>OX352264.1:0-600000 GCA_947086405.1 Esperia sulphurella | reverse complement strand
GGTTGGTTGGTACAATTGCATAACAACGTAGAACAAAGAAATGAGCTGACTGATTCTGAAAGCTTTTAAAAATAATTCTTTTTTGCAGTTCAAGATTAAATTCTGATATATTTAAAATAGATTTTGGAATTTTTCCTTGTGTACGATTTTCCCCTAGTTGCAAGGTGCTATAAAAAAAATTTTATTCCCTTAGTCGCCTTGTACGACATCCACGGGAAGAGTTGGAGTGGTCCTATTCTACTCTACCGAAAACCACACGACAGTGCATTACATTATAAAACATCAACCAGGCCTCCCCAACCCGTCTGGCCAGCGCGGGGAGTGTAGGCCAAATCCTCCGTCTGTCTCCGGCAGATGAGAGAGGGTTGTGCTCCTGCAGTGGAGACAAAAATAACCTGATGATGATAGAAAATAAAATTTAACCTTTAGTCAACCCTAATTTTAGAACCAGACAAGTTGTTTTAAGTTTAAGGCGTAAACTGTCAGACATCAATAAAATAACAAAAAAACTTCAATGATGTTTTAGAGTCCCCGCAGACTGCAAACTTTATATCGGCCGATAATTTAGTCAGGCTCGTAAACAGTATAAAGATGTATGCAAGTGCGCACACTATGACGATTTGTTGGCCCAGTGTGCGCACTAGCAGCTCAATCCGACTAAATTATCGGCCGATATAAAGTTCTGCGGGGACTCTTAATTTAATTAAGACAATATTATGTATCAATTATTCATACGCTATGTTGTCAAATTCACCTCCTAAAATTTTAATACCAAAGCATTTTCCGCATTATTCAATAAATACAAAGCCGTAGAGCTAGTGAATAGAACAGAAGCGATATTCTATACACGTCAGGTGCAGGTGCGGTGCAAATGGTGCCTAAACCACATCGCACCGACGTTCCACAGACAATGAAGTTGCAGGGTGGCACGATTAGGAACCTGTGAGTGGGATTAACCGGAATATATTATATTGTATACTCACTGTATATATTCAAGAGGCTATGAGCTATAAGATAAACAAATATATTATGTATGATCGTATTATCTAAAAAGCATTTTGCCTATATTTTGCATTTTTCCGGGTGCGACTGAAAATCAGCGCCTAGCACCTTACTTGGTCTAGGCATATGCTGAGTCGTTTGCCCTTTTGCTGCCACGGCACACGCGTACTATTTTAACTATGTTAAAAAAATTAAATTGTTTTCCCTAGTTCTTATAATTTTTATTTTATTTTTTTCTTGCTTTGTTGGTTTTTTCTTTGTGTGTGCCAATTCTGGTAGTAAATAAATGTTTTTTTCTTTCTGTCTTTCTTTCTTTATATAGCAAAATGCCTTAAACCTAGATAGCCTAAGTTGTGAATCGTCAAAATTATTATTTTATATAATGAGTGTTAGTCCATATTGTTAGACGTTTTGCAAATTAGATATTTAACGTTTCAGACATTTTGCTAAATAGAAAATGGGCCTCATTCTGAAGGCTCACATTCAAATTTGACGGCACTAAAAGTCTGTCAAACAAGTATTATGAAGATAATGGGCCCGATTCTGAAGGCACACATTTAAAATTTGACAGCGCTAAATTTGATTTCGTCTTTATCTTCATAATACTGTGTGACAAGGATAGCAACAGTTTTAGTGCTGTCAAACTTTAACGTTGTGCCTTCAGAATCGAGCCCAATCACGAAACTAATTTTAGTGCTGTCAAATTTTAAATGTGTGCCTTTAGAATCGGGCCTAAGATGCGTTTTAGTCAGTTTGTTTCGTAGATAATTAGCTTTTTACAGTTCCGTAACTAGAGCGACGCCAGCGGTGCCCAGGAACAGGGTAAAAATGATCTGGGTGGGCATTTTTCAAGGGCGCAGTTGTAGAAGCTCGCACCGGGTGCATAAGAGGCTACTTACGGCACTGGCTTTTTAGACTTTTTGTTAATTAGACATTTTTCTATATAGACAAATTGCTGATTATAAGCGGTACAGATATCTGTTGTTTATCAGAAATAATTTTTTTTTTATTTATTTTTTTATTTTAATTTCAAACACATATACTTAAGCTGAAATATAAGCTTCTATACCTCATACCACGAAGCAAAATAATTTTTCGTAGCTCATAGTTTCACCTCAAAATGTTTTCCTTCATGATTGACACTAATTGGTTATTAAATAAATTTAAGCTAGATAACTGATGCACATTTTAAAATCATCTGTTATCTAATTTAATAACCAATTAGTGTTAATCATGAAGGAAAACACTTTGAGGTGGAACTATGAGCTACGAAAATTTATTTTGCTTCATGGTATGAGGTGTAGAAGCTTATATTTCAGCTTAAGCTAAACCAAATTAATCATAATAATCGAATATTATTTAAATATACTCTATAATAAACTCTAATAAAGTTCCAAAAAATACTACAAACCCCAAACGAACTAAGTAGGAAATTTTCTAGACTCTTATTTATTTTACCTTTTTTTAGAATAAAATACATAATATACTAGTCTTAACTTTGTAGACAATAACCTATTTATATCAGAAATCAAGGGTAAATTTATGATGCAGAAAAGCACATGCAGTTGATCAAAATAACTTTAAACAATGAAGCCTATTATAACAAACTTAGCACAGTTTGTTTAAATAGCTACAGATCTAGCATTAAAATAAAACAAAGCCTTGATTAACTAACTAAAATAACTTCAAAACTCTCAATTTAAAATAATAAAATTACTAAACTAAACGCCTCTACTCAAATATTATTCCTTCATAAAAATTCAAGAGTTAAACACGGCTCCTCAGGATTTGATTAACTCTAGCGTCTAATAAGAAAGGTTAATTAAAAATACACTTCTTGTTCAGTTAACCGATTATAAAAAAGGCTATTTCTAGGAGAGGGAACACAAGAAGAATTAGAGCTCTTCTTTTTAGTCGGATAAAATCAAATTTCTCTTAAAACAAGCATTTGTTCGGTGTCATCAACTGGAAACTGGAAAATGCTAACGTAAAAACTTGAACAAAGTTTAAAAGGTTTTTGTACAAGCGTTGGTGTACTATTTTTTTATATCTGTGATATACAGATATTAAAACAAAATAATTTAATAGTATTCCAAAGAACCGATGTATTTTATCATCATCATCATCAGGTTATTTTTGTCTCCGCTGCAGGAGCACAACCCTCTCTCATCTGCCGGAGACAGACTGAGGATTTGGACTACACTCCCCGCGCTGGTCAGACGGGTTGGGGAGGCCTGATTGATGTTTTATAATGTATTCCCTCAGTCGCCTTGTACGACATCCGCGGGAAGAGTTGGAGTGGTCCTATTCTACTCTACCGGAAACCACACGGCATTTTATAAGTTTGACCTACTAAGTCAATAAATGTTTCCAAACAATTTACAAATCCAGCTTATCCCAGGGAGCCGGCCTCCTATCTTAGAAAAAAAAGTGTTATTTCTATGGCTTCTAATTTTCAAGAAATTAATTGTTTGATTAATCATTTTATTTAAAGAAAATACAAATAAGATTTCTTAAATACATAAGTACAATATTACGTTGATATAATCCCAAATAGATCATTATCATATACAAGATAAGACCATTTACAAATAAGTATTTCATCTAGAGAGGAACAACTTTTGCAAATTGTTCAAGAAGGAATTCGAACTCAGGATTTCTGGGGCTCGAGTTTAACGACCAAGCCAACCAGGCAGTATACAAAAAATACTTTAAAAAACACGTTGTTAACAATATCAATTCAATAAAGCGAAAAATCCGTGTGGTTTCCGGTAGAGTAGAATAGGACCACTCCAACTCTTCTCGTGGATGTCGAAGGCGACTAAGGGAATACATCCTCCCCAACCCGTCTGGCCAGCGCGGGGAGTGTAGGCCAAATTCTCCGTCTGTCTCCGGCAGATGAGAGAGGGTTGTGCTCCTGCAGTGGAGACAAAAATAACCTGATGATGATGAAAGTGAAAAATCAGACAAAATTTAAAAGTATTTACCAGCAGAACATGTCGGTGTTGCTAGCATCGAATACTACAGTGACTTTCCACTAAACGAACCCTATCCTAGAGCAATCCCGAACATGAATACTGTAGATGCATACATTTCGCTTCACTTCTAATATTTTAATACATTTTGTTTGCCTTAATGAACACATATTGAGAAGGCACGTTCTTTTTGACAGTTCTAAGTTTAAGGCTTTATCTTTCTTGCCAATATTGTCTTTTAGAGACAGGGTTTATTTTAGAGCTGGAATGTGTATCAGAGATTATTTTGTCACAGTGCCTGACAAAGAGACATATATTTATACGGATATATTAAATAAAATGAAATGACTAACTCCTGTTTATTTCTTTAAACTTTAATGAACATGTACACCGCAGATTATAGATTGCCCTAATTATCTTTTTCAAAATATAAATGATTTTTATATCTGCTGAATGACCCTACATACTACCGTATACCATAATACTATGGAATTACACTAATCTCGCGGTAGCAACATCAGTTAATTGTCTAATTTTTCTTACGTAAAATTGAATATGTCAAAAGAAGACAAATTTGATGAACCATTTTTGTAAGTTGAGCTTAAATTACTTCATCAATATAATCATTATCGTTTTATTTACTTATTTATATCACTCATAGACTCATAAACTAATCATAGCATAATTATTTTTATAATATTTATAACGTAAACCTACGTAGTGTTTTTAGTATATAAAATCATAAAGTAATTTTCTTTTACCGGCAATACTCTGTCGCTATGTTTATCTTATTTTCCTTGGGAAACGTTTCCCTGTAAGAGATCGCTTTAAGCGATAAGACTGCCTTTGTACACTTTCCATAAATCTGTACCTTGATATTTTTAATCTGTGTGTAATAAATAGTTTATCTATCTATCTATTGATGATAGTCGATAATTGGTTAAAAACTAGAGATGTAATATAAAAAAAAGCAATATTATCAATATGTAAGTAGAAAAAAACTCCACATTTATTAAAAAAGTTAACTGAGTTATTAGTAACAAGATGTATTTTTATAATTTACAAGAATTTTTTTGACTAACAATGTGGTGGTAATGAAAATAGTAATTAATTAAGTTAGATATAAGATTGCGACACCCTTATAGGGTCATGTTGTGAAATTTAACACCTGTAACACATTATGTAATAAATAAATATGACCATGAAAAGATTATTAAGCGACCCAGAAAATTACTAACACCGCCCCCAAAAAGTTCTATCCCTGATTAATACATGAAAATGTCAAAGATAATTAAAACAGCGCCACCATAACTACAGCCTCCAGCGCTTAATTAAACAACAACGTTGGAAAATTGTAACTTTAATCAACATTCTGTTATAACACAATCAACACAGGCGCACAAAACACGAACTGTAACGAAACGTGCACCATTTTCAATAAAATAAACTACCGGGGCAGGACCCGCCCGTTTCAATAGCGCCGGGAACTTGGTGCCCCCGTGGGACCGGGGCCAGCTATTGTGCGAGTCGCGATTCGCTCGCACTCACGCCCGGCGTGATTTGCGAAAGCCTTCTGTACTATGTCACGTGATTTCGACTAGTCGCGTTGTGAATACTTCTCGCGAAAGTGTACAGGATCGGAATTAGGTAGTTTTATTTACATGCCATGGGTATTCCGGGTTATCTTCCGAGATTTATTTAAAAGACTGCATTAAGAGATTTGTGCCGGGTGTGGTGGCGTTCATTCGGGAAGGCCCATGTCCAGCAGTGAACGTCTAAGGGCTGATATGATGATGATGATTAATATTCATCATCATTCATCATTAGGTTATTTTTGTCTCCACTGCAGGAGCACAACCCTCTCTCATCTGCCGGAGACAGACGGAGGATTTGGCCTACACTCCCCGCGCTGGCCAGACGGGTTGGAGAGGCCTGATTGATGTTTTATAATGTATTCCCTTAGTCGCCTTGTACGACATCCACGAGAAAAGTTGGAGTGGTCCTATTCTACTCTACCGGAAACCACACGGATTTTTCGCTTTATATTTTAATTATGCATATCGTGTGGTTTCCGGTAGAGTAGAATAGGACCACTCCAACTCTTCCCGTGAATGTCGTACAAGGCCCTTAGTCGCCTTGTAATATAAAATACAAATAATTATCAAAATATATTTCCAAGCGCCGCGCCGCCCGCCGCCGAGGTGCAGCAAAATCAGACTCTATATAGCTGAAATAACTTATTTTAATTAGCTGAACGCAACCGACTCTCAACTTTAACACAAAGTCACAAGTAAGCAATTAACTTAAGCAACATAACTAAGTTATTATCTGACTTATAGTTGAAGTATCTTCTTTGTTTCAAGTTAATTTGAATGAAACTCGGTTTGGGATCATTACTGTACTTGCTCTATAAGTTTGTGATTTAATTAACATTGGTCCACTAAATAATGCAACTTCCTTAATTACTAAGTGAAAATTTGAACTTTGCCGTGTGGTTTCCGGTAGAGTAGAATAGGACCACTCCAACTCTTCCCGTGGATGTCGTACAAGGCGACTAAGGGAATACATTATAAAACATCAATCAGGCCTCCCCAACCCGTCTGGCCAGCGCGGGGAGTGTAGGCCAAGTCCTCCGTCTGTCTCCGGCAGATGAGAGAGGGTTGTTCTCCTGCAGTGGAGACCAAAATAACCTGATGATGATGATGATGATGAACATTTGGATATGTGTTTGTTATTTTCTTTGTCTTAAACAAAATACAAACATACTTTCCAAAAAAGTATAAACAATGATTATCTTGAATTACCTGTTGAATTGCCACGTTTCATATATTTTCTCACTGAATAATCATCTCACTCCCAATATTTCTTTTAATTTTAGAACAAAGTTGTTATCACTCATTATTTTATATGCTTTTATTATATTGATATAAACATTTTATCAACAACTTATTTCTAAACTAAAAGAAAAAGGGGAGTGAGATGAATAGTCACTGAGAAAATATATGACAGTAACAATTTAACAGATTATTCCTGATTCTCTGGTAGAAATTGCGTTTAGAGATAAGACCGCCTAAATGTACCAATGTAAGATACTTAATATATACTTCGTCCGCGTAGACAACTTAACATCACAAATTATTATGTATTTCCCGTAAGGAATGAGTTGTCTTTTCAGGTTAAAAACTATCCTATGTCCTATTCCAGGACTTAACCTATATGTGTGCCAAGTTTCATTACGATTCGTCCAGTGGTTGAAGCGTGATTGACAAACATCCAAATATCCAAACTTTGGCATTTATAATATTAGTAGGATTATTGTATTTGTGTATATTATGCAATAAAGAGTAATTACATTCAATTGAACTATAAAAAATACTAAAAAACAGATTTTGAAATTTACAATATAGGTTAGAATTAGAATGTAAACTAGCTGTGCCCCCGCGGCTCCGTTAATCCCCTTCCCCCTTTCCTCCCGCTACCGCACTCCACCACCCTCCTCCCACCATCCCCATCCCCACTCCAACTGCCACTGCCACCACCACCGTAGTTCTAACTCATCACAATCTGAATTCCGATAGCGAGCATTATACTTCTCTAATATTCTAGAACATTCTGGAAAATATGGAATATCATAGAAAAGTTCTCAATATATACTCACAAACGCACTTAATGCCATTCAGCACAATCTCGAATTTATATGAGCCGGACAAATTGTTAGAAAAGGATAGAAGTATCCCATCACACATTTTTACCTCCCACATCCACCCACCGTAACTAAACTCCGTTACTTGCAAGTGCAGATCAAGGGCTATCTACCACTGTAACCATGATAATTGGGTGGCAGTGGGTGATAATGGAGTAAAGGCTGGACATACTACTTTCCTGTTATATATATGTCGGCGAAATAATAAAAGAGGAGCTGATTTGGAGGCACAGCGTGTGCTCGGCGCGCCGTTCGGCTTGGTTCGGCGATCGTCGCGAGCACGCGCTGACGGAACGTCGGGTAGGACTGGCGCAGGCGCAGACTCGAGACAGTGTTCGCTCGATACGCGTGCGGTGCGCAGGCGTTACGCTGACGGATCGTCTGCCTTCTAAAATCGTTACTTGATGATGTAGTGTAATTTCATGTAGTGTCATTTAAGTCAGTAAACGTGTTAACTTTGAAACGGTGTTAAACTCAATTTGGGAGCCCACACTTTCGGCGGAACCAGGAACCTACGACATATATAACATTTAGGTTACGACGAAGCGAGGTTCTTTGTACAGCTAACTAGAGCTTCCTCCAAACGCGGGTAATTTTATTCCAAAAACATGATTCAAAATTTAATATACAGTTTTATGACAAAATTAATGAAAGCCATCCCATAACGTTACCTAAGTAAACTTGAACTAAGTTTAACGGTGTGGCCATATCAATTACATTTAATTAACGCCAACACACAACCTTGGCTCGAGTTAACTTCCGCTTACAAAATATTAGAAACTCTATCCTAGCACCAGGAATTACTTACAAGCTTTTGTTAAAAAAACAAAAATAAAGGTTGTGCCGTGTGGTTCCTAGCTAAGAATAGAACCTCCAATCTTCCGGTGGACATCAGCACCAGCAATAGCACCAGCGACGGGAAGCAGCGTTCTCCTGTGCTAAGATCATTAATGCGATCACCAATAAACCTGGCAAGCCTGGTGATTACAGCAAATCCCTCAATGGACAGCCCACCAAAAGTGTCGTTCTATTTGGAAGGCTTATGTTCAGTAGGATGATAATACAGACAAAGTAGAGCTCCTTTCACATTAGAGAAACCTATAACCCAAGGTGTAGGTGGAGCATCTCGTTTCCCTATATGACCCCCCGCCTGGGGCTCGGCCGCAACTTATTAGCGGCCGGCTGGGTCTTGATTAAACGCCTTTACCTAGTGCATCCTCTTGTATACATATACAGGATAGACATAGCAAAAGGGCCCTGGAGAAAATGTACCTTATACACGCAGAGAGAAATGTACCCCTCGATTTAATGTAATTCTAAACAATTCATCAGGTATACCTCTTAAATAACGACTACTCTGAGAAAAAATAAGTAGCGCTCCTACTTATATAAGGATAACATTTGTTATATTTTTTATACTTAGCCGATACGCACACATACATTCCAAATTAAGTGACCAGTCTTCTAGCACCTGATCTAATGATAATCTATTACATATTTTTCTCCATGTACACCCACTACCACCCACTCATTGTTGCAGTGGTAGATAGCCCTCGGTCTGCACTTGCAAGTAAGGGAGTTTGGTTACGGTGAGTGGCTGTGAGTGGTAAAAATGTGTTATGGGTTACTCCTATCCTTTTCTAACACATTGTACGGCTCATATAAACTCGAGATTGTGCTGAATGGCGTTAAGTGCGATTGTAAGTGACAATATTGAGTACTTTTCTAGAATACTCCAGATTAACCCAGAATATTCTAGAATATTTATATTTTTAACTAAACTATGAAAATGTGTGACCAATTACGTCCATAATGTTCTAGATTGTACTCAAAATTTCAAGAATGATCTGGAAGTTCTTTTTCTAATATCAGAAAATCGAAGACTTGTGAAAGCTGTCAATTATAATGTCGGGTATCTGCGGGTCCTTAAAATTCGCACCATACGTAACTTATCCACGCGAACGAAGTCGCAGGCAATAGCTAGTTCGAGTTAAAATTAGAACGAACTTGGTCGTTCAGGTACGTAAAGTATTATAGTTTTTCGGCCTCCTCTTCCTCCGTTGGAAAGGGTTAAGAACACACTCTGACAGAAACCGCAGTGCGATCCATACCTCGAACAGCTCACTTCCCCATCCATAATTAATGTACTAAGAAACACTCCCACACCGCTGTGAAATCGACTCGCTTCCAAGTCGCAGTTCTAAAGCTCTTACGAGTTTAATTCAATGAGGTCCTTGTTATTGACGAAATTTGTCTTGAACCTGAAAAGATACGCCGCTGATGCGTGAATTTTCTCAGCAATAACAGGCAAGTTCCGAGAAAGCACTTCATAGCAAAGGCTTCATCAGGTTATTTCTGTCTCCACTGCAGGAGCACAACTCTCTCTCATCTGCCGGAGACAGACGGTGGATTTGGCAGCGCTGGCCAGACGGGTTGGGGAGGCCTGATTGATGTTTTATAATGTATTTCCTTAGTCGCCTTGTACGACATCCACGGGAAGAGTTGGAGTGGTCCTATTCTACTCTACCGGCAACCACACGGCAAACATGTTAATTAAATTCAATTACTCTTTATGTGCTCTATATCAACAAAAACCCACGCATTCCCTGACGCAAACGAATCCGCGGAAAGTAACTAGAATGCTTATAATCCTCGAACCACGAAGGCACCATCAAAGCAAAGGCTTGCATCATAAAAAAGATAAGATATGACGAATAGAAAGTGTAATAATTGTAAAGTGTGTCTATTATGAGATAGACGATTATTTGAATGACAAATATGGGTACTAATGTTGCTTCAGCTTCGCATAATCTTTATAAATACTTGATTTTAAAAGATGTGATGCTGGAAGTCTTTTGCGCCGTTTGTTCTTCACAGCGCTTAACCTAAGAAACGATAGTCGGTAAAACATTGACGTGTATAGGTATTTACCGAGTGTACGCATATGCAATACAGACTTTCTTCATAAACGAAGAAAAATTGGTTAGGCCAAGAAAATTGGTTGTACTTAAGTATAAATTGTTTTTAGTTATTTTCAGATCAACAAGATTAAATGATGTCTTCCAGCCTTTTTATATCCAAAAATATCAGCATTTTTAATCCGAAAATCATTTATTTTCATTTCTATAGACCTTAGCCTAGAAATATTCTTAACTAACAAAGGATTTTAAATTCTTTGCCTCTCTATAGCATCTAAACACTCTCGGGACAAAAGTCGGGACTGAGGAATATATCCTGGTATATATTCCTGGAACCTGGAGTCTGCAGGCCGTAAAGTTATGAGAAACAGTAGACTCCAGGAACATACACTCGATCGTGATGTTTTCCCCAGTCCGAACATTAATTCTCGCTTTAATAACATGAAAGGAATCATTTCCTACAAAAGGCATTTGCTCCTTGGCAGCCTTGTGGTTTGGTTATGCGACTCGAATGCCAGAAGTCGTTGGTTCGATTCCCTCTGGAGACAGACAACTGGAAAAAATCCTATCCTAGGAAATATTTTAATTTCACTAATACTACTAAACATGACGAAAACTAGAAATATATTTCTATAAAGTACAGAGTATTGTTTTCTTTCCCTTATTATATTTGCAATTCGTTGCACCAGATTATCCTTATCTGCATAAAAGTGAATATAAATGAAAACAGCGAGTGGTGATGCTCATAACATGACAAACATTTGCACAGACACAAGCATTACTGCACGATATGTACAAATAAACATTTTAAGCAAAAGCAAGCTCTTTCGCTTCTCAAGCAACTAATCATGGTGTTATATTTAATCTAATCAAATTTGTGAAACATAACTACAGTAAGATGTATACATTAAATAAGCTCTCTATGTACCGCATCTGCGAGTACGGGTAAACAAATTTAAATACTCAGGCTAAATAAAAGAATTAAACATGCATTCAAATAAAGATATATTATTAACAGTTGCATCATAATGTCACTACTCCAATAAAATAACAAAGTCAAAGTCAAAATCATTTATTGCATATGAGTACACTTGGTACATTTATACATGTCATTTTTTTTATCCACTACCGCTTCCAAGGTGTTAGCGCTGTGAAAAAGAAACGGCGCAACAAACTTTACGCAACACATCTTTTAAAAATCAAGTTTGCATACAATTAATAAAGATTTTGCGAAGCTGAATTAACATTAGTACTAGGCATCTTTGTCATTCAAATAATCGTTCATTTTATAACAGGCTTTCTTACAAAGTTGTTTTTTAATGTGAATCTTAAACTTTCTGTCCATATTTAAGATTTCCTCTGGTAGTTTGTTGTAGAAGCGTATACATAATATAAATTGCAAACATTTCGGATATAAATTCACATAGAAGACATAGGCAATCGAAATAGAATTGTTTCTATCACAATCTGTGTTATTTTGTTTAATTTTCTTACTTTATTAAATAGATGAAATCAATGCTGATCGACTGTACAAGTGCTTGACCAGTTCTAAATCTCATCTACTCCAAAACTGACCTAATAAGTAACTGACGTAAAATATGTCAGACATTCACACCAATTATCCAGTCCCAAACTAGGCAGAGCCTGTGCTATGGTTACTAGATAACGGATAAACATACTTAAATCAATATATAAACATCCAAGACTTGGGTACAAACATTCATATTCATCATACGAATATTTGCCCCTAGCGGGATTCGAACCCGCAACCTCCGGCGTGGCAGGCCGAGAGCTACCCGTTCCGCCACGGAGGTCGTTCCGCCACGTATAGGATCAGTGTGGTTCTAGCCGTGTTTTTCCAGCTTTAAATATGACTACCTCCAGTCTTAAGGCGACTAAGGGATTACACTAGGAATAGGCAGAAGCGTTTTACTGTAGATTAAATTAGATTAGATTTTTTTATTTCACTTTTACATCTTAAAAATTCAATTTGACATGTCATTCTAATATGGTAAAAGGAATCGTCATTAAATAAAATAATGTATAAATGACAATGTCAACAATTCAAATAATGTCATAGTATATAACATACTATCCATGTCAGTATATAATATTAAAATAAAAATTTAAAAATACGCTTAGTATTAAATTATCACTAATTAAATTAAATTAATTGTATGTATTAAGATCATTATGACTGCGATGACCAATCCGCCCGCCAAGCGCGGTGATTAGGAAAAATCTCCCAATGGACAGTACACCAATAGTAGTATTCTATCGGGGAGGCTTATGTTTAGCAGTGAACGAATTTTGGCTGATGATGATGAGTATAGAATCAGTCTTTATAAGAATCTAACCTGGTCCAAAGTGTCAGTCCTGCCTGTTGACTAATTAAACTCTAACGCGTATACATAACAAGCGTTGTATCCAATTACCGCACACCAGAAAAGATAGCTCTCAAAACACATATTGTTAAAACCCTTATTAAGACGAGCACACAGCTCCAGCCGTAATCCCCCATTATTTCGTCTTTCGACAATTACGCGCCGCAAATAAAGACGCTGCCAGAGTAATATTCAACGGGAAGGAAGGCGTATAAAAAATTATCATCACCTCATTCCGTCCCGCAGGCGCGGGCCCAAATAAAAAAGTAAGTCGCGAGTAATTTTTTTACAGGCTTTACACATAGCGGCAATAAAAAAGCGCCTCGGCGAAGAGGCCCGGCTATATTTCATTTTATGTCTCACTCGAGTCTAACCACCCCTCTATTTGGGGGGTGGACGCCCCCCACTGTCTGTGACACTCGGAATGAAAGTTTAAATGTCGCTTGAAAATAATGTGGATTACGTGGTGCTTCTAACGCGACGTCTTAGTAACGGTTCGCTGAAAAGAATCGCGAAATTTGTCATCTTAGATACTTTAAATCGCTTCGAAGAATTTATACTTATACTTAGCGCAGTATCTCGTTAGCTAAAACATATATTCCGGTATCAACGTTCGGAGGAAATAAAGATTCTTACACGTTGATGAATATAATATGTATATTATTAATAAGTAACTACAATCTATCCTACTAATATTATAAATGCGAAAGTTTGGATGGTGAGTGTGTGTTACTCAATCACGCTTCAACCACTGGACGGATCGTGATGAAACTTGGCACACGTATAAATTAGATCCTGTAATACGACGATGACATAGGATAAGTTTTATCTCGAAAAAATATCTCCTTCCTACGGGAAATATATAATAATTCGTGATATTAAGTGGTCCACGCGAACGACGTCGCGGGCAACAGATGGTATGTAATAAATAATAATGTATACTCATGAGAGTTAAAATTGAGCGACATGACGTATACATGGAAAATTCCTAGCTATTCTTGCAGATTATTTGGTTTTTTTTCCTCTGTTATTTTATCGAGGCTTTGGACTATTCATGTCCATGTCCTCATGTAATTGTGCAAAGTGGCGATACATCGTCTCTGCCTACCCCTCTGGGACCAAGGCATGAGCATTATGTATGTATGTATATACGTAGATTTTTTTTCTGAATCCGAATTTGCATTAACAAAATTTTTACAACGATTTAAGTTACAGCGTTTACGCTTATTGCGTCGAATTATCATCAGGCATATCAAAATTTGCCGTGTGGTTTCCGGTAGAGTAGAATAGAACCACTCCAACTCATCCCGTGGATGTCGTACAAGGCGACTAAGGGAATACATTATAAAACATCAGTCAGGCCTCCCCAACCCGTCTGGCCAGCGCGGGGAGTGTAGGCCAAATCCTCAGTCTGTGCCCGGCAGATGAGAGAGGGTTGTGCTCCTGCACTGGAGACAAAAATAACCTGATGATGAATTAATGAATGTACCTATTTATACAGTCATAATCACTTCATTGGCTTAGTGGCTTAGTTATTGGACTTGATTACCAGAGGTCGTGGATTCGATGCCCACTGGAGACAGACAACTTTATACAAAGTTCGCCCGGTCTGGATGTTATATTGTGAATAGTTCTAACCTTCTTTAATTTCCATGGCACAGGAGACAATCCTTGTTTGGAATTAGACAAGTGTATGTTTCTACATTTATACATGTTGGAACAGAAAAGTGTCATCAGCCGATTATTTCTTAACTAATAAAAGTAAAATAAACCTATTAAAAAAGGAGTACCTAGAACAAAAGTGTTTTTTCCAGGTTTTTTTTGCATGCCAATCGGAAACCCTATTTATCTTAAAGTTCTTAGAACAGTCATTTGCATAAGGTCGAAATTTTCATTCAAATTGCAGTTTTTGCAGAGATTTATTTAAAACTGATAAAATAACTAATTATAACTTTATGGAAAAATTTCATCAAATCGATAACAATCATAGAGAGCATTATGTATGTATGTATATACGTAGATTTTTTTTCTGAATCCGAATTTGCATTAACAAAATTTTTACAACGATTTAAGTTACAGCGTTTACGCTTATTGCGTCGAATTATCATCAGGCATATCAAAATTTGCCGTGTGGTTTCCGGTAGAGTAGAATAGAACCACTCCAACTCTTCCCGTGGATGTCGTACAAGGCGACTAAGGGAATACATTATAAAACATCAGTCAGGCCTCCCCAACCCGTCTGGCCAGCGCGGGGAGTGTAGGCCGAATCCTCAGTCTGTGTCCGGCAGATGAGAGAGGGTTGTGCTCCTGCACTGGAGACAAAAATAACCTGATGATGATATCAAATACCCATTATCTCTATTTCTATAGTTATCATTTCTAACCGAGTATTGTTGAAGCTTCCTGTTTTCCTTCTCTTTCACACCGGATATGACGTCTGATAATCCATTTGCAAAGAGGATTATATTTAGTGTTAGTGTAACACAGGCTAGTCTAAATGACAATGTTTCATGAAATGACAAACACAGAAATATTAGTTTTGTCTCTATTACAGGTATAAATAATAAAAATAATAATTAATTCAGACATTCACACCAATTATCCAGTCCCAAACTAGGCAGAGCCTGTGGTATGGTTACTAGATAACGGAAACACATACTTAAATAAATATATAAACATCCAAGACTTGAGTACAAACATTCATATTTATCATACGAACATTTGCCCCTAGCGGGATTCGAACCCGCAACCTCCGGCGTGCCAGTCCGAGAGCTATCCCGTTCCACCACGGAGGTCGTCAATATAAATGATTGTTCTCGATTTGATGACATTTTTCCATAAAGTTATAATTAGTTATTTTATCAGTTTTAAATAAATCTCTGCAAAAACTGCAATTTGAATGAAAATTTCGACCTTATGCAAATGACTGTTCTAAGAACTTTAAGATAAATAGGGTTTCCGATTGGCATGCAAAAAAAACCTGGAAAAAACACTTTTGTTCTAGGTACTCCTTTTTTAATAGGTTTATTTTACTTTTATTAGTTAAGAAATAATCGGCTGATGACGCTTTTCTGTTCCAACATGTATAAATGTAGAAACATACACTTGTCTAATTCCAAACAAGGATTGTCTCCTGTGCCATGGAAATTAAAGAAGGATAGAACTATTCACAATATAACATCCAGACCGGGCGAACTTGTATAAAGTTGTCTGTCTCCAGTGGGCATCGAATCCACGACCTCTGGTACTCGAGTCCAATTACCAAGTCACTAAGCCAATGAAGTGATCATGACTATACATTCATTCATTCATCATCAGGTTATTTTTGTCTCCACTGCAGGAGTACAACCCTCTCTCATCTGCCGGAGACAGACGGAGGATTCGGCCTACACTCCCCGCGCTGGCCAGACGGGTTGGGGAGGCCTGATTGATGTTTTATAATGTATTCCCTTAGTCGCCTTATACGACATCCACGGGAAGAGTTGGAGTGGTCCTATTCTACTCTACCGGAAACCACACATCAATTATTCCACGACTATCCAACAATTGTAGAGCGTTTACAAACCTACCTAATTATCAGGTTAGAAAACATCTCAATTCGTCGTCATTATGCTGTATTCGCTCCCCTGGTCCCGATCATGACGTCGACGTATAAAAGGCCTCATTTGCTGGATGTTTCCTTAAACCGATTTAATATAACAAGATGAGGCAAAAATGTTCATAGTCACGCCCCTTATTACCCGGGCAAAGGTTTAAGATTTTCATTTTAATCGCATTATAACCCTTGGAAATATTCATATCTGCGCTCGGGAAAAATGTAAAGAGCTCTTCGAATAAGAATTCAGGCCTTTTGGTTACCTATTAAGAAATTTCAATAGAATCCCTGAAAGCCTTTTCGAGGGTCGAACATTTGATTATGTATTTGGTAGCTTTAAATTGTTTTGAATTGTCTTGTCGTATGGTTTCCGGTAGAGTAGAATAGGACCACTCCAACTCTTCCCGTGGATGTCGTACAAGGCGACTAAGGGAATACATTATAAAACATCAGTCAAGCCTCCCCAACCCGTCTGGCCAGCGCGGGGAGTGTAGGTCAAATCCTCCGTCTGTCTCCGGCAGATGAGAGAGGGTTGTGCTCCTGCAGTGGAGACTAAAATAACCTGATGATGATATTTATACAATATAAACTATTCTACATGAATATTTAAAATTTCAGCTCTATAGGTCAGACGGTTTTGAGTTATCCGAGGGACAAAAAGCTTTAACTCATAAAACATTTTTATAATATCCGTTTTGATAGATAACAAAAAAATTCTCTCGAAATATTTTACAATCATCGGTATATTTTCTCTCAGTTATTTCATTAACGTAACGTAAAACTTTCCTACGTAGGATTTTTAATAGTTAATACCATCACTTTTAAACTATCTTCCTCCTTTCCTTGTAATAATAGATTCTCGATGGAACTGGTCGCATTGATCGCAAGAAGCAATTTGTCTCCACGATCGCTGCGCCCGCGGCTATCGGCTACCGCTCGCTCGCTCCCAAATTCAATATCTCCTGGAGCTTCTACACAATCTCTTCACAGAGAATCAATTTTATTGGCATTTTATGGAACTATGTGGAAGCGTCTCTCGTTATCTGATTTCACATTTATCTTGTATCCACGTGTACTTACTTGTTACTTACAAGATCTGTCTTCTCTGATTCATCATCATCAGTCAAAAAACGTCCGCTGCTGAACATCGGCCTCCCCAATAAAATACCACTTTTGGTAGCAGACGGATTGGTGAACCCAGTAATGATCTTAATGTACACAGGTGAACGCTGCTGCCCGTCGCTGGTTTCTTCTGCTAGTTTTACTTTTGAACTCCTGGAACAGAGAGTATTGACTGAAATGAAATGAATATATTATAAAAAAAAATATTTATTATATTAAAAATATTTATTATTATAAAAAAAATATTTATTGCCATAAATGTGATACACTGTAAGATAGGTGGTAAATAATTTTGTATATCCGGCACATTTATTCATTTCTGACATACAACAATTCGATATAACAACAATGTAATAGTAATTTAAGATTTAAGATTATTTACAAAAATAATATTGTAAGTATATGACACTAGCTGTTGCCCGCGACTTCGTCCGCGTGGACAACTTAACATCACAAATTATTATGTATTTCCCGTTGGAATGCCATGTTTTTTCGGGATAAAAACTATCCTATGTCCTATTCCAGGGCCTAACCTATATGTGTGCCAAGTTTTTTTACGATTCGTCCAGTGGTTGAAGCGTGATTGAGTAACAAACATCCAAATACCCAAACTTTCGCATTTATAATATTAGTAGGAAAGATTACAATATGTGAAACGTCCATACATGTTACCTATTGTTAAAAGTAAAAGTAAAAAATTAAAGACATTCACGAACTAACTAGGATCTCCTCTCAGCTTACTATTTCTGTTTAAGCTTCTGAGAACAAAAATTTTTTTGTCTTTCATCATTATATAACATTTTCCTAATTCAATATCTTTCACTAAAATCTACTCAATTCTGAAAACTTTCTCCGGGGACCTTATGATTTTTTAGCTAGAGTAATACGCCAAATGAAAAGGTTTCATTAATAATAGTGACGACCTCCGTAGCGGAACGGGTAGCTCTCTGACTGCCACGCCGGAGGTTGCGGGTTCGAATCCCGCTAGGGGCAAATGTTCGTATGATGAATATGAATGTTTGTACCCAAGTCTTGGATGTTTATATATTTATTAAGTATGTCTATCCGTTATCTAGTAACCATAGCACAGGCTCTGCCTAGTTTGGGACTGGATAATTGGTGTGAATGTCTGAGATATTTATTTATTTTATTATTACCTATAGTAGCTAATCTTTATGAGCTGTATTTTCAGCGTTATGGTACTTTAGTACCCACCTACTAATAGCAAACAATTACCCAGTGTGAATCGCACCCACGACCGCTGGCACTCGAGTAGAATGACCAAGTCCAACTATTATATTATATAGTATATAAGTATAACTATTTATAGTATATTATGTAGTTAATACGCATTAACGAGGCGGTTCAATGAGCCCTTGGAATATGCTAAATATAAAATCGACAGTCGAAGAGGTAAATTCGCTAAAGCACCATTTTGGGAACCTTACTAGAGTAAAGTTAAAGCTTATTTTTGAAAGAAAAGAAAAAACATATTTGGTCTGAAGAGTCTTTTATGGAGTACGAAAATAAAACGTAAGTATATGCCACCCAATCATCTAATACAACAAAGAATTCAACAAGTCATTATAATTTGCAAGATAGGTCTTGATTTTCCACCGAGTGACGCGGTTAGCGGTTTTACATTGCCACTGTTGATATGGAGTCCGACGGCAACAGGACCTGGGAGCGATAGTCGATTTACCGTCAAAGAGGTTCCGTGCAGCAATTAATCTCTTTGCTCCGCTCCGCTCCGTCTCGCTCCGACTCGCTCCGCGTCGCGAGCGGGCGCACTCCTTCAAACGGCTTCTAAGAAGTTATCCACAAACTTTGTTTGATACTTACTTCAATTCTCAAAGGATAATAATGCGAAGGTACTACTTTCTTATTGTGCCATTTGTAATTGCTCAACTTACATATATTCATATTATAATATCAATTAGAATAAAGCAACGATCTCTATGTACTACTAGATGGAGCGTTCCAAACAATCGCTCTGTTCCACGCAAGTAGCCACAACTCTTTCACATTCACTTTGAAACTTGTGCAGTTACTACTCAGAACATTTAATTATTTACTAAATATTGACATTATTTAACCGTAGCGTCAATATTTAGTAATAATTAAATATTCTAATTTATTATAATGATGATATTAATTGTAATAGTTTTACAGTAAATACCAGTAGATGTTATCTCAGTTGGTTCTGGGCTTGGTCGTTAGCCTCGATCGCCAGTCGTAGTGGGTTCTATTCCTAGCAGGAACAGACAACATTGTAAAGTAGTACAAGTTTGTCCCAGTTTAGATGTCATCTTTGTTAATTGTTCAGGAGAAAATCCTAGGAAGACAATTCTTAAATTAAAGTCGACGATTCGCATTAAAAAAACAATATAGTAAACAAACGCAAGAGAGATAAAGGCCAATTTTCCATCCTAGGAAGATAATCTCACTGGTCGATAATATCTCTTCTCAAGCTAGCCAATAAGTTACTTCGTATAAACACGAAGCTTTGGATGTATTTGTTTGGAATTAGGTCACTAGTTAATAATTTTTTGCCTCTGCTGACAAGTTTTCTAAACCCGACTAAGTCACTGACCTGTAGCATTCTATGAATAGATTCAGATACAAGGAAATCTTTTTATAGTACTCTTAAAGTAAAATAAATGTAAGAAACCCAAATTAACACAATCATGTCTAAACCCAAGGGAAAGATAATTAAGAATAGCAATGGGACAGGCCTTAAGCTATTGAAAATGCAGAAAAAAGAGACCAAACAAAAACGAAGGAGCTACCAAATGTTTTTCAACAAAATGAGGTTCCTCTTTTTAAGGAGAATGCATAGCCAAACAATTCCTTTATCCAACTGGGAAGTGGTAAAGAGAAGATGCTTTTGAATATAATCAAGATATGATTTTAATTTATGTCAACGAACCAAACCGGTTTTATGTCAATACATTGAGCTGAAACTATTTCGATTTAAGGTTTCAGTTTTGTTTGATTAACCGGTTAATAAAAATAACAAATCTCGTACCTTTTCCTTTAAGTTATGGTAAACTAACCGGTTTAAGCGTAGACGCTAGACACGACGAATGCACAACATAAATAACAGCATGATTATACAAATAAACGTGCCAGAGCTTGGCTGGTAAGAGGTAGAATACCACGGGCGGCAGCGGTGCGCAACCGGTACCTTGAATGGCGAGTTAAACCGATTTATTTAGGCTTCCGGAAGTTTTAAAGTTTCCGTTCTCCGTAAAAACCGGTAACCGAAATGATTCGGTAAGGTTAAAAAACATTCCATTAATTTATCAGTAAAACGATGACATTTTAATAATCAATGAGTAACGTTTTATGAACAATATTAACCTCAATTGTAAAGAAAAAATATCATTTTCCTTATCTTCTTCTTATAAATAAAAACGTAAACTTCGCGTGTCTGTACATTGAATATAATATGCAAAAAAAAAATTCTAAGGATAAGTAATAGAACACATTTCGAATATTTTTGGATTTTATGTCTGTTTGTCTGTTTATCTGTTTGTTTGTGCACGCATCACTTAAAAACTACTGAACCGATTTTGATAGACTTTTCACAGAAACATGAGTGTGAATATTGGACGCCACATATTCAATTCTATTGCTATAAAATTATATGAACGGGAGTAAACAAAATGCAATAGTACAGCAAAGTATATATTTTTTTGCTTGCACATAAAAACACATATTTAAACACCAGGAAACACAAAAAGTGGACGAAGGAATGTCGCTTTGCGACGTTGGATCGCTCAAAGTGGAGATGCATCGTCTCAGCCTACCCCTCTGGGAGCAGTTCGTCAGCATTATGGTTGGTATGTAGGAAACACTAATATAACTCTGTAGGATTTTTATAACACCCTATATGCAGATTGTACTAAAAAAATTTACACAACATATTTCCCACCACCGGATTACCTGACATACTTAGTACGCGAATGCATCTCGATGTAGTTAATTGCAATTTATTGGCTGCAACAAATCACATACAATGCAATAATATACACAAGCAGAAACGATCCAAAGCTATGAATAAAAGTCGGGTGCACGCGTCAGATCACATCACACGTCTTGTTAGACGATAAACTAATATTACATTCTCTTGCATGGGTGGGTGGGACAACGCGACGCACATATCCGACAAGCCGGAAGTAGAACCGATGCGTGCGACGGAGGGGAGAAAAGTACAGAGTGATAACACTGTAGTAGACAGTGTGTGTACTGCAGCAGAAATAGACCCTTAACTCAGCGTATTGGCTTACCTGTAAGAGCAGAGTACTTTCCATCAGGTAAGGTAATAGTTTTATAATTATAAAACATCAATCAGGCCTCCCCAACCCGTCTGGCCAGCGCGGGGAGTGTAGGCCAAATCCTCCGTCTGTCTCCGGCAGATGAGAAAGGGTTGTGCTCTTGCAGTGGAGACAAAAATAACCTGATGATGAAGGTAATAGTTGTGATGGCAGAGTCGCTGCAGGATCTCGAGGGAATGCTGACCAGCCTTAACTGCTCTTCCAGACGAGTAGGTCTTAGGATGAATGTAGACAAGACGAAAGTCATGTCCAACTTACACGTCGACCTAAGCCCGGTGAGCGTCGATAATGTCAATATCGAAGTTGTTCAGGAGTACGTCTACCTAGGACAGACAATACAGTTGGGTAGAAACAACTTTGATAGGGAAGCTGACAGAAGAATCCAGTTGGGCTGGGCAGCATTTGGAAAATTACGTCAAGTCTTCACTTCGTCTATTCCACAATGTTTAAAGACAAAAGTCTTTAATCAGTGCGTCCTGTCTGTCATGACCTACGGTGCAGAAACGTGGACACTGACAGTGGGCCTGATCCACAAGTTTCAAGTCGCTCAGCGAGCTATGGAGAGGGCTATGCTCGGCGTATCTTTGAAGGATATGATTCGTAATGGAGAGATCCGACGAAGAACGAAGGTGACCGACATAGCCGAAAGGATTAGCAGGCTGAAGTGGCAGTGGGCGGGCCACATCTGTCGCAGAACCGACGGCCGTTGGGGCAGACGAGTTCTGGAGTGGAGACCACGGATTGGCACGCGCAGGGTGGGACGCCCCGCCGCCAGATGGACCGACGACCTAAAGAAGGTGACCGGAAGCGGCTGGATGCGGAGGGCGGAGGACCGGGTGGGAAGGCCTATGTCCAGCAGTGGACGTCTAAAGGCTGACATGATGATGATGATGATGATGAAGGTAATAGTTAAGTATGAGCGTATCTAATAAATAAAGCAAGAAATATTTTTGCTATGAAGAGTAAAAACAAAACTTCAACAAATATCAATGGAGTACGTTTTGCAACAGATCCCCTTAAGCTTAGAGTCCGAAAAAGGCATCGGAGTACCCTCGGGATAAACCGAGCGGCAGAAAGATGAATTACAAGCGCGATGTCCGCCCGCGGCGGGGCGAGGGGGCCCGACGGGCGCCTCCATTGCTTTTCAATTCGCAATTCTATTACAACGACAGAGGAGTCCTCTGACAAGGAACATTACATTTAAAATTTGACAAAATATTTACCGTAGCGTATCGATGGCGGTGTTTGTTCGATATTTACTGCGGCAGTTATTATTATCTGTACATCGCCTGAGGCTGAGGTACAAAGTAAAAACAGTGCAGAGGGTACGCTTAGAATCTAATAAACACGCAATGAGGTTCATGAACACAAAGACAAGAGAGAAATATGCAGAATGGAAACACAAATTAAAGGCTGTCCGTGAAGGGAAAGTACCTATAATATTAATGATAGCACCTTATACTGAAATAAAACATTTTGTTATTTTAAAAATAAGTGATACTCCATTGAAAAAATTGCGAAAATATAATCCAATAATTTTATGGCATCAATTAAGGAGATCAATGTTGAGGATTCTACATTAAACACTCTAATATCTCTACACGTGTTTCTACACGTAAGAAAAGTGATATACCTACTAATTTCTTTAAAACATGAAGATGGAAACTACTTCTAGAAGAAACTACTGTTTAATGTCTCATACAATATCTACAGGAAGACTGGCAGTGTACTGCAGTGCTCTATAAGCATTCTTCTTTGTTCGCTTATTACTATGAAATGTACCGTCTGATTGTAAGTATTCTGTGAGAGGCTGTTTTGCCTGCCTTTTTGTACATCATACTTTTATACACGAACTATTGGGATCAGTCTTTATAATGGTGGATTGACTATATTAGTACAATGAAACTGAATATTATGCTTTATGTGGGCGTTATTCAAATATAGGTCTATCTAAGGAGAATGGGATCTAAATGTTTCCCGTGTTCCACCACATTAATTTTCCAAGGAATATTATATTAAATTAAAATAGCAAAGTAATTTTGGTTTACATTACAATTCTACTTTAACAATAACGGCTTTATATATAGGTTTTATCGAATCTTCGAAAGTTTTTGAAATTTGAATAGTTGACATGAAAATGGAGATAACAATACGAAATTTTTCTTTTAAGTAATTTTTTTATAGTCAAAAATGCAGTATAGGAGAAAAACATATCAAAAACAAAAGAGAAAATAATTAAATATTATTAGTATCCACCTCCACTATCCTTTTTTGATTTATTATATATTTACACTACTTGTACAATTATTAAATTTATCTTCTTTCACCTGCAATACTCTGTCGCCATGTCTTTCTTATTTTCCTTCTGAAAGGTTGCCTGGAAGAGATCGCTTTAAGCGATAAGGCCGCCTTTGTACACTTTCCAAAAATCTGTACCTATTTTATTGATCCTTAATTTGTATGCAATAAAGAGTTTATCTATCTATCTAGTAACGGCAAACACCGTACATACAATTCTCTGAGCAATATTGTCATCAAAACGAAATAAAACTTCGATAAAGAACTAAAGTTACGAAGATCAAAGCATCAGCAGAATGGCAGGTAGGCCACATCTATCGTTGAACCGACGACTATTGAGGCAAATAACTTTTAGATTAAAAACTGTCCTCTTAAATGGAACGACGACGTAAAGCAGATATAAGAAAGTGATAACAAAATGGAAACGCATAAAGATGTGGTAAATGCATTAAATTTAATATACTTTAGGATTATGCTCACATTATTTCCCTACTTGATTCCATCCTATTCAATCCGTTAACACCCATCTGCCTGAACAGTAAAAAAAACATTTGAATAGTAATTTTAACTCCATATGAGATCATACCAAAATCTTTATTCCCTTATTCTCCTTCCACTCACTCAACTTGTCAACTTGATCACAATCTTGTTTATAACGAACATAATAATGATTTAGCTAACATACAACAACCAAGACATAATGCCACTTAATTGACCTCATTTATTTTTCAGTGAAGGTGATTTTCAGGTACTGTCTCACGATCACCTTCTTCGTTCCTCAAACAATCTACGCTTGTTTAATTTTTTCTTTATTATCATTATATTTCGGAAACATACATTCCATATACAATCATATTATTAGTAGGTAGGCTTAATCTAGGTTAGTAGGAAAAAACAAAATATGATCAATAGTACAATAAAAATTATGTTATATTGTTTACATATTATTATGACAATTTACACACTGTATTAACTATAACACAACTTATACGAGTCTATGGGCCGAGCATGCTTCTGTTCTTGCTCCCTTAGTTTCTATGATCATTCATACTCTCTACAAGCTATCCAGAATTCAAGTCAAAGATAACTTACTACTTGTCAGACTACTCTCATACTTTTGCTTTAAATCCCTTGCTCCTACAACTATCATTTCTTGTAGCTCCTTATGTCTGTTGGAGCGCGTGTATGTGTCTAATAATTTTAGTAATATAATAAATGATGATTTTCGCTCAAAATAAAATATAATAATGTTGAAATTCCTGATAAACAAGCCTGCTTTTTAAATATAACTATGAGTATCTACGTACGGGAAACAAAGTCGTTGTTTGACCACGGGCTGAAGCGACAATATTTATGGATAATTCCGCCTTTGTGCGATGTTGACGCGCGGATATTGGCTGGATATTTATCGTCTACCTTCTCGTTATTGGATAAAATTCATAACATTCAAACTACATCTATATTATCTAGAGAATATGATAATAATATATCGGCGGGGGATGACACATATTTCAATCCAACTTTTAGATTATATAAACTAAGTCCCTCGGGTTAAACTCCACTGTAGATAGTTGTTCGCGTGTCTTTTATGGGATACCATCCGCATCGATTGCACGTGTCCGCATATGAGGACGCATACAGTCGCATGCGATCGCATCGATATTTCGTTTTTGGTTCTTTTGGATCAAATGCGTGCGTTTGTATGCAGCTTTACCCGTTTACGTTTGTTTTTTTCCTAATACAACGCCATAAGGTCATCATATGTTCTGTTTGCATCATCTATTTGTCTGTATGTACTTAAGTAAACTATCATCATCATCATCATCAGGTTATTTTTGTCTCCACTGCAGGAGCACAACCCTCTCTCATCTGCCGGAGACAGACGGAGGATTTGGCCTACACTCCCCGCGCTGGCCAGATAGGCCTGATTGATGTTTTATAATGTATTCCCTTAGTCGCCTTGTACGACATCCACGGGAAGAGTTGGAGTGGTCTTATTCTACTCTACTGGAAACCACACGGCTCACTAAAACTAAACTATAACTATCTAAAATTTATTTAAGTCGAAATAAAGTTTTTTTTTATATATGTATCGTCAATCTAATAAAAATCTGATAAAGCAGAGACGACAGATTTTAACAAAACAAACCGATGAAAGGAGAACACGTAGCACATCCCATCTAGTAAAAAAACCTTTGAAATAAATAAGTGCCCAGTGCACAAAAATGTCCAACGCATAGTTGAACAATTTCCAATATTTGCGGCGGCTAACGTAAAACCGGCATCATTCAAAAATTTCAATCCATAAAAATGTAACCTACCGCCAGCGACGACATCGACAGTAGAATTTTTAGTCAATTTCTCTTTTGACACAATTGAATTTGATCGTCGGATAAATCAAGTTTCTGGGCACGGAGCGGCGAGGGTGACTTCCGTGCAGAGAGGCGACCAAGTGACGACCGATAGAGAGATACCAGCATCTAATCGAGAAATTCAATATGACGCTGTGTATCTTTATAAACAACAACAAAAAACTAAAATGTAGGATATTATTATGAATCATCCCGGAGTTAAATTTATTTAAATAACATGGCTTTTGACGGAGCAGTTAGATAGAATATAGTCTTTAAAAAAATCAAAACTAAGCCAAATTAGTCTGAAATTAATCACAATTGAAAGTTATCCTATAGACAGAAAGACAGATCGACAGACATAAAACCGTTGTTATAAGGTTATCCTAACGAATACCGTTATAACTGACTCTAAAAGGAAAGAGACATCACATGGCACGGAGAAGCAAGAGACAGACAGAAATGGCAATTCCATGAGAAGGGCTACGCTCGTAATAGTGCTGTTGAAAAAAAAAACTAAACAAATTATGAAAATAGGATACTTACTAGAAATAAACTAACAATAATATAATAGAACGAAGAAATGACGAATGACAAAATTGCTTATCCGCTCACTTTCTCATTTGATACCATACTCTTTAGCTGGTATTTATAGTACAAGTTTATCGTAATTTAACCTACCAAGTCGATCAGAATCCATTACAGTTTTTGACCTTATAGACATAAGACCAATTCACCTAAAATCTAAGGAATGTATGTTAAATCTGAATAAGGTATTATAAATACAACAATAATGTAAAGAATGAAAATATTAACTTATTGATCACATAATGTAGTAAAATGCATGACAAAGAAGACTACTTTTATTTTATATATTTTATCTTTTGACTTGCAGCAACCGCCAGAAGCTTTGTCTCCGATGCCCCGGGTCGCGGCCTCAGATCGCTCGTTTGAGGCTACTTAACGAGTCTTTGTACCGGCTTCACTCGTCTGTGCTACAAAGCCAATCACTTTACCTGCAAATTCACTTCCATACAATGTGTTGTAACTCTCATTTATATTTTATTTTCATCAGTTTATAATCCTAGAGTAATAATGATTGGGTTCACTTTCGAACTTGACAATTTAATGTTGATCTTCAAACTCTTGTAAAATGAGCTAATAACTTTTTTTTAATTACGTCGTCTATCGATATTAAACCTTGCTAAACATCAAAATGTTCTGTTGTAACTTTGTTCAGCTTTTTGACGTGTTACCAAGTTCTAACATCATTTAACATGATTTTAGATACTTAAACCTAAAATTATTTTCTAGTTGCATTAAGTATATAGCAATAATATTTTTTAAACCTCTAATAAAATATGTGGTTTAAATTTTATACAACATTATTCGTACCGTTTAATCATAACCAATGTTAGATTTCATTTTATCGTTGTTAAATGTATGAGTGACATTGGCAGATTTATCGATTTCACTAGAGCGTTCGACAGATTTAGACTCGGTTTTCCTACTTCCGCTGTAGCTTTGATTATTTGAGTTTAAATTATAATTTAATTCTTTAATTGAAATATTATTATTTAAAAAATCTACTATGAGTAATGACAACCCAGCTCACAAATAAAATATAAACTTTTTCAAATTGTTCAAAATTATCATAATAGGAATCGAACTTACAGTTTTCGTCATTTAAGTCAAACAGACAATTTTAAAAAGCAAGGTGATTAACTTTATTGCTTTATCGAAAAATATATATATAATATTTTATTCGTATTTGCAAAGAGAGTTACTGATTAATCAGCGCCAGTATTTAAAGCACGTTTATCATTATTTTGATATACAGCGCAAACCCATCGGATGGAAATGATAAAATCAATGTTTTGTCCTCGGCTACTTTGATATATGGAGTGAGATCGGGGTCGAATTCAAAACATCCTGAAATTCAACATTTAACTGTTTCGATATTTCAGGTGAAATCCTATCATAAGCTATCTGCTTTTCATCCACGACTTTGTTGGTCAGTTAAATGGTCATTTTGTTTTTAGTTATTTTATGTTATCTAATCTAAGTAATAATGAATGCTATGTGAATTAATGTATATTTGCTCATTAATGCTGATTGAGTTTTGTAGCTGTATTTAGTTTTTATATTTCAGTGTGTAATAACGTGACATATTGTATCAAGAATTTTTATAAATCAATATTTTTTAAACAATGGGTCTATGATTATAGTTTTGTCTACTATCAATATAGGTTCCATTACAATTTATTGTACTTCGCAATAAGTTAGTCGATTGTACTGTCTTATATTTTTTAATGTATACAGAGCATATTAGATAGACGTCTTTCCAGTAATGATGTGATTTCTTGAAAATCTTATCTCACAATGTTATACTACTATTGACTTTCCTGAGTATATTAATTTATTATTAGTATATTCATTGTTTTGTTTCAGATATTACGCTGCAGCGAGGTCTCACACTGACATTAAGTCGATTTGATGTGGACGATGCGAGAGCTGTGATCCGACATGACCTGGAGACGAGCACCCTGCAAAGGCTTTGCGATTAGCGTCATACAGATCATCACTATCATATGCCAAGGTAACTCCACCATACATTCTTCAGCTATGGATTAAGGAGATTTTAATAGGTTAAGCTTCTTTTAAAATAGTAAGAGCTAAAGAAATATTCGTGTAGCTCAGGGTGTAGACATAATTGCATTCAGCTACCCACCGACTGCTTGCTTGCTGCATAGTAGCTACAGTAGCGAAGAATTTTAAATATCAGCAGTGGAAAGATTAAACCCTTAAAGCGTAACTTAGTCGAAAATCTTCGTCTATCTCGTCTGATTCTTTCCTTTATTAGACGTCTATATAGCATATTCTAACGGTTTTGTCCAGTACGAGTACCATGGAAATACTCCTAATACGAAATGTTTTTTTCTCAAAAAGAAGCTTTCAACTTTATTATTGTTAAGTTCCTGAAATGGCGCTTCAGCGACTTTACCTTTCCTATTGTCGTATTCTTTTAATATATATTTTTTTATTATATTACTTACTAGTAAATACATCTATCAAATATAATCAAAACCATCTCTTATTCTAACTTAAAATTTTTATTAATATATGCAGTCATTCAGACTGCAGTCAGATTGCAACCTAACTACATTTTTGTTGCTGAATTGATGTCTCGAGTCTATTTAATAGCAGCAATAGTTAAAATTTTAGTAACTTTGATTAAATTCGTTTTAGCGCAGTTACTTTTACTACATAGTTATAATCATTTATTGCATCATTGTGTGATTTGATCTCAACATGACCCTGTAATGATGTCGCCATATCTTCATATCTAACTTACTTTATACTATTATATTTCTACCACATTGTACATCACTCTACCCTAACATATTGCAAAAGAGGTTAAATATTTGTAGCATTTTATGTAAATAGACATTTTCTTTCTTTCATTTGTTTTGTTTCATTTCTTTTATATCGTTCTTTCTTAGATTTAATTAGCAGTTTGTTTCATCTGATACTTCGAATCATGTATTTTCGGATCCAAAGCACAAAGGGCACTGTAAAATATTTGTAAATGATCCGACTGCAAAAGAGCAATCTCTGAAGAATATGCAATGAGTATCTGCTGAAAGAAGAAGTCTAATCTAATTTGAACTCACCACTGTATTTGCTGAATCCAGGAACCTTTAAACTTGCTGTTAAACCCTCGCGGGGATAATGCAAAATTTCGCAAAAGTTCGACCGGAACTTGGATGAAAATGGAAGTTTAGAAACTTAGGTTTAAGTAATTTATCTTTGCAGTAAGCAAATACATACAAAATTTCGATTTTAAACCGCAAAAATGTTGTTGCTAGCGTTTGGCAAATTGGAAAACAAAGTCCAAAATTGAACAGAAGCTTATTAAAAGATCATTAACACTGAATGGGTTATCCCAGATGTAAAGATCGTAACTAGACAGAACCATCGGAACAACATCAAGTTGGAAGGTGGTGAACATCACAAAATGGAACTGTTAATAGGCTAACTAAGTTTCCGAAATTACACCAGAACTTTTCAAATAAAACGAGGCTCAAAGGGCGGCACCTCTTAATGAAGACAATATTTTGGAGGGTTCTCAAGTTGAGTAATTAAATCTCGCGTTTCATATCTCGCAGGCGTGTGTTTCAACTAGGTGATGGCCTTTGAATTGGTTATTAAATTAGTTGTGGTGTCAATCAATTTAACTATGTTGGCATTAAATTTAAACTTAGAGTCAAGTGGTTTAACAATGGTTAAACAATAATGAGTTACTGCGGAGCTACAATGTCGATTGTAGCAAAATAAATAGATATTCGGTTTTACCTTTTCAATATCTTTGTGAATTTGAGGGTTATTTGGTCAATTAGCGACTTGCCTCGTTTCATTAATTAGCTATATGAATTTGAGGCTTGATTAGTCAAATAACCACATGGCCGTTTCGGTGTTACCTACCTTTCCACTATCTATATGACTTTTTGGCTTGTTTGGTCAAGTAACGACTTTGCTTGTGCTTGCTTAACTAATACTAAAACTACTATTCTTAGAATGTTTTGTTTTAAAAAAAATCGCGGTGGGAGAAGTCTGGGCTATGTTTGCATGTTTCGTGAATTCGACGAATCTTTTGCAAAAAGCAAACGGAGTCAATAGAGATGTATTTATATCGAAAACTGATTATTTTTAACATCAAACTATAGTGATACTCTATTCACTAAAATAAAATTTCTTCATCCAAATCCGTAGAGTAGTTCCGATGCAAGCTTATATTAGACTAAGCGGTAACGTGCTTGCTCGCGGGACCATTGACGTCATCGAGGGGAGAGCAGAGCGGCATCAAGCATTTGTTTTGTTGTAGTCGCCGAATCATTCTTTATGACTGTATAATATTGCATTTCTAACTATTAAACTTTAGTTACACTAAGACCTTGAAAGAACACATTCTTCCGTCCGAAGATCCTTACATTAACGTAAGATGTTCTTAGAATTCACGTCAAAATAACGACCTACAGTCTATTTTTGCTACACTTAATTGCTTCCAAGTTGAAGTCACAATATAAAATACAATTACAACAATGACCTATCAAAAACCAGTAAATTCTTCACAGGAAAGAATTGCGCTAATGAAAAATAAGGAAAGTTAATATCTGTTGTATAAATATTCACTTCAAAACGAGTGATTACTTTTAAAATTCTCAGAATTATGTAGGTAGCTACTACAAAGATCTTGTTTCAGTTTTATGTCGACGTAAATTAGACGTATTTGCAAAGAAATCTCAATATTTACCCTAAACAATATAATATTTCAAAAAATGACGTCTCTAAGGAAAAGGAACAATAATGAATTAAGCTGGAAGATGTAACGTTACTGGGTCAGATACCGTTCTATTAGAATGTAGATTTTTTTATTATCAGCCACAATACGTCCACTAGATACATACATACATACATGCATACATACATACATACATACATACATACATACATACATACATACATACATACACACACACACACACACACACACACACACACACACACACACACACACACACACACACACACACACACACACACACACACACATACATACATACATACATAATGTTCACACCATGGTCCTAGAGGGGTAGGCAGAAACGATGTCAAAAAGTCAAAATCATTTATTGCATATGAGTACACTTGGTACATTTAGACACGTCATTTTTTTTTATCGACTACCGCTTCCTAGGTGTTAGCGCTGTGAAGAAGAAACGGCGCAACAAACACCACGCAACACATCTTTTAAAAATCAAGTTTGCATACAATTAATAAAGATTTTGCGAAGCTGAATTAACATTAGTACCAGGCATCTTTGTCATTCAAATAATCGTTTATTTTATAATAGGCTTTCTTACAAAGTTGTTTTTTAATGTGATCTTAAAATTTCTCTCCATCATATTTAAGATTTCCTCTGGTAGTTTGTTGTAGAAGCGTATACATTGCCCCGTGAACGATTTACTGACCTTACTTAATCTCTACCCTGGTAAAACAAGTTGTATGATGTATCGATGTATCCTGATAAACGTGGCAAAGCGACTTTCCTTCGTCCACTTTTCGCCTCGTGATACCACTTGGCGTGATGTGTGGAGAACCATCGCCCCATCTTAATATACACAGGTGACTGCTTTTGCTTAACTCTGGTACCATCCCTTAGTCGCCTTAACGACGCCCACGGGAGGATTGGGGGTGGACCTATTCTAAGACGGGAACCACACGGAACTGGCACATTTATTATAAACATAGTCATATTTAAATAATATTCATTCTTGCCGTGCCGTGGCGGTGTTTGATGAAAAATATCAATCTCTACCATCTTTGAATTTGAAAAGCATCTGATCTGTATTCTTTGTGCCAAGCTTTCCGTATTTATTCTCGATTTCCTGTTATATTTTCATGTAATTCTTTTCTAGATTATTCCCTTTGTTGTACGACTTATTCCTGAGCCTTATTAAATATAGATTATTGTTGTAGAGCTACATATGAACGAGTTTAAAAACAGCTTTGTAAAAAGGCCTATACAAACAATAGACGATAATTTAAATAACAAAGATGCTTGATTAATTTTTAACAATTTATTTAACTTCACTAGTTGGGCGACAAAGTTCTGCCCCCTTGCCCCAAAAGAAATTAGACAATTAACTGATATTGCTACTGCGAGTTTAGTGTATTTTAGCTACTTCCACAGTATCATGGTATACGGTATCCTGCTATGGGATCAAGCAGCAGATATTCAGATTATTTATATTTTGCAAAAGAGAGGTATTAGGGTAATCTATGATATGCGTCGTAGAGAATCTTTAAAAGTTTAAAGAAATAAACAGATTAACAGTAATCAATTAATTTTAGATAATATTTTACATGTCTGAAAAAATATCTCTCTTATGAGGTACTGTGACAATAATAGTTATGTTACGAGATATAAAAATATACTTGTCCTGGTACGATCCAGCCTTAGTGAGGTCAGTAAATCGTTTACGACGCAATGTATTCGCTTCTACAACAAACTATTAGAGGAAATATTAAATATGACAGAAAGTTTAAGAATCACATTAAACACAACTTTGTAAGGAAGTCTGTTATAAAATAGACGATTATTTGAATGACAAAGAAGACGTACTAATGTTGCTTCAGCTTCGCACAATCTTTATACTATTGTATCCAAACTTGATTTTAAAATATGTGCTGCGTGGAATTTGTTGCGCCGTTTCTTCTTGACAGCGCTAACACCTGGGAAGCGGTAGTCGGTAAACAATTGACGGGTATAAATGTACCAAGTGTACAATAAAGGATTTTGACTATGGTATTACTCGACTGAATTTACAGACTATTTGCATGAAGTTCTTTCTCCGAGCGTGGTTAAATGACGTCATTTGATTTGTCACCAGTGCTGACGGAGGAGCCGCGGTTCGCGGAGCCCATCCCCAACGTGACCGTGGCGCTCGGCAGGGACGCCAGCCTGCCCTGCGTCGTGGAACATCTCGGCACCTACAGGGTAAGTCACCTTGGCACCTACAGTCAAATGGGCACATAGCCCATTATGATGCCCATTAGATGGTATATTATAGCCTCAAAGGCCACGAGTTCGTCGCCACCGTGAATTTTATTTTATTCGTAAAATAAACTCATTCTATATAAAAACCTTTTGTTTGAAAGTCAATATTATTTCATTAATGAATTTTCTAAAACTTAAATTGGTCCTGTAACGTTTAATTTAGTTTGTGATAATTTAATACCAAGTGTATTTTAAAAATTATTATTTACCTCCAAAACTACTAGTCCGATTTTGATGCGGTTTTCAATGATAGGTTTGGGTTTGATTGGTGCATGTTCTTATAATATTATATACTCACATAGACACTATGTTATGTACTGTGACGTTATTTTAATTGCTGACATTGTGTTTTATATGTTGTATGTTACATTATTATATGACGATCTCTTTTACCATATTAGAATGGTATGTAAAACTGAATTTTTAAGATGTAAAAGTGAAATAAATTAATCTATACTAATCTATGATAATATTAATTATATTATCTTAGTATTATTAAATCGATAACTGCTTTGATTTTGCTGGTGGAATATAGTGTAATCAAATTCCAGAAAATTAATTTTTTCATTAGCATTCCTACTGTTGTACTGAACAACTGCGTTTCCACTGTGCTGTCTCTGAAATAATCGTTGCTCTGTAAAACAAAGTAGATAAAGAAGTAGATAAAGCGCTAAGCGCTCGATGTAAGGTATGCAAAATAATCTGCAAGTTTTTTTTTTTAGTTTTTTATTTATAAGTCAAAATCATTCATTTTATTTAAAAGTCAAACGCTTCCTCGCGGTGAAGAGGAAACTTCCAGATCTTTTCAAATCTAATTTTTATATTTTTTGGGAATGCACCAGAACAATTGGCGAAAAAGGGTACCTTTCTATAGCGTCAGTATCGACCTGAACGTGATTATCCCACATAATTAAAAAAAAAAAACAATAACTAAATGATATTAATAACTTCTTGCCAAATTAATAATGATAAAAATACAATAAAAATTATAATCCCCACGCCCTCAGCATCAGTCAACCCAAATGACTTCAAATAAAGCCTTCATCAATTATATACATAACTGTAAGAATTCAAATTCTAATTTAAGTAATATTAATATTATAAAGAGGTAAAGTTTATGAGGTTGTAGCGGGTAATCTACTGAACCGATTTTGAAAATTCTTTTACCAATAGTAAGCTACGTTGTTTATGAGTGTCATTGGATATAAATTTACTAGCTGGTGCCCACGACTTCATCTGCACAGGATTAGTATTTCGAGTACCTTATATTAGCGTGGCGTAGAAAAGAACTAACATTATGACATTAAAATTATAATTATAGGCGCACGCCAGAATAGCTCGCAGATGGTAAATTTTTTCCTACTTACTTGATATTTTGGACAATTCACACAATATCTGTATAAATTGTAGCCTATGTGTTATTCTGATGTATAAGCTATATTGTAAAGTTTCATTAAAATCCATTCAGTAGTTTTTACGTGAAAGAGTAACAAACATCCATCCATGCTCACAAACTTTCGCGTTTATAATATTAGTAGGATAAAGTCGCGGGCAGACAGCTAGTATGTTATATGTTCTTTATTGCACATACTTTTTTTTACAAAAAAAGAGCATACGTAAAAAAGTGTACAAAGGTGAACTTATCTCTATTTATAAGAGATATCTTCCAGCCTGCTCTTGCACTGTGGGCGAAACTAAAACCAGCGGGAGATTAAAAAAATTACATGTGTTTAATTTTCTAAAAGAAGAGATGTCCAAAAACAATCGTAATTTTCCACCTACTTGTACGAGGATACTGACGGTACGTCCATGAGTCTCACGAGCGATCCCGCGGGAAATCTGCCTGGCGCCGGAGCCGGGATCGCTCCGCCGCCGACATCCCGCGGAGCGCGATACACGGAACAGCCTGTAGCTGAATTAACTTCAGCAACTAAAGCTCATACGAAAACACCCTGCGTCAGTGTTTTTAAAACTCCAACATGGAGTTACAGAAATATTAAGTATTGTTAGTGTTTGTATGATTACTGTTTTGTTTAGATTTTTTTGTATATTATCATTAATAAATTTGCCGCGTGGTTTCCTGTAGAGTAGAATAGGACCACTCCAACTATTCCCGTGGATGTCGTACAAGGCGACTGAGGGAATGCATTATAAAACATCAATCAGGCCTCCCCAACCCGTCTGGCCAGCGCGGGGAGTGTAGGCCAAATCCTCCGTCTGTCTCCGGCAGATGAGAGAGGGTTGTGCTCCTGCAGTGGAGACAAAAATAACCTGATGATGATGATGATATAGAAATGAGTATTAAAGTATTTCTCGTATGGTCAAATTGTATCGTATCATGTTTACGATTTGAGTGCCAGAATTCGTAGGTTCGATTCCCACTGGGCACAGATAACTTTGTACAAGGTAATTTTAATTTCTTTATTTGTAAAATCAATGGCGATACATAAAACAGCTATGCAGGAAGATCTAGCCTAAAATACAGCTTTTTACAGACTTTTACAAGTTTACAGTAAAAATTGTGTGTATGGTAGCAATATTTTAAATTATTAAATGTTATATTAGAGTAGTGGGGTGTGTGTGTGTATGTGTGTGTCTGTGTGGGGGGAGGGTGTGTATAAATTATCCAATCCTTGAAAGAGCCGTGGTAGCCGGTTGGTTGTGCACTCACCTCACGTTCATGAGGTCGTGGGTTCAAATCCCGCCCGTACCAATGAGTTTTACGAAACTTAAGTACGGTTTATTTATAATCACAGGCTTTCCGGTGAAGGAAAACATCGTAAGGAAACCTGCATATGCAGAAGAAGAAATTCTGAGGCGTATGTGAAGTCCACCAAATCGGCTTGGGGCACCGTCGGTGGTCAGGGGTTTGGCACAAAAGATCCTGAAAGGTCGAAATGTGTCGCCAGGTCTTCCTGGCCGTCTAAAAAGATAAGATAAGATCCAATCCTTGTTTAATTTCCATAGCAAGTGTATGTATGTACACAAATTAAACAAGGACTGGATAATTTATACACACCCTCCTCCCTCCTTCCTCCCCCTCCCCACACAGACACACACACACACACACGTATGTATGTATGTATGTATGTATGTATGTATGTATGTATGTATGTATGTATATTTATTTAGTGTCAGTGTAAAGTATAGTACGAGTCCAATATGAACGTTTGGTACTAACGGTTTCAGTTACTCTAAGGTTGATTGGAAGAGATCACTAAGCGGGATAAATCCACCTTTGTTCACAATTTATATGCCCTTGTTATTGTAGTTAGGAACTAATTTCTACTAACGGACCCAAAAAAGCACATAACGTCAACTTCCTCTCCAGAATTTCTTGTAAAATTTTCATTAACAATGAAATTTAACTTAAAGCAGCAATTGGTGCCATTAAAAATCAATCTAGAATCATTTAGGTGAATTGCGTAAGGTCAATGACTCAAATTAAATTAAAATGTCTGTAGAGACGTACTGTTAGGAAATTGTCTAATTAATAAGACTATTTCCAGGAATTAATGCAGTAATTTCAGGGAAGCGTTAATTTTAACCCACGTCGCGCCGCCGGTGCTACAAAGGTATGGCGGTGCGAATATGAAATAAGTCTGTGATAGACGTGAGACTTAAAACCGTAATATTATAAATAAATAAATATTTCGTATACACTTTTCTATTCCAAAACTAGTATTTTCTCCTGTGCTATGAGAATAAGACAGACAGGACAATTCATTGCTGTGTGGTTTCCGGTAGAGTAGAATAGGACCACTCCAACTCTTCCCGTGGATGTCGTACAAGGCGACTAAGGGAATAAATACATTATCCAACATCAATCAGGCCTCCCCAACCCGTCTGGCCAGCGCGGGGAGTGTAGGCCAAATCCTCCGGCTGTCTCCGGCAGATGAGAGAGGGTTGTGCTCCTGCAGTGGAGACAAAAATAACCTGATGATGATGAGTGGTCTGTTTCTGATAGGTCTAATGACCAAATTACTAGCCCAACGAGGTCGTCGACAGTTGTCGGGTTTGTCAAAAGGCCTTTCGACGACTTCGACGACCGCCGACGACCGCTTGGCACCAGTAGAAGTTCGATTCTCACCAGAGACTTTCTACAATTGTGCAAGCTGTTCCCGGTTTTTTTTTTACTCCTGATGGGTTTATGCTTGACCTCAATCGCACCTGATGGTAAGTAACGATGAGGCCTAAGGTAGAGCGCTCTTACTCAGAAGATACCTATTCACTTGTCCAGAAATACCGAAGCTGGCAGTGAGTTCCATTCCTTAGCAGTTCGCATTATGAAAGAGAATGCAAAATGCGTCTTATGGTATAACTTATGATAAAATATACTTCAGCAAAAAAGATAATTGGTAGTAAGTAGGTACATTTCTTTATCAATTTTGGTACTAAACGCATTATACTTGTCCTTTCGGTTACTCTAAGGTTGACTGGAAGAGATCCCTAAGTGGGATAAGTCCGCCGTTGTACACAGTTTAATTCCTATTTATTATTGTTGTTGTTGTTATTTTTGGTATAATAAAGCGTTTACATACATACATAATAAAATATACAATGAACTCTTTTAGCGCTGAAATATCAGTTTTATAGCTTACTTCGTTTGCGTCGCGCAGTGACTTTGAATCTCAATATAGCAATATCTTCAACGTGTTTCCCTTGTGCACTTCAACAAGCAAAGCAAATACCGACATCGGGTCGTAAACTCGTAATCGTAACAAAGTAACAAACAAAACAACTCTTTTGTAACCTCACGTCCTGAGACTTTAGTACCGAGCTCGCAGTTTTAAGTTCACCGGATTATACATCGCCACCCGTTACCTCCAACTCCACGTCTGAAGCTGAATGTTTCTGAATCTTTTGTGACGTCTCATTTAATTCTGTGAAGTCTCAACTTAGCTTGAGCAAATTTTCTCGGTACGACTAAAAATAGCTCGTTTGCCGAGCGCCCTCTCTCGTAGTTGCAGCGAGCCAATTAACTTATTCATGAATGCGCCGGATAAGCGCCGCTGTGCTGCCGTTTAGATATCCGATATCCGGACACGATATAAGAATCACTTCAATACGATTCATTTGTTTTTTTTAATGACAAATAATTTGTTTAATTTTTTAATACCTACAATTTTGACATGTAAAATTATATTTTGCCAATAAACGAATTGAAATAATTCAAATATTTTAAATTATTCATTTCTTTCGGTTTGTTATATTCATCTCATTATCTCTCGCGCACAAATGTAAATGTCATAGAGATGGAACGCTGTACTCAAAACAAACAAAAAATGTTGATTTGGACAAGAATTTTTACTCCACACATAAGATGAAGATAGTTCTTGTTCTCTTGCACTAACATAACTTGTTAACTTGATTGTTAACTTGATCACGATCTTGTTTAACTATCGCATATACAAACGTTACAAAATGCACACGCCCTGGTCCCAGAGGGGTAAGCAGAGACGATGTATCGCCACTCTGAAAAACCTTTTGTTGGAAAATGAATATTATACCATAAATTATTTTCTAAAAATGAAATTGGTGGGCCCTCTGACGTTTAATTTAATTTGTGATAATTTAATACCAAGTGTATTTTGAAATTTTATTTTAATATTATAGAATATTTAGAATAGAATAGAATATGTATTTATTGTCACAATTTTTTGGCAATTACATATAACAATTATTAATTATAGTAACAATTCTTAAAATATATGGATAAAATATTTAACAACAATAATTGTGACAAAAGGAGCCAATTTCAGCATACTGACATAGACAGTATGTTATATACTATGACATTATTTGAATTTTTGACATAGTAATTTATATTTTGTACATTATTTCATTTTATGACGATCCCTTTTACCATATTAGAATGAAATGTAAAATTGAACTTTTAGGATGTAAAAGTGAAATAAATAAATCTAACCTAACCTAATCTAATCTTTCAACAGATCCCGACACACCTTACATTAACTTTACTAATATCCTTTTATTCATCTCACCCTGAATAAAAGGATATTAGTAAAGTTAATGTGAGGTGTGTCGGGGTGAACCTCAGCCTTTCAATCAGACAGCACGTCAACAATTTGATCCTTGAATATCCTTCTAGAACAACCTTTAGCAGTAGTTCCTTCCACATTCGTGCTGTAAATCTCCTTTGTCACTCTTCTTCTTTGTCACTCTTCTTTCACTCATACGCTCTAAATGTCCAAACCAACAGAACAGATTTAAGGACCTACAACCGCAGTCTCACCAGCCTGCATCTACACGTTTGTGTGTGCGTAAATTTATGTAGGGCTGTCTGTACCCAGCGGAAACATAGTCGATTGAGAGAGAGAGATTACGTTACACGTCAACAATATGGCTTCTCTTTCTAATTTATATCGATCTCTCAGCGCCGGTCGATAGCGCGCTTAGTAGATTAGTGCGGCAGTCCAGTAGTGAGTACTGCCAGACGTGTTCTATTTTGCGGGCGATGTTAAACTGCCCCGCCGGGGGGTGGGGGGGGGGGGGGGGGGGTTTGGGTACAGAATATACCTAACTTATATGTGTGTGCTAAGTTTCATCCCGATCTGTCCAGTGGTTGAAGCGTGATTGAATAACAAACATCCAAACGTCCAAACTTTCGCATTTATAATATTAGTAGGATTCTCTTTACCAGGAAATATTTTATCTATCATCATAATAATTAGACAAACCGACATGTTAATTACCTAATAGTGTGGGTGGATAGGTACAGAAGTCATTATCAAAGCGGAATATGCAGATCCGTCATTAAATATTCACAATACGCAATTATCGTCAAAAGCCCTAACATTAGCACCTGAACAGATAGTTGACAATACCATTAATAAAAGTATTTTGTATTTAAGTGGATATTAAAAATGAATTGTCAGACTTTTAAACACAATAATTGATTTTTATTTCATCATCATCAGCTTGTAAGAGTTCACTGTTGGACATGGCCTCTCTCAAGCAGAGAATTTTAACATTAGTACAACTATATACAATCTGTGGCCTAGAACCAGGGCTAATATTGAAAACAGAGACTCTCTAGAATATTAATATTGTTTCTGAAAAGATTCCAGTTACCCAAAACCAATGGATTACACACAATAAAAACTTCATCATCATCATTAGGTTATTTTTGTCTCCACTGCAGGAGCACAACCCTCTCTCATCCTCCGGAGACAGAAGGATTTGGCCTACACTCCCCACGCTGGCCAGACGGGTTGGGGAGGCCTGATTGATGTTTTCTAATGTATTCCCTTAGTCGCCTTGTACGACATCCACGGGAAGAGTTGGAGTGGTCCTATTCTATTCTACCGGAAACCACACGGCACTTATAAGAGCTTAAAGTAACGATTTATAATCAGTGTATTATTGCAAAAGATATTATCGTTAACATTGCCAATGTTGTGGTACAGGGGATAATATAAAACTGGATCTGCTACTCTTTTTACATTATAATCCCCTTTCCAAAAACTTTGTAACTTTAAAAGAATACTTTTTATTAGTACTTTTTATTAATAAACTCAAAAATATTGTCACGGGTATTTCTTTGGTTTTGATTTAAATTGGATTTATTTACAAAATTTTTAATGTGAAAATGGCTATACCATTCGATTCACATGAATTTGTGGATATGATATTATTGTACGGAGAAGCTCGTGGTAAGTAAGATACAAAATGACATAAGTTGATCGAGTTGAGCAGAACAATTGTTTGCATTACATTGAATTTATGATTATGTTTGTTAGAAGAGAAACAAAAAGTTAAGTTTTGATTTTAATTAGTTGGGAATGATTCAATTACTGTACACACTGTAGAACTCGGTTTACAGTACTAATTCCAACCAAAAAATTACTAATTATATTAAACAATTTCTGTTATCATACTTTCAGACGGGTTGGGGAGGCCTGATTGATGTTTTATAATGTATTCCCTCAGTCGCCTTGTACGACATCCACGGGAAGAGTTGGAGCCAGAGCGGGGAGTGTAGGCCAAATCCTCCGTCTGTCTCCTGCAGTGGAGACAAAAATAACCTAATAATGATGATACTTTCATATCGGTCGGAAGAAATATTCTTTTTCACACACTTTGACTAACTGGACCAAAATATTTTGTATCATCATCATCAACAGCCTGCACCTGTCCACTATTGAACATAGGCTTCTCCCAAAGCTGGCCATTGAACCCGATCCTCGGCTCTTCTCATCCAGTCATTGCTAGCCGCCCCACGCCTCACCTCGCTCCATCTAGCCAGGACACCCGTCCACCTGACAACTCGTTTATCCGACTTGTTTATCCCCAGTTGTGATCGAACCTTCGACCTCTGACGGTCGAGTTCAATGAACAAGCCTCTAGAACAATGAGGCTGTTGAACTTATATGAATTGTACTTTACTTATTCTGTCTTTTAAGTAACTCCGCCCACCACACTTCTCTACTCGAATTAAACTAACACCGGATACAAAAGAAGCGATTAAGTAAGAGAAACGTACAAGATAGAGTTTAAATCGACGCCGTCTACGTAATGCCTTAATTGTATCTCTAACAAGACGACCTAATGAGAGGGAAGCCGCAATGTACTCAGACCTGCGAGGGAGTTTAAAATAGATTCGATTTTCAAAGGAAGAACGCTTAAAACGCGTGTCCATTGTTGGACATAAGCCTTATTATAATAGGCCTTCTCTAATGAAGTCATCATCAAAGAAGTAATATTTTATGTAGTAACTTGAAAGCTTACCTGCGAAGCTCGGGGTCGCGGGTTTGAATCCCACCCAGGGCAAACATTCGTGTGATGAGCACTTGTGTTTGCCTTGTGACTGGATGTACCGACGCAGCAGTCATGCTTGTTAAGCATATCCATGATGCTTGGGAAGACTTCCATGATGCAATAGGCGTCTTCTACGACCTCTTCAAGGCATTTTATTGTGTTGATCACGAAACCTTGCTACTTAAATTGAAACATTATGGCGTTAAAGACAGAGCATTCGAATTACTTAAATCTTACTTAGAAAATAGAGTACAAAAAGTAGATATAAACGGAATTCGGTCATCTGGGTCATTTGTGAAAATGGGGTTACCCCAGGGTTCAGTTCTGGGCCCATTTCTTTTTCTTGTATATATAAATGACTTGCCCTTTTTAATACAAAACATGTCCAATATAGTTTTATTTGCCGATGACACTTCGCTGATTTTTAAAATTAGCAGAAAAGATTGTTAACTCGCTGAGGTAAATAATACTCTCACGCAAATTCTTAACTGGTTTAGTGTAAATAACCTTGCATTAAATACAAAGAAAACTAATAGATTTAGTTTAAATTCTCTCTACCAAATGTAAGAAAAGTAGAAAATAATGTGACATTAGGTAATGACACACTAGAATTTATTAAAAGTACTGTGTTCCTGGGTATAACTATAGATTCATCTTTACAATGGGGACCTTTACATTAGCTGGTAGATTAAGTTCTGCCGCCTACGCCGTTAGGAAAATCAGACAATTAACTGATGTTGTTAACGCGAGATTAGTGTACTTTAGGTACTTCCACAGTATCATGGCATACGGTATCCTACTGTGGGGTCACGCAGCAGATACAGATACCATTTTTATCTTGCAATAAAGAGGAGTTAGGGCAGTCTATAATCTGCGTTGTAGAGAGTCATTAAGAGAAAAGTTTAAAGAAATAAGAATATTAACAGTAGCTGGTCAATTCATTTTAGATAATATTTTATATGTCAGAAAAAATGTATCTCTCTTTTTGAGGCACTGTGACAATAATAGTAATAATACAAGAAATAAAAATAAATTTGTTTTATCAGGGTTAAGACTAAGTAAGGTCAGTAAATCGTTCACGGGGCAATGTATACGCTTCAACAATAAGCTACCAGAAAGACTATTTTAAAATAAACGAATATTTGAATGACAAAGATTTACTAATGTTAATTCAGCTTCGCAAAATCTTTATTAAATGTACGCAAATTAGAAGATGTGTTGCGTGAAGTTTGTTGCGCCGTTTCTTCTTCACAGCGCTAACACCTAGGAAGCGGTAGTCGATAAAAAATTGACGTGTATAAATGTACCAAGATGCAATAAATGATTTTGACTTTGACTTTGTATGTATTTGTTTTGTCTAATATTGTACACAAACATGACTTTAAAAGATGTGTTGCTGGAAGCATGTCATGCCGTTTTTTCTTCACTGCGTTAACACGTAGAAAGCGGTCTAGTCAATAAAAGAATTGACGTGTGAATACAATAAAAGATTTTGACTTTGACTACGAGTTGCAAACCTGTGCAGTTCCCATCAGCCTCAGCCATCAGCCTCAGATAATCACATCTCCCATCATCACATCATCATCATCGAAACTCTTTTGCTGTTACAGCAGTCCACTTATGGAATTCTCTTCCAAGTGAGATTCGTCAATCTAAATCATTGCATGTGTTAAAAGATCGCCATAAAAAACCATTTTCTCTCACAATAGTTGTGCCTAATTTAATATAGTATATTACGTACGGTATATGTATTGTATTATAAACTATATATGTATGCATAGGTATGTATTTAAGTATATTTGTATGTAAATTCAGTTGTGTAATATTATTACTAAGTATTTACCATGTTCTAAAATTATAAATTTCTCTTCTTTCACCTGCAATACTCTGTCGCTATGTATTTCTTATTTTTCTTCTGAAAGGTTGCCTGGAAGAGGTCGCTTTAAGCGATAAGGCCGCCTTTGTACACTTTCCAAAAATCTGTACGTATTTTATTGTTATCCTTAATTTGTGTGGAATAAAGAGTTTATCTATCTATGATATGATATGTGACCGTACAATACGAACACTAAGTGCATAAAGTTCCCGCAAGATATGAATAAACTGTCAAATCCCCCACCCACTCCTCCTCAGTAATTAAACAAGGGGGCGAGGGGCGGCGAAAAGGGGTTGACTTACACCAGGAGTTACAACAATTAACTTATTCATGAATGTACTTCGTGCCTAATTATTTATTTTACTTTACGAGTCCTATTATCTTGATACTGCCTCCTCGTAAATACTTAAGGAGTGCGAGGGGTGTTCAAAAAGAGTTGAGAAGAGTCAGGAATTTCTAACGTTACTGGAAGAATTACGAATATAGGGAGTTATAGTTTATTCGTGTTAAACTCGCCTAGTGGAAATAATGTATGTATGTAAACGCTTTATTGTACGAAAATTAACAAAAAATAATAATAAAATAATGTACAAAGGCTGACTTATCCCACTTAGGGATCTCTTCCAGTCAACCTTGTACCAAAATTATAAAAGAAACGTACCCATCAAATATATTGATCGGTTTGCGCTTGACCTCAATCACACCTGATGGTTAGTGACGATGAGGCCTAAGGTGGAGCGCATATCATTACATTACATAACTAAATATATACTTACTATATATTTTGTTAAATGTGATATAAATGTAAATAAAATAAATTAACTCAAAGCAAACATAATAGCTTACAAATGAACAAATATTAATGAATAAATATGCCGTGTGGTTTCCGGTAGAGTAGAATAGGACCACTCCAACTCTTTCCGTGGATGTCGTACAAGGCGACCAAAGGAATACATTATAAAACATCAATCAGGCCTCCCCAACCCGTCTGGCCAGCGCGGGGAGTGTAGGCCAAATCCTCCTTCTGTCTGCGGCAGATGAGAGAGGGTTGTGCTCCTGCAGTGGAGACAAAAATAACCTGATGATGAACAAATATTGATAATATTATAAAGCAAATCATCAACATCATATAAGTAAGCCCTTAGACGTCCACTGTTGGACACAGACCCTCTCAAATGTTCGCCACCACACCCAGTCCTGCACCCTCTGCATCCAGCCACTTCCGGTCACCTAACAAGTTCACTTGAGTAAAATTATTGGTAAATTTTCTCGTATTTATTCGAGAACAGCAAAAAGTTTACCTCGACGGGAGCGAAATTCTTCAACTAGTATTTCTTCGTCGAGGAGCATCTCTAATAAAGCCTCGCCAAGTCTCAGCCTTCGACAATACTCTATTCACCATAATAATAATAATAATAATAATAAAACCTTTATTTTCCCTAATAAATTTTACATAAAATTCTAATTATAAAATGTAATTAATGATAATTGGTCTTAAAAACTATATACAATAATAATTAATTAAATTAAGGCAATTGAATAGAATAATATAAATTTCTAAATAACATTAATATTAATTCTACGAGTAATTTCTATTCACCATGCTCGACGAAAATCTGAACATAGTAGACCAATTTTAAAATTGAATGAAAAATCTATTGCCGTGTGGTACCCGGCTTAGAATAGGGCCACCCCTATTGGATGTCCTCAAGGCGAGTAAGGGATTGCACCAGGGACGGGCAGCAGCGTTCTCCTGTGTGTGTATATTAAGATCATTACTGCGATCACCAATCCGCCTGCCAAACGTGGTGATTATGACAAATGCCCCAACGGATAACCTACCAAAAGTGGTACCTATTCTATTGGGGAGGCCTATGTCCCGCAGTGGACGTATTTAGGCTGATGATGATGATGAAAGGAATCTATAAAACAAAATTCCCTAGTAATTTCGCTACTGACACCCGACAAGCCTAACAAGATATTAAACGGTAATATTAGACATGTAAATAACGTTCCTACATCATAATACAGTTTATATTTATAGAAGAAACCTTTACCCACCCCACGCAAACATACAAACATTTTCCTCAAACAAGACATGCTAATATATAACGTAGTACTACCGAATTTACCGCCGGAGGATGTTTTCTTTATTTCTCAGCTTTCCGATAACACGACGTGATAATAATGTAAATTGTGTACGAGGAATACAAAGCTTCACGTCGAAGATATTATTATGAAATTAATATCTCGTCAAAATGAAGATATTAATTTAAAAAGGGTTGAAAGGTCCGAATCATGCGGGGCTCTGATGAGGTGGACAATTATTTCCCTAGCTAACCTTGGTACCTCAACAAGGCGGCGATGTTGTTCGCAACACATCACGTCAAGGGGTATCACGAAGCGAAAAGCGGACGAAGGAAAGCCACTTTGCGACATTAGATTGCGCAAAGTGGCGATCCATCGTCTCTGCCTACCCCTCTGGGACCCAGTCGTGAGCATTGTATGTATGTAAAAGGTCTTTCTTGACAGGGATGTAGAAGGTACTTAATATATCGATGACATTCATTATGAGGAGATCCGACGAAGAACGAAACTCACCGACATAGCCGAAAGGATTAGTAACCTGAAGTGGCAGTGGGCGGGCCACATATGCCGCAGAAACGACGGCCGTTGGGGCAGACGAGTTCTGGAGTGGAGACCGCGGATCGGCATTCGCAGGCTGGGACGCCCCGCCGCCAGGTGGACCGACGACCTGAAGAAGGTGGCTGGCAGCGGCTGGATGCGGAGGGCGGAGGACCGGGTGTGGTGGCGTTCGTTGGGGAAGGCCTATGTCCAGCAGTGGACTTCTAGGGGCTGACATGATGATGATGATTCATTATGGGTCGCAGGATAATAGAAAACATAGAAACCTTAGTTGTTAAAAGTATGAATTATCCAGGGAGCATATCGCAGAGTCACTCAGCTATGGAAAAAGCTATGCTCGAAGTTTCTCTAATGGGCAGGATTCGAAATGAAGTGATCCGCCAGAGAACTAAAATCTTCGAAATAGCTTAAAAAGTTAGTACGTTGGGCTGGTAACATCTGTCGGAGATCCGATTTCCGTTGGGGTAAACGAGTTGTCGATGGAGACCACGATTAGGCAGGCGCAGTGTGGGAGACATCCCCTGGCTAGATGGAACGACGTATTGGGCGTATTGGGCGGTTGGCAGTGACTGGATGAGAGGAACCGAGGACCGGGTTCAATTCAATTCAATTACTCTTTACTCTTCTATTGCACGATAAACATCATCATCATCAGGTTATTTATGTCTCTACTGCAGGAGCACAACCGTCTCTCATCTGCCGGAGACAGACGGAGGATTTGGCCTACACTCCCCGCGGTGGCCAGACGGGTTGGGTTTTGCAGTTAAATAAAGGTAGACTCCTACCTTTAGGTTCATAGTTCAGTGGCGCACCTTGGGAGCCACCTCCCAATCAGCAAATATCCACATTTTCACTTTAGTGTGAATATTATTTACTTTATCACGAAATAATTTGTATTAGATCGACTGTTTTGAAACCACTTGGTATAAGTACCTTTAGAATTCTCTCCACATTTAACATTTTCATACCCACCTACATACATAATTATTTATACACACACTCTCGTCTTTGCCTCTCACTGTTGAGCGAGACTGATAAGTAGCGCGGTTCGCGCGGCATTAAATCGAAGCGAAATTGAACCTAAATCCCTTGAAAAACCTATCCAAATACTTAATCCAATACCTTACTGTGTGTACGAACCTAGGTATCTAACAGGCGGCGCGTGACGTCAACAATCGGCACGTACCTAGCTTTAGTGCTTTTACTTCTCGAGTAACTCCGCATTAAGAAAAGTGTGATTTCCGGTAGAGTAGAATATGACCACTCCAATTCTTCCCGTGGATGTCGTACAAGGCGACTGAGGGAATACATTATAAGACATCAATCAGGCCTCCCCAACCCGTCTGGCCAGCGCGGGGAGTGTAGGCCAAATCCTCAGTCTGTCTCCAGTAGATGAGAGAGGGTTGTGCCCTGCGGTGGAGACAAAAATAACCTGATGATGAAGAAAAGACAGTCGTCCGTCATTCGATCTAGAATACTTTCTACTTTAGCCAAATGATTCAACAAGTAGAAGATTCCAGGGAGCGATTGTGTGGACGGGTCCCATGCCTTGGACCGACCAGATAAAATCCAACAAAAACTTTAAACGAATGCGCAAGAACAGCCTTTGCCAACCCAGTGGCAATGGACAGATGAAGCTAGGATGTGCCACTCAGCCTATGATCGACCGCAACTGCTTTGCGAAGTCACCAACTGAGAAGAAGAATTTTGTTTAAAGTCCAGATTTTGTGACTTGCCTCAAAACAACATAGATAGTGTCACAAAATCTCTTTTGTAATACAGATATAATTCTACGGTTTTAGGCGACTCTGGTAATATGATGTATCACTTAGCCACGACTACTCTGCCAATAGAATCTTATCTTATCTTCTCAGGGGGCCAGGAAGACCTGGCGACACTTCGACCCTTCAGGATCTTTTGTGCCAAACCCCTGACCACCAACGGTGCCCCAAGCAGATTTGGTGGACTTCACATACGTCTCAGAATTTCTTCTTCGGCATATGCAGGTTTCCTTACGATGTTTTCCTTCACCGAAAAGCCTGTGGTATTATAAATAAACCGTACTTAAGGTTCGTAAAACTCATAGGCACGGGCGGGGTTTGTACCAGGAGCTCATGAACGTGAGGCGAGTGCACAACCAACCGGCTACCACGGCTCTCAGCCAGTTCTGCCAATAGTAACGGGAGAGAAGTATATTTACTTAAAGTTCAGATTTTGAAAATTGTTAAGAAAAATTATAAACATGTTTAGTGAACATTGCAACAAGTGATAGACGATCACTTTTTATTCAGTACTAGCTGTGCCCGCGGCTCCGCTCGCGTGGACTACAGAATCTGCTCCCATTCCTACTCCCGCTCCCAGTTAATATCTCAGGTTCTCAGTGGCGTATCAAGATGAAACATGCACCAGGTTTTAACTTAGACCTCCAGCAAGACAACTGTGGAAACTGCATCAAATTTAACTCAATAGTTTTTGCGTGATGAGGTAACAAACATACATTAAGACAGACATACAAACAGACATACAGACAGACATACAGACAGACATACAGACAGACATACAGACAGACAGACATATAGACAGACATATAGACAGACATACAGACAGACATACAGACAGACAGACATACAGACAGACAGACATACAGACAGACATACAGACAGACAAATATTCTAAAAACATTTATTTTGGCTTCTATTGGACCTATAAAGCCCCTCATACAAATTTTTCTACAATATCTCCCATGTACAGACATAGACCAGTTACAATTTTATCATAGGTATAGATGGAGTAGTGTATTGTTACTTAGTATCGAGATATAAACAAGATGGGTTATCGAGACTGTGGTTCGAGAATGGTGAATGAACTTCTTCAGTGTAATACAAACACAAATAACATTGAAAATGATAAATAAATAAACCTTTAAAATAATATTAGAGAGCGACTCTCGTAAAAGGGTATCGCTGAAAACCGATTTAATGTAAAGGGTGAAATAAAAATGGCGATATGAGCACCCCGAGGGTCGGTTTAAAGGGCTGCGGGGCCCTAATCAAATACACCTCAGCGTGGACCCTCCTGATTCAGATTTACTTCTTGGATCATGTTTTTATCGCTAAGTGATTTCAAATGGTATTTACTGGGATTTCATCGGATATTTTTAGGTTCTTATTTAGAAATCTACGTTATTTTGTCGATAATGCCTTACTCGTATGTCGCTTTCAAAATTTATAAATTTCTGTTGTTGACCATTTTACATTTTATCATTATAAGTTATGTAATTATCTATACGGTTGGAAGTTGTTCTTATCTTTTTCAGCAGCTCTGTTTCCAGCATAGGTCCCTCTAAGAATTACCATCTCCTCCTATCTTCTCTGTGACGTTTATTTCTTTACTATCTGTTGCCCGCGACTTCGTCCGCGTCAACTTAACATCACAAATTATTATATATTTCCCGTAGGAATGGAATGTTTTTTCGGGATAAAAACTATCCTATGTCCTATTCCAGGGCCTAACCTTTATGTGTGCCAAGTTTTGTCACGATCCGTCCAGTGGTTGAATCGTGATGAAGTAACAAACATCCAAATATCCAAACTTTCGCATTTATAATATTAGTAGGATTCATGTCGTATTTCCATCTTAGAGTTCCCGGCTTAAAATAGGGCCAACCCCTATCTTCCTGTGAGTATCGTCAAGGCGACTAAGGGATTGCACCAGGGACGGGCACCAGCGTAATCCTGTGTATATTAAGATCATTACTGCGATCACCAATTCTACACGTCGTGATTATATCAAATCCCGCCAAAAGTGGCATAATTCTATTTGGGAGGCTTATGTCCAGCAGTGGACATATTTAGGCTGATGATGATTTACTTCAAGCAAACGATATACTCTTAGACTTGCCATTATATTAAGAAGTACCTAATTGCATAAAGAGCCGATCGACAACGAGTACAGTCAGAATCAAAAGTAGCTGAACAAAAAATAACCTCCATCAATGCTGTTATTAGATAGAGATAGATTCAGTTTAGTTTCAGTTGTCAAATGCGTCCTTGTCGCTTAAAGCGATCTCTTCCGAGTAACCTTTCAGAAGGAAAATAAGACACAGCGACAGAGTATTGCAGGTAAAAGAAAAATAAATTATATTTTTGGAAATAATACCGAATTTACATAACAAATATCTTTTAAATAAATATGCTTGATAATTGAATAATATATACTACCTACATTAATATATTACATACAAATATACTTAAATAGATATGCGTACATATATAAGTAGTTTATAATACAACACATATACCGTACGTGATATACTATATCAAATTAGGCACAACTATTGTGAGAGAAAACGGTTTTTGTTATTAATTTCACAATAACCTGACTTCTCAATTTTTAATAATAAATGTTCACTTAAAAAGATTGTAGATTAAAATAATCTGTAAAAACCACCTCAAATAACATCTTTTGTATTTGTCAATGTCAACGCTATGAAACAAATTCGATGAAAGACCATAATTAAAAAATATATCTTTTGAAATGTTATATAGTGCTATTTGTTCTGGAATATTTTCTTACTTTTGAAAGTAAACTAATTTACTTAATAATTGTATATAATAATAATAATTAAATTAATTTTGACATTTTTATGATCACCCTAGAAATTTTCCTGTGACACTTTTATGACGTGTTTAATAGTGCAAGTATTTTGGAAATTCAAATCAAATCAAAATCAAATCAAATCAATTTATTCACCCTTGCAACTGAGTACGTTGCATTGGGCAGGTCACAGTACAATGTTATTTACATGTCAATTTTAGTTACAAAATAATTAATTAATTTTAATTACAACTTAAGCTCAGCTATCAGAAAATGAATATTCATCTAATGATATTTCCATGAAATCATTTAGTGAATAGAATGCATGGCCTTCAAAAACAATTTAAGCTTCCGCTTGAACTCTAGCATCGGTAATTTGGTGATATATAGTGGCAACTTATTGTACATTATTATTTTCGTGTAAATTCCTTGTTTCATCACTTTCTGTAGCCTTGTTTTTGGATGCACTAACTCTTCTTTGTTTCTTATGTTGTAGTTGTGCCCGTTCATTCTCTTATTTAAATTTCCATTTTCTTGATCAGTGTGAATTTCTAACAAACTATTATATATATAGAGTGATATCACAGCCATTTCATATACAAAGATAATAATGTTAATTCAGCTTCGCAAAATCTTTATTAATTGTATGCAAACTTGATTTTTAAAAGATGTGTTGCGTGAAGTTGGTTGCGCTGTTTCTTCTTCACAGCGCTAACACATAGGGAGCGGTAGTCGATAAAAAAAATTACGTGTATAAATGTACCAAGTGTACTCATATGGAATAAATGATTTTGACTTTGGATATAGACGCTGACTGTACCACAGCGCCACCGCCGCAGGTTACAGCGTCCGCAACAGAGTTACGGAAACTTCACTCGACCAGAAAATAACTTGCTGTTTTGCAAATTTGACAAATAAGTATGTCTTTGCGTATGCAGAATTAAAAAATTCAAATATCCTACTAATATTATAAATGATTGCCGTGTGGTTTCCGGTAGAGTAGAATAGGACCACTCCAACTCTTCCCGTGGATGTCGTACAAGGCGACTGAGGGAATACATTATAAAACATCAATCAGGCCTCCCCAACCCGTCTGGCCAGCGCGGGGAGTGTAGGCCAAATCCTGTCTCCGGCAGATGCGAGAGGGTTGTGCTCCTGCAGTGGAGACAAAATAACCTGATGATGATTATAAATGCGTAAGTTTGGATATTTGGATATTTAGATGTTCGGATGTTTGTTACTCAATCACGCTTCAACCACAGGGCGGATCGTGATGCAACTTGGCACACATATAGGTTAGGTCCTGGAATAGGACATAGGATAGTTTTTATCCCGAAATAACATTCCAATCCTACGGGAAATACATAATAATTTGTGACGTTAAGTTGTCCACGCGGACGAAGTTGTTGGCACCAGCTAGTACATAATAAATGAAGAGTGCTTTTATAATAGTTCATTCCAAATCAATGTCATATGAAAACAAACGCATTTGCGTCTCTGAAACCAAATAAATAATACATGGTCTTCCTAAGTGGACCGCAAAGTTTACATGGTAGTTTCATCATAATAAAATAAATAAAAGCTTGCATAAATAATGCAAAAATATTAGGTCATTGCACTCCTGTTCCCTTCTTGTTACTAAGTCTGCTGTAACGCACAAATGTTGTTTTAAAAACAACTCGCAACACAGCATGTCAAATTAAGAATAACAAAGTTAAACAAACGCGCATCGCCGCGCACCGAGGCGGGAGAGGACCGAGGTAATGCTCAGGATAAAGCGGCGCGGTTTACTCGGAATTGCCGTTAAGTATGTGGTGGGGAAATAAAAAGGGGGCAGAGAGGCTTAAGGGGGCTTTGCGCGACTCGCGAGAGGCAAGTTTGGGAGTTATGCTTCTTTGTGTGTTTGCTCACGTGCCATTTGAGAGGTGATTAAGTGAGGGATTACGATGAGTTTATGAGAGATGATTTGTATCTGCGAGAGGGATGTTTGCTTCGTCAGATGTGGCCGAAACCGCGTCTGACGTATCTCTCCACAGCTGTTCTTATTTCATCATTATTGTATTTTAATAAATTAACCATACGATTGCCGATTTGCCGTGTGGTTTCTGGTAGAGTAGAATAGGACCACTCCAATTCTTCCCGTGGATGTCGTACAAGGCGACTAAGGGAATACATTATAAAACATCAATCAGGCCTCCCCAACCCGTCTGGCCAGTGCGGGGAGTGTAGGCCAAATCCTCTGTCTGTCTCCGGCAGATGAGAGGGGGTTGTGCTCCTGCAGTGGAGACAAAAATAACCTGATGATGAACCATACGACGCTGAAAGTATATACAAGATTATTCTGTAGATTTCTTTTCCAAGCGGAGGTATACGCCATTATTGAATGTGCGGATATAAACAATTGCATATATCCATTCTGATAGTCGAGCAGCTCTCATGGCACTAGCTTCAGAGACAATAAGCTCTAAGTTGATGCAGAACTGCGTGACATTATTGAACTCTCTGTTCGAAAAGAACAGGGTGGTTTTCGCTGGATTCCGAGGTATGAAGGGATCGAGGGCAATGAAAATGCCGACGAACTTACAAAGGCTGGAGCCAGAGGAACGCTATGCGTTCCAGAACCATGTTGTGGCATTCCAACAAGCCTGGCACGCCTAAGGCTTAGAAACCTTTGCCTAGAGCAGTCCATCAATCACTGGAATTGCACGCCAGGGTTGAACCACTCCAAAGCACTAATAAAGGCTTACAATCGTAAGTCTGCTCAAGAAGCTTTAGCGCTTAGCAGGAACAACTTACGCATGGTAGTGAGAGCTCTCACAGGACATTGTGACCTGAACAAGCACATGTTCAACCTCAAGCTCCGCACCACATGAGTGTGCAGACTCTGTCAGGAAGCAGAGGAAACCATTCACCTCCTGTGCGAGTGTGGACCACTGATGCGTAAAAGAAATACCCACCTGGGTAACTACTTGCTTCGCCCTGACGAAGTAAAATAACTCAGTGCTAAAAGCATTGTGCGGTTTCTAACTGCTGCAAGGCTTAACACGAAACTATAGTATGGTGGCGATCACAATAGACCAGAAATGGTCGCAGTGATACAAGGTCTAGACTGAGACCTTAAAATAGCCCCAACTCGAATGATAACAATAATAGTTCAAGGCAACACAATCTTGGTGCACTCATATAAAGTTAAGATGGTTGTTCACGGTTAACAAGTTCTCGTTCAACTTCAACAATTAATTTTTTTCTTCAATATATTACGGTGGTACATGAATTCCACCCATATCATTGCCAAAATACGATATATTTAAAATCGCGTCTACAAACAGCTAATAGATTCCTAATTGTACCTTTTAAAATTTTGATAATATATCACACAAAATTTTGACCCACTGCCAGACACAGCCTTCCTTAAAGAGAAACTGATCCTTCTACTGTCTGTACTTATTCATCTCATATTTCAACAATATTACAAAGAGCTAACTGAATTGAAATAACTTCTGTAGGTCCATGGTAGTACAGGCGACGTGTAGACTTAACTCAGTTTTCCGAATGCTGCCCAACCCTTATGATTTTTTTTGTCAGCTTCCCTATCGAAACTGTTCGTTCTACTGTCTGTTCTTATTCATCTCATATTTCAACAATATTACAAAGAGCTAACTGAATTGAAATAACTCCTGTTGGTCCATCGCGGAACAGGCGACGTGTAGACTTGACTCAGTTTTCAGAATACTGCCCAGCCTAACTGAATTCTTCTGTCTGCTTCTCTATGGAAATTTCTTCCTACTACTGTCTGTAATAATTCATCTCATATTTCAAAAATGTTACAAAGAGCTAACTGAATTGAAATAACTTCTGTATATCCATCGTGGTACAGGCGACGTGTAGACTTTACTCAGTTTTCAGAATACTGCCCAGCCTAACTGAATTCTTCTGTCAGCTTCTCTATGGAAACTCTTCCTACTACTGTGTGTAATTATTCATCTCATATTTCAAAAATGTTACAAAGAGCTAACTGAATTTAAGTAACTCCTGTATGTGCATCGTGGTACAGGCGACGTGTAGACTTTACTCAGTTTTCAGAATACTGCCCAGCCTAACTGAATTCTTCTGTCAGCTTCTCTATGGAAACTCTTCCTACTACTGTGTGTAATTATTCATCTCATATTTCAAAAATGTTACAAAGAGCTAACTGAATTTAAGTAACTCCTGTATGTGCATCGTGGTACAGGCGACATGTAGACTTAACTCAGTTTTCCGAATACTGCCCAGTCTAACTGAATTCTTCTGTCAGCTTTTCTATGGAAGCTCTCTACTGTCTGTAATTATTCATCTCATATTTCAAAAATGTTACAAAGAGCTAACTGAATTGAAATAACTCCTGTATGTCCATCGTTCATTGTTACGTAAGCCAGTACTTCCAAGCTAATAGACTGAAGGTGAACTAGCAGCCGGCACCACTTTATTACACTCCGACTACAGCAGATAAGTTATGACGTCACTTAATCACAAATTCGCCATTGCTGTTAATAGCCCCGGGGTGAGGGTCGAAAACGCATTGATTTATGTTCAAGAGCTTAATATAAGCTTGAAGAAATCGGGGTCAAAAGGGCTTCGTTCGTCTAGCTGATGAAATACTCTGATTTTTAAACGAAAGTGCATTAAAAGTCAATTCTCCTTAGTCATTGCGACTAAGAGATTGCACCAGATACAAGCATCAGCGTTCTCTTGTGTATATTAAGATTATTACTGCGATCACCAATCCTGCCAAGCGAGTTTATTATATCAAATTCGACAATGGACAAGTGGCTTTCTATTGTCGAAGCTTGTATTCAGCAGTGGACGAATTTGATATGGTATTGATGATGCAATAAAATAGTAAGTATGCTTCATTGTAACAAACTTTACAATAACAATATGAATAAAATTGTATACAAAGGCGGATTTATCCCACATATGGATCTCTTCCAGTCAACTTTAGAGTATCTTATCTTATCTTCTTAGGGGGGCAGGAAGACCTGGCGACACTTCGACCCTTCAGGATCTTTTGTGCCAAACCCCTGACCACCAACGGTGCCCCAAGCCGATTTGGTGGACTTCACATACGCCTTACAATTTCTTCTTCGGCAAATGCAGGTTTCCTTACGATGTTTTCCTTCACCGAAAAGCCTGTGGTATTATAAATAAACCGTACTTAAATTTTGTAAAACTAATTGGTACGGGCGGGGTTTGAACCCACGACCTCATGAACGTGTGGCGAGTGCACAACCAACCGGCTACCACGGCTCCTAACTTTAGAGTAACTGAAAGTTCATATTGATATAAATATATATACTTGATTTCCCACTTGCCACAGAGTTCGTCGACATGTGCATCTACGATCCGACGCTCAACGACAAAGCCGAAAACGTTGAAAGCAAAAATCGAACCACGTTCTTCTCTAGTGCATAGTGTAAAAATGCCACATTTCCTCCCCACGATCGGATCACGGCACACAAAAGCAGATACCGTCTGAGCAAAGTTGAGAATTCTCATAAAATATGCAAGGTATTGACTGTTGCGCAGTGCGGCACTGCGACACGGTCCCAATGTTACAGCCTCTCGAGGCGAGTTTAACGCCGCCGCGACTTTGTCAAAGTAAACAACGATGCGTTGCTCAACGAGGAAGAAGCTAGTTTAAGTTCGTGTACGGTGCGGGTTTTTGTTGACTGCAGAATATATCGTCGGTATACTAAATACTTTTAGTTTTCGTATGGACTAATTGAAACGTGTATTTGAATGATGAGCCGTTCAGGCTACGTAATGAGACATTCAGGCTACGGAATGAGGCGTTCAGGCTACGTAATGAGGCGTTCAGGCTACATAAGAGCCGTTCAGGCTACGTAATGCGGCGTTCAGGCTACATAAAAGCCGTTCAAGCTACGTAAGAGTCGTTCAGGCTACGTAATGCGGCGTTCAGGCACAGAATACTAAATAGTAGGACAGAAGTCTCTCTTCCGAATAAAGCGGCGTTTAGGTACCAAAAATATACCTAAACTACGCTTCCCTTTCTATTGTATAACTTTATCTCGTTCAGACGCGGCACGTGTAACGTTAGGGTTGTCATCTTATGAACCCATAATTTAATCTAAGTATTTATGGGTACCTATTTATGGGTAAAAGTACCTATTACTCTTTTTAAGCAATGACTTGAAAACTATTTGTTTTACAAATTCCCGCATACTTACATAAGTAAGTAAGCAACTTCGATGTATCTATTTTCACGAAGGCCACTATTGTGTAGTGCTTGCGGCTTATAGTCTCCGGACGGTGGAAGATGGTGGGGGTAGAACCGATCAGAGTGGAGGACTCATCGAACTTTCATCAAAATCCATCACCTTCTAGAACCTTCCATCACCTTCCATGATCTTCTAGAACATTCTCGACCCATCCATATGATGTACATTTTCAGACTTTTCTCGAACCTTCCATACCTATCCATAGCACACCAAAATGATATTTCTAGAACTTTCTACAATGTTCTAACTTTAATCAATGTCCATCACCTTCTAGAACCTTCTAGAACATTCACGGCCTATTCATATGATGTACCTAAAGAGTTGTAGAACATTCGGACACTTTCAAACTTTTCTCGAACTTTCCATACCTTTCCATAGCACACCAAAATGATATATTTCTAGAACTTTCTACAATGTTCTAACTTTCATCAAAGTCCATCACCTTCTAGAACTTTCCATGACCTTCCAGAACATTCTCGACCCTTCCATACTTTTCCATAGCACACCAAACTGATATTTTTAGAACTTTCTACAATGTTCTACCGTTACTAATATTTTCGAGAATATTCTGTAGGCACATCCATAGTTCGGGAACTTTCCATCACTATTAATAAATACATAGCTTTTCTAGATTAAAACAGAAAATGCCCTTTTACATGGAATTAATCCGACTTTTTATTAGTGTTTTAACAACCGAAAGTGATACAACATCGCCTGTAATAATTTCTGTAATGTATCACCACTCGCGCGTGCATCACATCGAGCGGGCGGCAACCGACTGATTTTGTCCGGTCGACCCTGCACCGCGATTTTTGTAAACAAAGTCCGGAGTGAGACAGGCCTGGTTCAGGCTACGTAATGAGGCGTTCAGGCTACGTAATGAGGGGTTGATGAGAAGTTGAGGCTACGTAATGAGCCGTTCAGGCTACGCAACAGGCTGTTTGGTCAATAAAGTTATGTTTACCAAAAAGCGGACAATGAAACTGTTTTTCTCCTTCACTCAAAGAAGCAGACTTTGTCATGAGTTCTGATACTTGTTCATTTGTTAACTACTTAACTACTATAGTCGAAATCGACTATACACTTACAGAGATAAGTCCACCTTTGTACTCTTTATTCATGTAGGCCTTTGTGTATTTTTATTTTAGTTTTGTTTTTAAATATTTTACAGAAGTACTATTTCGAATGACCGTCCAAGAAGCTGAATGCTAGTTTACATTATAATCGATAATAGTACAGTGAACTAGCCAATAATGACACGGTACATTCTGAATGTGGTTGGAATTTAATTTCCGATAGCACTAGAGCTAAATTCATAGTACAGTTTAGAATCTATGCGCACGGAAGTGCGCAAGACCAAGTTCTAAAATAACCGGCCACAAGCACGCTGTGCACTATTTATACCAACTGCTTTGAGCTGCTTTTGTCTCCTGTAACTCAGAACTCAGAAATTTTACACACATACTGGGCCCGATTCTGAAGGCACTACGTTAACATTTGATAGCACTAAAACTGTTGCTATCCTTGTCACACAGTATAATGAAGATAAAGATGAAACCAATTTTAGCGCTGTCAAATTTTAAATGTGTGCCTTCGGAATCGGGCCCAATAACGTACTCGTTATTAGACATCGTGCTCAATTTTAGTCTGTAGATTTAGCAGATACAAAGCTATAGGTTTAAAAAAACAGTTAATTTTGGCAATCACTGATTAAAATATTAGTAATCAAAATATTTAGTCGCTTTTACTAAAGCCAGTAATGTAAAACTTATCACGTATTGAATTATTTTTAAGTAAATTACGGAATTTTTTTTAAAATATTCAAGAGGGAGTTAGGTAAAGTGCTAATCCATAGCACTTATATGTAAATAAGTAAAAGTTTAGCCACTTCTACTCGAGCTATCTTTGTGAAAGTTTGCACGTATGTAAACTTAAAGCATTCTTAGAAGCTAATGCATTCTATAATATAAATGAATATATCAATGCGCCCAAAGAAATGTTCACTTCCATGACGATGTCTGATGACTGAAAAGTAGATTATAAGTACATATTGCAATTATTTACGGTTAATTTAAGTATTATTGTAAATTTGACTGGCTAAATGCAACGTTACATGACTAATAAATATTTTGATTTTTGTTTTTTTTTATGAAGTGAGTTTTACATAGATTAAGGGAAAATGATGAAAAATGGTCATGACATAAAATTATACAAAAATGACATGTATACAAAACCATATTATAACCACTAAAACCTGCCAAGTTTATAATAATGCTTTAAAATTACTACTGTAGTGCCTCCGGCATCTTTCCAGGGGCTCGGCTGAACACATACAATGCTTACAGTACATAGTAAGTACTTGCTACGCCCTGACGAAGTAAAACAACTCAGTGCTAATAGCATTGTGCAGTTTCTAACTGTCACAAAGCTCAGCACCGAACTGTAGTATGGCGGCGATCACAATAGACCAGAAATGGTCGCAGTGATACAAGGTCTAGACTGAGACATTGACATAGTCCCAACTAGAATAATAATAATAACCGTACATAGTGGAAAAATATAGTTCTTTATTGAAACGGTTTTTGAACTTGTCATACAGTTATGAAATTTTAATACTCCCTTGGAACGAACTTTGCCCCTTTTCTAACAGTAATATTTTAGTGGGATTTCACTTAATTTTAATAAAATACACTAAAACGAAATCAACAAAGAAACTATTTTGAGAGTCGTGGATAAAATAAAGCTGAAGTAAGGGTAAATGGAAGTAAATTATAACCCTGGGCATCGGGTCTGCTAATGGTAGACAGACATAATAAATAATGCACAGATAATAATAGGCAATGTGCTGTGTGGTTCCCGGCTTAGAATAGGGCCACCCCTATCTTTCCCGTGGGTGTGGTCAAGGGATTGCACCAGGGACGGGCAGCAGCGTTCTCCTGTGTGTATGTTAAGATCATTACTGCGATCACCAATCCGCCTGCCAAGCGTGGTGATTATGGCAAATCCCCCAATGGACAACTTACCAAAAGTGGTATTCTATTGGGGAGGCATATGTCCAGCAGCGGACGTATTTAGGCTGATGATGAATAGGCAATACAAGAAAGATAGGACTAGATAATTCTGTATAGACAGATACATATTACTATGTAAAGAACACTCACCTCCCTTCGCCAACGTCGCCTGCAAAATAGAGCTCGACTGGCAGTACGCTGGCTCGAGTCGCGCATCCCGCCAATACAAAGTTACTACGGCAGCGCGCTATCAACCGGCGCCAAGAAATCGATGCCATAAGTTAAAAACAGAATCACTTATGTTATTATCGTATAACATTGTCCCTCTCTCGATCGACAATGCTCGCGCGCTCGCGGTCCAGCACCCTATCTTATCTTATCTTCTTAGGGGGCCAGGAAGACCTGGCCACACTTCGACCCTTCTGGATCTTCTAAGCCAAACCCCTGACCACCGACGGTGCCCCAAGCCGAATTGGTGGACTTCACATACTCCTCAAAAGGTTTCCTTACGATGTTTTCCTTTACCGAAAAGCCTGTGGTAATTATAAATAAACCGTACTTAAGTTTCGTATAACTCATTGGTACGAGCGGGGTTTGTACCAGGACCTCATGAACGTGAGGCGAGTACACAACCAACCGGCTACCACGGCTCTTCTCAACGGTCCAGCACCCTATAAAGTTAACGCACACATTCAAACGTGTACGAACAGGTTGGTGCGCCTGCAGTCATCATCATCATCAGGTTATTTTTGTCTCCACTGCAGGAGCACAACCCTCTCTCATCTGCCGGAGACAGACAGAGGATTTGGCCTACACTCCCCGCGCTGGCCAGACGGGTTGGGGAGACCTGATTGATGTTTTATAATGCATTCCCTTAGTCGCCTTGTACGACATCCACGGGAAGAGTTGGAGTGGTCCTATTCTACTCTACCGGAAACCACACGGCTTCTGTAGTACTAGTAGGTAATTAAATCTATACGCTTGTGTAGACTGCCCCCACTATGTGATATAGTTAAGGAGATACATTGTGACTGGTCACAGAGTCATAAGTAATTAAATCTCTTATTGCAAAACAACGATCTCTATGTACTTACTAGGTGGAGCGAACCAAGCAATCTTCTCTGTTCCACGCAACTGCGGCTCCGGAAGCCGCAACCAGTTCAAATTCACTTTGACACTTGTGCAGTTACTACGCAGAACATTTAATTATTTACTAAATATTGACGCCATTTACCCGTAGCGTCAATATTTACTAACTTTATGGGCTCGATTCTGAAGGCATAATGTTAAAATTTGACAGCACTAAAACTGTTGCTATCCTTGTCACACAGTATTACGAAGATAAAGACGAAACCAATTTTAGCGCTGTCAAATTTTAAATGTGTGCTTCAGAATCGGGCCCTATATTTTACTAATATTAAAAAAAATTGTAACTGCACAAGTTACAAGGTGAATGTGAACGGGTTGCGGCTCCCGGAGCCGCAGTTGCGTGGAACAGATCGATTGTTTGGTTCGCTCCATCTATTAATTAGTAAATAATGATCGTTGTTGTCGAAAAAGGATTTCAGAAAAAAATATATCATGACTTATTCGGAACCCATTACAGCCAGTAACAGAATAATTGGTTTGCAAGAAGTGATTCAATTAGTTTGCTTGAGTTGTTAACGTGACATCACAACCAGTAGGAAATCCTAATATGAATATGCCGGATAATAAGGATTTACAAAGTACTCGACGAGGAATTTTCGACTCAACGTAAATTCCGTAACCCGTTATCGTTTCAATGTTGTGTGCCCACGTGGCGGGACATACTCGTAGCTGAGCTCTAACTATGACATGTAATCCTTTCTATACCTATGATCCACAATAAAGATATTTCATTTCATTTCGTTTTAATTTATTTGACAAAGTATGTCTTTTCATTCCAAAATAAAAAGACTTACAACTGCTAAAATGCATACTGCTAATGTTTTCGATAATACATTTGGAAATAACTTAAACCTTCGCATAAAAACCTAGACTTGACGAGTTCATCATTCATTCATCATCAGGATATTTTTGTCTCCACTGCAGGAGCACAACCCTCTCTCATCTGCCGGAGACACACGGAGGATTTGGCCTACACTCCCCGCGCTGGCCAGACGGGTTGGGGAGGCCTGATTGATGTTTTATAATGCATTCCCTTAGTCGCCTTGTACGACATCCACGGGAAGAGTTGGAGTGGTCCTATTCTACTCTACCGGAAACCACACGGCTTGACTTGACGAGTGCATAAGAGTTATTATTTATTCCAGTGTACAATCTGTAATCTATGTGATAACTCCTGACATTTGCATCGTTATAGATATTTGAAGTAACGACATTTGTAAAAAATAATATGCAGAAACACCAATAAACAATATCTGACACCAATTGACCACTCACGCTTCACAAGGAGTGTTGACCATCAAGTGTTTTGTGTGCCTAGAGTCTGCAACTACAATTGTGAAGGAACAAGGTAGTATTTGGTACCCAAAATTGTTAACACTATCCCACTAGGCATCAGAAGCAATGTAATCAACAAAAACACTTTCAGAATTAAATATAAGAAATATCTAGTAAACTTATTAACGTAACCTCAATATTTTTGTGCTAATATCAAAATTAAAAACTTTGTAACTATGCTTTGCTATTCACCATTGCGTAATGATATTTAGTATTCTCTGCCATAGATGTGTATAAAGTAAGAGAGCTATTTCTGCCAACAAACTGTATTATACAGTTTGGCGGAGTTATTGTATGTATATTTTTAAGAGATGAATAAATATTTTATTATTATTATTACCATAACTACAGAACTCTGTCCCAAACAACAAAACGTTTACGCAACAAAAATAAACTCAAAGTTCAGAGTTCTAAAACTGCACTATTGCACAAGAGCGTGCTCTGTAACCTAAGATATTTAACAGAATACCCAAAACCATCACGGGAGCCCCAACGAGCCAGTTTAACCGCTCGGCCACGACCTTGCCGCTGCCAGCGGCAGCTAGGAGCGGGGCGGCGAGCGGCGAGAATAAATGTACAAAAATGTTAGCAGCACGCCACGAGGCGCCGCAATCAGCGGCCAACCCTCCGCCTGCCGAAACCGCGCCGCTCACTGCGCCGCGTCCCGCTAAGCCAAAAGTCGTGGCCGAGCGGTAAGCGAGAACTGCGGCGGCTGCTTCTTGACAAAGCTTATTATGACATTTCAGAATTTTTTTAATGACAAAAAACCGGTAAATGAAGTGACTTTCTCATAATATGTGTACTATTAAATTCGTTTGACTTGTATTAATTATTAATGGGCTATTAATTGTATAATTCTACTTCCTACTAATATTATAAACGCGAAAGTTTGGATATTTGGATGTTTGTTACTCAATCACGCTTCAACTACTGAACGATCGAAATGAAACTTGGCACACATATAGGTTGAGTCCTGGAATAGGATTTAGGATAGTTTTTATCCTAATAAACATCCCGTTCCTATGGGAAATACATAATAATTAGTGATGTTGAGTTGTCCACGCGGACGAAGTCGCGGGCAACAGTTAGTTTGATATATTTTTACATTTTGCACACCAGCAACGTACGGATATTGGATATTGTTATTCTATTATTATGTATCCATATGCGCAAAATAAACAATTGGAATTTGAATCTTATCTGAACTTTTCCCTTGGCGCAGGTGGCGTGGATCCACATCGACCGGCAGATGATCCTGACGATCCACCGACACGTGATCACGCGGCTGGCGCGGTTCAGCGTGTCGCACGACAACGCCATGAGCTGGCTGCTGCACGTCAGCCAGGTGCAGCAGGAGGACCGCGGGTACTACATGTGCCAGGTCAACACCAACCCCATGATCAGCCAGGTCGGGTACCTGCAGGTTGTCGGTGAGTTCGGATTCAAATCATTATGGCAGATTCGCTCGCTGTTCCATACCAGTCAAAATCATCATTCATCATTCATGTCAGCCTTTAGACGTCCACTGCTGGACATAGGCCTTCCCCAATGAACGCCACCACACCCGGTTCTCCGCCCTCCGCATCCAGCCGCTTCCGGCCACCTTCTTGAGGTCGTCGGTCCATCTGGCGGCGGGGCGTCCCACCCTGCGCGTGCCAATCCGTGGTCTCCACTCCAGAACTCGTCTGCCCCAACGGCCATCGGTTATGCGACAGATGTGGCCCAAAATCAATCTCTTTAAAGCCAGGTCTACTGCCAGGTTTTCTACGCAGGCAGTCTGTAGTCCACATACACCAAGCGTACCTACAGCGCGTACAATGCAATAACATATTCAGGGCGTTGTTGGGGCTGCCCCGATACTGCAGTGCATCAGGGATGTTTGCAGAGGCTCGCACACGCGATTTTGCTGCAATAACGCGCAACAAAGCGAGCTCCCTGATGCGCAGGCTGCAGGGCAGCGCTAACGGGATCCTGAAAATGATCGACGAGAGGTTTGACGGTCCCATCATTAGACAGGTCGGGCTGTTGAAACCGATTTTAATTATTTAAGAAACTAGTTAATAAGTTCACTAACATAGTATTGAGGCGTTACTAACATTATATCGCCTAAGAAATAAAAAAATAAACATAATAATTATCATCATCATCCTGCCATAGTCCTCCCAAGGCGCGCGACTGAACCCGACCCTAGGCTCTTCTCATCCAGTCCTTGCCAGCTGCTCTACGCAGATCGTCGCTCCATCTAGTCAGGGTCCTACATTATGCCTGCGCAATTGCAATCTCCACTCGTCTATATAGCCACTTAAACGTACTATTATTATTATTCTAGTTGGGGCTATTTCAAGGTCTCAGTCTAGACTTTTATCATTGCGACCATTTCTGGTCTATTGTGATCGCCACCATACCATAGTTCCGTGTTAAGCCTTGCAGCAGTTAGAAACTGCACAATGCTCTTAACACTGAGTTAGTTTACTTCGTCAGGGTGAAGTTAATAGTTACCCAGGTGTGTATTTCTTTTACGCATCAGTGGTCCACCCTCGCACGGTGCATGGGGGTTTCCTCTGCTTCTTCACAGAGCCTGCACACTCCTGTGGTTCGGAGCTTGAGGTTGAACATGTGTTTGTTCAGGCCACAATGTCCTGTGAGTCCTCTCACATCTATGCGTAAGTTGTTCCTACTAAGCGCTAAAACTTCTTGGGCAGACTTACGATTGTAAGCCTTGATCAGTGCTTTGGAGTGGCTCAATCCAGGCGTGCAGTTCCAGTGATTGATGGATTGCTCTAGGCTAAGGTTTCTGAGCGTACGTCCTAATGTACTAACTTTAAGACTTTAGTTCTCCGACTGATCACTTCATTCCGAATCCAGTCCCTTAGAGAAACTCCGAGCATAGCTCTTTCCATAGCTCGCTGAGCGATTTTGAGTATTCGGAGTAGTCCTATCGTCAGTTATCTAATTTAGGTGGCATCCTACACTACCCGTTTTTAAATTTAAGCTCTGTGAATTTCATGTCCTTACACAAATCTTAGTTTAGCTTTACAGCAATTTATCTTTCTCTTAAATCGCTCTGTCGAAGTGAAGTTATCAGACAAACACTGTTATGTTGAGTTCCGCGATGTTCGGCAGATTTGTTTTTGGACAGAAACTTAATTTGGCAGAAACTGGATTAGGCAGAATCGTGTTACGACAGAAATAGTACAGTCAAACAAAATTTAATAATTAAGTACTTTATTTATAACAAGCAAGCCGTCTTAAGGACTCTGAAATCTTTTTTTAAGACACCGTTTATAATTTTCTCGATGTTTTCATTTTTCTTACGAATATTATCTCGTATGCGCTCTTCTTTAATTTGGGTTAGGTCAGTCTCATATTTGTAAGTCATTGACTAGATTCTTTCTAATATTCTTTAATCTTCTATTACTCTTTTCTTCTCGATACTTGTACATCAGTCTTCAAACCCAAAGTCAGCTGATTGGCCGAGAGCACTTTTGCATTATTCTTCTGTATAATCTACTTTATTATTCACTAACATTATGCATTCTTCATGCAAACTAAAATCGTAGTCAACATTTTACATTTTGTTACTTTTTATAGAAGTTTTTACTGCATTCACGGTGTTCCCTTACTTTGTTCCAGACCCCATTAAAAATCAACCTATTACTTTCATTCATTTACCATAAATTAAAAAGTAAAATCTTGTTTCTGTTAAACCATTAAGTGCTTTTGTTTATAATCTACTGTTAATTCCAAGCTTATTAATCCAAAATGAGGGAACATTGCAAAGGAATCCCGTTCACTTTGGAGAGTCTCAGTAAAGCTTGTTATGTCAAAAGTTTTGATTACTTTCCTTTAATAATTCAATGGAATTAATAGGCCTTCTTTCTTTTGCCCTGTCGCTGAGGTAAATAGAGTTGAGGAACGTTTATCTCTTCATAAAATTAGAATTCTTTCGCAACAAGAAATTATATTGTAAAAATATTGTTTAAAATATCTAAAAAATATATGTCAACTTCGCGTGTCTGTACCTAAATTTTTTTTTTTTATTGGGCATAAAAGATAATGTTCAACCACTGGCCGAATCGAGATAAAACTTGGCACACATATAGGGTAGGTCCTGGAATAGGACATCGGATAGTTTTTATCCTGAAAAAACGTCTCATTTCTACTGGAAATACATAATAATTTGTGATGTTAAGTTGTCCACGCGGACGCAGTCGCGGGCAACAGCTAGTATTAAATATTTACATAAAAGATGTTAATTGAAAAGCAAAATTTTCATGTTACTGTGGCTTTTCATTAATTGCAATCGAAACGAGTATTAAGTATATCTACGGAAGAACACAAACAAGCTTTAGGATCCGGAAGGATGATGGATCCAACAACGTAAATTGTATAGCAATCCATTTCTATGGTATATTCGATCCTTTACGGTTTAACGTTAGGGTTGGATGCCCAAAACGTCGGAGGCGTGGCATCCCTAACCGCCGATCTGGGAAACACTTAGTCTTTTATATGGCCGCAGTTTCAGCCAAGTTTTAAGTGGAAATAAAGCGGAGGTTTTTTTTGGGGTTCCCCAAATATTCGATTGCGTAATTTGTGATTGCAGCCTGGGAAAATATGATTGATTGATTTCTGTTTTTATTTACGATCATTCAAAGTCATTTTAAGAGATTGTTTGCGATCTGAATTTGGTGCAATTTTAGAATCATCATCATCATATCTGCCGTTAGATATCCGCTGCCTATGTCCTTCCCTAATGAACAACACAACACTCCTCCGCCCTTCGCATCCAGTTGCTTCCGGCAACCTTCTTCAGGACGTCAGTCCATCCGGTACCGGTATGTCCCAAATTGCTCGTGTCGATCTGCATTTTATCATCCGAATTCAATTTCGAACATCGTTAACAGGCTCGTTTACTTGGGGTTTGATTCTGTCTTTCCCTATTTCCATAGCATGGGAGGCCATCATACTTTGGTATTAAGCAGTTCGTGTATTTAATATAATCATTATTAAAAAGATTCGCCGTGTAGTAGTCTACTCTACGTGTAGAAGGTGGAACTAGTAGAAGTTCACGGTCCCGTAGGCCTAGAGGCTTAATCATTATTCCCACCAGAGCAGACAGCTTTGTACAAGTTTGCCCCCGGTCTGGATGTTATATTTGTGAATTGTCCTCATCATCAGCTGAAATACGTCCACTGCTGAACACAATGCTCCCCAATAGAATTCCATTCTTGATGGGCTGTCCATTGGGGGATTTGCCATAATCACCTAAGAACCAAATCTTAGAATAGGGTCAGGCAGAATTGTCCTATCTTTGTCTACTAGTTTGTGGTTTAGAGTTTGTATGTATTTGTATATATGAAGTTTTTTATATTTAGTTACGTCTCCTGCAGAGCCCTGTCAACGTACCCGCGGCGTGTCAACCTTGCCCGGTTTTATGTCCTGTCGCTTTTGAACCTTCGCACGTTGCAGTTGTTTTTATGTCTGTTTCATTGCTTTCGGAGGCTGTAGGTGTTTTTAAATTTCCCTCTTGGCGTTTTATCGGTTACTTTTATTAATTGACTACGGGAAGTACAAATTGAATGTTCCCTCTGCGTGTTTATGGCTTATTTATAACCTTACCTACGCTCGTTTTATGGTGTTTGTTTACAGAAAGCTTAAAGATTATAGCCATAGAGTGGATCGCTGATAGCTTGAAATGAAGTTATGTGGGGAGTAATTGCGTTACTACCAGGTACTGGGCTCTTACCTGATAGCTAATATTGCCTGTCTAAACACGCTGTGGAAGCTGTATTTGTTACATCTAGGAGTAAACGATAAACGGGTGGAAATTATAGGCCCTTAGTAGAGTGAAAGTACATTTCGTCAGTGAAAAGGTAAAAACTTGTTTGACAACTTTACAGGTGAGAGGTTTAAAGTTTTTTTGATTTTTGGAGAAAAAATTAATATCTCGTTTTCTATGAGGAGTATTTTTATGTACCTTGAAAAAAATACGATTGTATAATAAATAACTGTTTAATTATGTAAAACAAAGAATCATTATAACGTAGGTCTTTTATTTTACGAGATATATGTCGCTTTAGCGAAAATCACCTGAAAATATAAAAAATGTTACGTCAGGTAAAAAACGTTAAACGTATACATATATACTATATAGTCTATACTATATATGTATAGACATTTCGACGCAGAAAAAAAAACAATCGAATGGTATATTTAACTCATTTTCGACCAACGCTTTAGCGTTTTTTCCTTTCCACTGACGATTTAATATTGTTGATAATAATCAGAAAAAAAAAATTAAAATATTCAGCCCCGCAAAACTGACTTCTCAGTTTGACTGTGGGGAGCAGTCTCACACACAACCATATGTAATAATATCATTCAATACAAAGCTAGTCTTCTGTATGTATCTATGTGGCTTGCGCTCAGGGTAAGTCACCGTTCCAGAGAAGGTATTCCCTATAATCCCTATAATGATAAGTATTTCATTATAAATTATAGGGATACGCCCAAGCAATCTGCCACCGAAGTAGTTGCTTACCCTGGTGAAGGACTCCAACTTTCCCTGAGCAACCATCCTGGTCAACAAATATTTGTTTTAAAAAATAAGTAGAACTGCATTAAAGATTTTGTTTGAACTATTTGCCTCAGCTGGGAATCGAACCAACAAAAATGCTATAAACATCACTATTTTATCGCTCAACCGACAGGGCAAATGATGAGAATCAAATATTAAATCATCATATGCTGATTAAACAAGGATACGACAAGTAAAACATCCACGTTCTAAAATTACAAATTTATCTTCTTTCACCTGCAATACTCTGTCGCTATGTCTTTCTTAGTTTCCTTCTGAAAGGTTGCCTGGAAGAGATCGCTTTAAGCCATAAGGCTTACACTTTCCAAAAATTTGTACCTATTTTATTGTTATCCTTAATTTGTGTGCAATAAAGAGTTTATCTATCTATCCATACCGAGACCAATTTGTACAAATTGTAGATAGTTGTCTGTCCCCAGTGGGAATCGAACCCACGACCTCTAGCGCTTGAGTCCAATTACCGATCCACTAGGCCACCGAGGCGGTCTATTAAGAAGCGGCAATTGTATACCAATAATTATAAATCTTTGCCGGCAGTACCCCCAAACATTTTGGATGAGGAGAGCACACAGTCTGCGGTGGCGGTAAGGGAGAACCAGAACATCAGCTTGGTGTGCAAGGCTGACGGCTTCCCCACGCCCAAGATCATGTGGAGACGAGAGGATGGGCAGCCCATATCTGTGGATAAGAGGAAGAAAGGTAAGCAACATTTCCACCTTTGACCTAAGACATTGATCTGATGCAGGTGAGCTTGAGGTTTCTGACTTAGAGTAGGGCCACCCCCAGTCTTTCCGTGGGTATTGTCAATTGCACCAAAAACTGCGATTACCAATCCGCCCGCTAAGCGTGGTGGTTACGGCAAATCCCTCAATGGACAGCCTTCCAACAGTGGGCATTCTATTGGGGAAGCTTATGTAAGCATATGCCGCAGAACCGACGGCCGTTGGGGCAGACGAGTACCGAAGTGGAGACCGCGGATCGGCACTCGTAGGGTGGGATGCCCCGCCGCCAGGTGGACCGGCGACCTGAAGAAGGCGGCCGGTAGCGGCTGGATGCTGAGGGCGGAGGACCGGGTGTGGTGGCGTTCATTGCGGAAGGCCTATGTCATGATGATGGTGGTGATGTAAGCAAAGGACGTATTTCGGCTGATGATAAAACGCTGTAGCAAAGTCTAACAGCCAGCCGTTGTTTTGTCAAGAAGATATTTAAAATTCTCATTTCAACGTGTAAAAGCAGTGTAGTTATTTAAGCTTTATTACACAAGTTATAAGTTGAACAAATGGCGGACTTAATGCCCATTAGCATTCTCCACCGACCGCTGGGACAAAAAAAAGTCGTCCCTGTTAATACCGTAATACTAGCTTTTTCAGAGTTCTGCTCCACAGTGCCATTTTAATGTTGTTTGCATTAATGTTAAGTGCTCGCGTAAAGTCGTTCGGTTATAAATTACGTGTATAAAACTACACCTATCATAAAATTAAGCCGGACATACTCGTATGTAATTTAAAACACATATGTAATAATGGGTATCACGGAGCGAAAAGCGGGCGAAGGAAATTCGCTTTGCGACACAAGTGGCCATACATCGTCTCTGGCTAGCCCTCTGGGACCAAGGCGTGGGCATTATGTATGTATGTATGTATGTATGTATGTATGTATGTATGTATGTATGTATGTATGTATGTATGTATGTATGTATGTATGTATGTATGTATGTATGTATGTATGTATGTATGTATGTATGTATGTATGTATGCACGACCTCCGTGGCGGAACGGGTAGCTCCCGGACTGCCACGCCGGAGGTTGCGGGTTCGAATCCCGCTAGGGGCAAATGTTCGTATGATGAATATGAATGTTTGTACCAAAGTCTTGGATGTTTTTATATTTATTTAAGTATGTGTATCCGTTATCTAGTAACCATAGCACAGGCTCTGCCTAGTTTGGGACTGGATAATTGCTGTGAATGTCTGAGATATTTATGTATGTATGTATGTATGTATAAGATGTTCCAAACCACTAGAAGTTTAAATATTTTAAAGGCTAACTTAATCTGAATTCTGTATATTAATTAGTCTACGTCGAATCTCTTGCCTGTAGAAATAGTAAGCAACTGACGACCGCCGAACCGAGTAAGCTTCAAGTAACTCGTCTTGTTAGTAGTAAATATAATTACTTTTACCGCAGAGTTTTTTTCAGTTTATGTCACCAAAAATCACTACGGAAATCCCACGCACACACACACCCCTTCACACACATACACACACCCCCCCCCACACACACACACACACCCCATCACACATACACACACACACGAAAACCTACCCCACTACACATTTGCAAGCATATATATTTTTCTATATATTCTTATATATTTTTTGTTCATTGTGATGATGATGATGATATTCTTTATTGCACAAATTTTAAAAGTAAATACAGTTACAAATTTGAGTGAAAGTGATGTGAGTGAGAGCCTGGTGAATTGTCATACCGGTTTCTACCTAGTACAGACACCAGTCTCTCGCAAAGGGTTTTATGATTTTATGATTGTATTCCGCTCTTGTTTTTCTTTATCTGTAACGTTTGTGTGGAGAAAATAAAGATATATTTTATGTATTATTATTATTTAAATTTGTACTAACTTACCCAAAACAAAAATTATTTTTAACATCCAAAAGTAATATGGGTCACTCTCAAATTCTTGGTGCCTTGGTATTATTTTTATTAATCACGCAAGTTTATACCTAAGTATATAAATTAGTAATTAATTATTATTAGTTTCTTTCCTTGTATAACTTTGTTTTTATTAAAATGTGCACTGCTACTGTCAATCCGCTTTAATTGATATTTTTCACCCAAAGGTCAACTGGAAGAAAATTCTTTCAGAGTTAAGTACGCCTCTGTGCATCATGTTCTACTAATATTATAAACGCGAAAGTTTGTAAGTATGGATGGATGTTTGTTACCCTTTCACGTAAAAACTACTGAATGGATTTTAATGAAACTTTACAATAATATAACTTATACATCAGAATAAAACATATTATAAAGATATTGTGTGAATTGTCCAAAATATCAAGTAAGTAGGAAAAAATCTACCATCTGCGAGCTATTCTGGCGTGCGCCATAAAATTATGATTTTAATGTCATAATGTTAGTTCTTTTCTACGCCACACTAATATAAGCTACTCGAAATACTAATCCTGCGCAAACGAAGTCGCGGGCACCAGCTAGTGTTTAAATAAATTGTGTATACATTTTGAAGTTAATAATAATATCCTAATTAATAACCGTATTTTAACTGGTACAAATAATTTATTTTTATTCATAATTTTCATTACATGTCAATTTAAAATTATGTCATAATGTAAATTAAGTTAATAATAGTAAAATTAAAATTAAAAATTCAATGTTAATAATATGTCAAAAAGTTCTTAAAATTAAAAATAAATAAAAAACTCGATACAATGTGACATTACTATTTAAAAAAAAATTGCATACTGTTATAATTGGTAGCAATAATTTAATATAATTAATATATATATATATATATATTTTTCATTATCTTAATAATAGTATTAAATGATAGAGTTGGTCCTTACAATTAAATGATGAATGAGGCTTGTTTCTTTTCACATCTTATTTTTCGAGCAGTTCATTATAATACCGAAAGCTCTTTTGCATAGCAAATTACATTTTCCAAGTGCTCTGAATCACAACCAGATTCTTGCCAAATCCACAGTTTTATATTTTAGTGGTACCTTTTATTTCCTTGCACTTCAATGTAAGCTTGTGACTTTTTCTGTTTCCTTTTACATGTGCCTTATTCTTCCAGAAGCAGTCACTAAATACATAATAATAGGATAAGTGTGCCTGGAAGAAATTGCTTAAAGCGATAAGGCCGCCACTTATACATTTACTGTATTTTTCTCCTACATATTTTTGTAATTTGTGTGGAATAATATATATTCGTTCATTCATTCACTTTTAGTATATAAAAAAACTATAGCTTACATCCATGTGGTAATGCCGTGTGAGTAGAATAGGACCACTCCAACTCTTTCCGTGGATGTCGTACAAGGCGACTAAGGGAATACATTATAAAACATCAATCAGGCCTCCCCAACCCGTCTGACCAGCGCGGGGAGTGTAGGCCAAATCCTCCGTCTGTCTCCGGCAGATGAGAGAGGGTTGTGCTCCTGCAGTGGAGACAAAAATAACCTGATGATGATTCTATTCTGTATTATTGTGTTCCACATGATTGAGCTTTCTACTAAATACAATATGGCTATAATATATCTCTAGTGATATATTTGAAAATATTATAGGCTCTAGAAGAAGAAGAAATTCTCTAAGAAATATTTAGTTTGTTTTTGTCCAGTGGATAATTTGAAACGAACTTGACCGATTGTATTAAAATTTAAAACGTAACACAACTTATTTAAACACATGTGCAACATTATCAGGCAATGATGTATGTAACCAATGTTTTCTGTATAATAAAATATTTTGAAAATATTTTTAATTATTTTGAATTTTTGATGGGACAATTATTGAAATTGCAGGAAAAAAATCTCCTCACAGATATTTCAGGAAAACTGAAAACGATAACTATGATCACAATTTCTGAGCACTTACTGTTAATGATATTATAATAGTTTGTCATATAAGTAAAAAATTACAGAATACAAAATTACGTCGGGACGCTGTACGCTATACGATGTAAGCTTTCATCAGCATCATCAGGTTATTTTGGTCTCCACTGCAGGAGCACAACCCTCTCTCATCTGCCGGAGACAGACGGAGGATTTGCCTACACTCCCCGCGCTGGCCAGACGGGTTGGAGAGGCCTGATTGATGTTTTATAATGTACTCCCTTAGTCGCCTTGTACAACATCCACAGGAAGAGTTGGAGTGGTCCTATTCTACTCTTGGTTTCCAGAATAGAATAATTAAAAAAAACTACAAAAATTCCTCGTGATTTCTTAAAAATTATCAGGGAATATCTGAAAATATCAAGAAATATAAGGGAATGTCAGAGAGTAATACCACGGTACTCGTTACTATAGTGATATGTACTCGTATTATTATATTTTATTATTGTATTGTATTATAGTATTGTATTTATTGCATCACGTGTCACAGGTGTTATATTTCACAACATGACCCTGCAAGGGGGTCGCAATCATATATCTAACTTAATTAATTACTATTTGTATTACCCCCACATTTATAAGTCAAAAAATTCTTGTAAATTATAAAAACATCTTGTTACTAATATCTCTGTTAACTTTTTATATGATATTCTTTATTGCACAACTTAAAACTAAATACAGTAATAAATGGTGTGTACAAAGGTGAGCTTATCTCTAAAAGAGATCTCTTCCAACCTTACAGGGTGTGAGACAAGGCAGTAAGAGCGAGGGGGGCAAAATAAGTGCATAATAGACTACATAATAACTAAATACCTGAACTATATATATATAATAAATAATAATAACTATATTAAACATACTTACATAAATACATACATACCATATTATACTGAGTGAGACAGATAGTGCTCTTTTAGTTTAGTTTTAAAGGATGTCACCGACGTACTATCTCGAATGACCGTCTGAAGTTTATTCCACATCTGCGCCGCTTAATAAATGTGGAGTATTTTAACTTTAACTTTATATGTTTCTGTAAATGATTGTATATTTTTATAGCCATTTGGTATATGCCTGATCTTACAATATGTAGCTTGATAAATTGTGCTACCAATTTTCTTCTATACTGTGGTTGTTCAATTTATATTCCTATCTAAAATATCTTTAGGTTTTTGGAATAATTTGTAAAGCGTTACCGTTTGTAAAGAATAAACCAATATACCTAGAAGGTACAAGCTCTTAATTTGCCGGCGGCACGCACTGCCTAAAGAGACAGATGTAAAACACATTTAAACCCTTATTAATCCCATGTCGGAACCGCAACCTCTCTCTTTAGGGGGATTAAAGCTCTTTACAAGAAAAAATCTGGTTTAAAGATAATTATGGCACGAGAAAAGCTGAGTTGTGCAGACAAATTAAACGGCTCGAGCACCCGTATTCGTGGGTCGAGGGCACCGACAAAGGTGCCCAAAAATTGAGTTTAATTTTAAGAGTGATTTCCTTGTACCGGGGAAAATTAACGTGTGGTGTGGAGAGGCACTTGGCGCTAATTGTGTGTGACCCTCCCTGCCTCGCCCCGCCCGTTCGACCCCGCCGGCCCTCGAACGTGTCACTCACATCCGGTATGATTATTTGCAAAGGACGTTCGGAGCGGATGTTTTAATTACGAACGTGGAAAAACTGCTCTCGTTTTCAATTCGGCGCATGTTAAGCTTTTGTTGGAATTAATGCGTTCGCAAATCCTGTTTTTATTCGGGGTTCAATTCAAATCGTTCACTATGCGGCGGGTTTTTAGCATTTTTTTTGGGACCTGTTCCTATAAAGCTTTTCATAACTTTCTCTCTCAAAATAAAGATTTTTTAAAATAATGTACTTATTTTATCAAAAGTTTACAATTTGTTTAACAAATGTTTAGGAATTTATAAATGAAACAGATCCAATATTTGTAATGAATAGCGGTGCTTCCTAAGACGAGACTATTCATCATCATCATCATGTCAGTCTTTAGACGTCCACTGCTGGACATAGGCCTTCCCCAATGAACTACACAAATGAACTACAATTGACAGACTATTCAATTCTATACAAATATTCTTTATTGTGCACGAATACATATAATATTTTATAAAAAAAATACATAGAAGGATGAATTTAGTGTACAACGGCGGCCTTATCACTATCCAAGTCTAAAAAGAGACATCTTTTGGCAAATAGACATAAATTGTGCTTAATTAATTGTTTTATCCTCTTGTTTACAATTTTTGTTTAATATTTAAATGTCAACCTTATTATCAGCCGAAATATGTCTACTGTTAAACATAAGCCTCCCCAATAGAATGCCACTTTGGTGGGCTGTCCATTGGGGATTTTATCACTACGCTTGGCAAGCGGATTGGTGATCGCAGTATTGATCAGAACGTTCTTGCCCGTCTCTAGTGCAATCACTTAGTCGCCCTAACGACACCTGCAGGAAGATTGTGGGATTGGGGAATTCTAAGCCGGAAACCACCAGGCATTTTCTCACCTCAACTTATTACGTCACAAAATTTTGAAGAAAAACAGTTCAGTTTAAGTTAAATAACATTATTTCATAATGTATTCCACCTCAGTCATAACTTTCAATGTTAATTAGATCTAATTAGCCGCGCAGTCTGCATATAGAAATTATTATTCTCGTCTCGTCAAAAATTAGTTTCGTCTTTATCTTGATAATACTGTGTGACAGACACAGAGATAGAAGCAACTTCAGTGCCGTTAAATTTTAGCTGTGTGCTTTCAAAATCAGTTCAATAGATACTACTTATTATTACTGCTAAGATTCCCGAAATATTCATTACAATATTGAATAAAATCCTGAGAAAAGAAACGTGAATGTGGGAAGTGTGGTCAGAAAGAAGATGTAGTAACGAAGGTAGAGAAAGGTATGTGGCTTTGGTTTAGACATTTAGAGCGTATAAGTGAAAGAAGAGTGACAAATGAGAGGAACTACAGCTAGAGATCGTCCAAGGAGGATGTTCAAAAACCAAATTAGAAACGTTCTCAAAAAGGCTGGGGTCCGCAGTGATGTGAATAAAGAGCGGTGCATGAAAAAGTCGATTGTGAGTGAGGCTAGTGAGGTGTGTCAGGATCGCTCATAATATACCTAGTAAATGACACAACCTAGACTTTTGATGATGACTAAATTACATCACTTCTCTGTCGTTCCCTCACTGCTGAGGATCGCGACCGTATAAAATGCGCCGCCACGCATAGCGGTCATTAGCCAGCCGCACTGCTTCATATAAGCATCCGCCAGCCACCCTCCTCACCGGGTCCGACCACCTCGTCGGAGCTCGTCCTCTGGCACGCCTGCCCTCCACTTGTCCCAGAATGATGAGCTTCTCCAGGTCGTGCTTGGGAGATCGCACAATGTGACCGAAGAAGCTTAGAGTCCTTTCATTGCAGATAGTGGAGAGCCGTTTTATTATATTGAGCTCTTTAAGAATGGAGTCATTTGTTCTCATGGCTGTCCAAGTACAGCCGATATTATATAGCAGAAGAGAGATATTATATATGTAAGCCTTAGATGTAAATACAGGCAAACTCATTTGGCTACTTGATGGCGGTCCGTGGTCGGTGTGCACGCGCCAGGAATTTTTAATTTCCACGAGATTTTAAGGCAGATTGCTTAATGCCTACACGAGACCTCGGCACGTAACGGGCCCTTTTGGACCACCGAGTTTAACAATGTTCTGGCTATCAGACGTTATGTAACAAAACGGGAAAGTAACAAAAAAGACAACGTAGGTATCAGGCGTAACTACATAACACACAGCACTCATAGTATTGGCTTGTTGTTGAGATACGTTTCTGGACCTCAAGTGAAAAGGGATAAATACATAAAAGGGAAAGGAAGGAAGGAAGGAAAGAAAGTTTAAGATTCACATTAAAAAAAAATTGTAAGAAAGCCTATTATAAAAAAAAAACGATTATTTGAATGACAAAGATGCCTGGTACTAATGTTAATTCAGCTTCGCAAAATCTTTATTAATTGTATGCAAACTTGATTTTTAAAAGATGTGTTGCGTGAAGTTTGTTGCGGCGTTTCTTCTTCACAGCGCTAACACCTAGGAAGCGGTAGTCGATAAAAAAAATGACGTGTATAAATGTACCAAGTGTACTCATATGTAATAAATGATTTTGACTTTGGATAACATATCTATTTGCCTAATACAAATCTAAGATTTTCTCCTGTTCTGTTTGCTTAATTCTTTTCCTGAGTTTTGATCTAACTACTATTTTTCAGAACATTTTTATATTCAGATTTTTTTGTGAAGACTTTTCAATTTCAGTTTTATAGAATTTGACCTGAATATTAAGAAACATGGAACCTCAATTGAAGTTTTCAATAAACAATAAAAAACAGACCTCCGTAAAATAATTTATTTGATCTGTAAAGTAGCATTGTCTAAATTAGATTCTTTTTCACTGGAGGTACAGATTTGAAACGCAAAAGTAAATCATAAAAAAATCATGGTTCTGTCCTTGTCTAATTCCCATCATACAGGAGAAGAGCCTAGTTTAGTAATAGACGTGTATCCGTATATATTATATGTAATAATTATTTACTTCACAAGGCGAGGAAAAATTCGGTACCATTTTCAACCAACAAAATTTCTTCTTCAGATTCAGGGTGTTGTATTTGCATTCCATTATTATGTTTGTTGTTAGTTGCACGAGACACGCCATGTGTATAATCGGGAATATAGTAATGTTTACTACATGAAACAGCGAGTGATGTTTCACATAACATAACAAACATTTGCACAGACTCTAGCATTGCTGTGCGACATGTCCAATTAAACATTTAAAGCATAAGCGAGCTCATTCACTTCCGAAGCAAGCAAGCATGCAGCACGTCTGACAACTTGCCGAACGTAACTCGGGGAACTTTTTAACAGACGCGTATAAATTCACACGGCGGATGCATCGAGCGCGTACGACGGGAGTTGCGAATTTGCCGAAAGTTACTGTTACAATTTGTCTTTTGCAGACATTATTTCTTCAGCGTATGCAGTTACTCAAAATGTTTTCCTTTACGTTAAACTCTGTGATATGACTAATCAAATTATTTCATCAAATATAGCTAGCTGTACACTGGGATTCGCTAATAACTTGGGCATCATCACAATATAAAAGGATTTATCTCTAACACTGTCAAAATGATCAACGCACAGCAAAACATTATCTGCAGAAACCTGAAATTTTGCATAGAGTTGAAAAAATACTTCTTAAGTAGTAGTAGATAAAATAATTGACGACCTCCGTGGCGGAACGGGGTAGCTCTCGGACTGCCATGCTAGAGGTTGCGAGTTCGAATCCCGCTAGGGGCAAATGTTCGTATGATGAATATGCATGTTTGTACTCAAGTCTTGGATGTTTATATATTTATTTAAGTATGTGTATCCGTTATCTAGTAACCATAGTACAGGCTCTGCCTAGTTTGGGACTGGATAATTGGTGTGAATGTCTGAGTTATTTATTTATTAATTCTTTGAAATTTAACTAAGTTTAAAATGGGAACGCAATAATATAATAGCAAAAATTACATTCTTGATTAAAATTGGACAAAGTCGTAGGGCAACAGCTAATTTGTAATATAGACCATGATCAATTTATTCATATTACTTCAATAAGACTCTAACCCATGAAAGACTTCTGGTTTCTGAGTAAACATCTGAAACACGACGTCATGATTCGGGTGACTTTTCCTAAGTTATGTTTTTACCGTCAAGTAACAATGCATGCAGTGCTATATTCCGGTATGAACGACGAGCTATTTTATTGTCCTATAGTTACAAAATAGCATTTTGTAACTGGCTTTAAACTTTCCCATTTTGTAGCCTGATACCAAACTTGGTTACCAAATTAGATGAAAGGGTTATTATAGGTACACGAGGCATTCCAACCGAGTCCTCTCGGTGGCGACGAACTTGTGCCTTCAGATTAATGGACGGTAGTAGAATTTAACCATCTGATGGGTCATTCAGTAAAAGGATACCGCTTGTTACAGTAACGGTTTACGAAGGTGACACGCTGAGCCTGCAGCGTATCAGCCGTACCGAGATGGGAGCCTACCTGTGCATCGCAACCAACGCCGTGCCGCCCTCAGTCTCCAAGAGGATCATCGTCGACGTCGAGTGTACGTACAATATCTTGTCGAAATATAGTCTAAACTGCGAATCAGTCTCTAGTCAGAGATATCTTCATAGCACTTTACTCACATTCGACAACGCCTATTTCGAGAGTCATAACTTATTCTCGACAAAACTTTAGAAGTATGTCGCGGAAGAATGTAAAGTCGTGAGTAGAGACTTCAACTTAGACTTATAAATTTTTTGTTATTAAAAAATATTGTCCATTCCATGTCTTCTAGAATGTTACAGAATTTAATTAATCAGTATACAGGGCTATCTGCTAACGAAAAGAGAAGGTTCTGGTTACTCAAAATATACAAGTACAACTATCTAATCTACTTAGGGCATAATCGTCAAAAGCCTCTTCAACCATTAGCACAAGAGCTATTTTCGATTCCACGTGTCATTTTAAAATGACTTAAAAAGTTGTCACTTGGGTTGCAACTTTACAAAAAGAATCACAACTTGGTTTCGTCTTTTCGTTTCTTAAACCAACGAACTAAAACTGTCCGTAATTCATACGGACGTCGAACACCTTCTGAATTAAAAATGAACTCAAAGCTCCCGCAGTCTTTCTACGAGGGGAGAATCCTTTTAATGGAAGATTTTTTCCCCCTTTATTTTCAATTCTTATTACAAGGCGCAGCTGACTAAATAGACGGCAAGATGGCCGCCCGTGATAATTGAAAGATAATATTTTTTCTCGGTGCACGCTTCGACGAAGATTGCGGTTGCAGACAATACAATAGATTTTTTTCCTTTTGAAATAAATTGTCAATGCCTTCAAAGTCTTTGAAGTTAAAACGCAGTAACCCACATAAAAATCAAAGCAGAGGGTTAAATGAAGAAAATAGCAAGGTTCTTTATTATTATCATAATTAGCACTTTTTCTTAAACATGTTTGGTGTTACTTTTAAAAAAGAATTCAAAAAGTATCTAACAGCATCTCTTTGGTGGCCTAATCCAGCTGTGTTCTAGTGAAAAATTCCTAGGAAGTAAATACTTGATCCTAAAAAAATTCTTATAAATTTTAATCTTTTTAAATTTGTGACAGCTGCATGGCTAAAGAAATTAGCTTCCTTCAGCGATAATTACCTAAAATAATAGTGATTTTTATGGAAGCGATTATAGGAAACTTGCGACCAGTCGAATACATAGATTATTTTATTGAATGAATGAATATATTTATTTCAGACTAAAAGTCCATATCTTGGTTAGTAGTTATAATTAAAACTTAATGATTAGGTTAGTAACAATTAGTGATAACTATATCTAATAAAGGTTTGATGGGTGACACTGGGAGATTATTGAAAGAAACTTTTATTGAATATATTTTTTTGTAATAATGCCTGTCAAAACTATAGAAAAATTAAAACTCAATGAGGAAGAAGTCTTTAAGTTTTGTAAGATTCTCCCGATCCAGCACAAAACTAAATACTTGCTACTTTAAGAAAACTGTGATAATGACTATATCAGAAATAATATTAATATAACTAAAAGACAATATGCTAAGGCAAACAAGAGAATAAATGTTCCAAGATGTGTCAACTATTACTATTAGGAAATCTTAAATATGACGGACAGAAAGTTTAAGATTCACATTAAAAAACAACTTTGTAAGAAAGCCTATTATAAAGTAAACGATTATTTGAATGACAAAGATGCCTGGTACTAATGTTAATCCAGCTTCGGAAAATCTTTATTAATTGTATGCAAACTTGATTTTTAAAAGATGTGTTGCGTGAAGTTTGTTGCGCCGTTTCTTCTTCACAGCGCTAACACCTAGGAAGCGGTAGTCGATAAAAAAATGACGTGTATAAATGTACCAAGTGTACTCATATGCAATAAATGATTTTGACTTTGACTTTGACTTGACGGTGAGCATACCAGCGGTTATGTTATGGCTAAAATTTCTAATTCTCTACCATCGATTTAAAATACATTGCATCAGGTGGATTACTAAAGATAGAACTGCACAAGCATTTCTTGTCGATGGGTGTAGACTAATGTACTGATCACGTGAGCGCTCTGTTCACATACAAATGGGCTTCCATTTTTGTGGACGTTACTGTAAGTTATATATTGTAATTTTTGTTAAATAAAGAAAAAAATCTAGAGTCCACTAACGAGAACCAAACATGAGGTTTATATCTGTAAAACACGAGTTCGCAACAAATAAGTTATAGAAAAAAATTATCAACATATGAACATACAATCACATAATTTAGGTACATTTCTGAAGTGTCCAGTTAAATTGTTAAATACTTAGACATATTGATAAAATTCCGATACAAAAATAAAATGGAAAATATTGACAGAAAATATGAAAATTAAAACGGTTTGGCCCGCTAAAATTAAAAATAGTAACATGGAAAATGACGCAAATTAATACATTAATGAAACGTATCTGTGGGGTCAGTTGATCTGCTGCTGATAGAATTCCAGTCAAATGCCATTCAAAGTTTGCTGACATTATGATCCGTCACGGATACTTCGGACGCGGACACCCCAGGCGTTTAAGACGCAGCAGTTACTTCTAGACGTATTGATGTGGGTGTCATGGACCCTGGGGTATACAACCGTCTACCAGACTAGGTCACGAAGACCGGAAGACTAAGGGCATTTAAGACAGATGAAACACTGGCTTGTCGATTACGCGTTTTACATGTTTTTAACTTTTATAAACGACCTACCTTCTTACATAACCGATGGCCTGATAATCCTGTTTGCAGATGACACCACGGTTGTAGTGTGTGCACGTTCGTATGAACAACTTAACACCAACATCAATAATACCTGTGACAAATTAAAAGAATGGTTCTTAACAAATGGTCTCTTATTAAACATGCCTAAATCAAATAAATAAATAATAATAAATAAATATCACAGACATTCACACCAATTATCCAGTCCCAAACTAGGCAGAGCCTGTGCTATGGTTACTAGATAACGGATAGACATACTTAAATAAATATATAAACATCCAAGACTTGGGTACAAACATTCATATTCATCATACGAACATTTGCCCCTAGCGGGATTCGAACCCGCAACCTCCGGTTATGTCATGTTATTTGCAGGAAAACTGTGTCGAGACCCAGTTGTATCAATAGTCCCGTTCCGTAGTCTGAACAATGCAAAGGAGAATGACCAAAATTGTATGGTAGTTTGCCCTTGAACTTTTAACCTTGCGTCTGGATCAAATTGTCGTCACAATACAGGCAAAATACTCAGGATCATTATAAAAAGAAAATCGTTTAAATATTTAGTGGGAAAATTCAATAATCTTACTTGGAATAAAATCTTCGTTGGCATGCAGTTTTCACAAAACCGTGGGTATATAGCCACGATTAACCGCTCCAGATATTGATGTCATAGTGTTGTTATTAGTCGACGACGGTATTATTGCATTCGACACTACATTAGGCTCGTTAAAATAGATTTTGTCACCCAAATACACAATGTAAACAAACGGACCAAAACAAGTGTTGAAATCATATCGGATATGACGTCACAGTACGAAACCATAGTGCATATCAATAGTGAGGTTCAACTACATCGATTTAACAAATTGAATAATCGATATTTCGGTTACGTAACTATACTTTCATAAATATCTTTTAAGAACGTGTGTATCACTTTAAGTCAGTACAAATAGTGTATTTACAGTCAGTAAATGAAAAATATGATGGGTGTATTATCGCGCTAGTAACTGAAAGGTAGTATCAAATATTGTTGACATATATCGATTATAACTATATATCGATTTTAATTCTGCTTTCACTACTCTAGTTGAAAAGATGCCGGTCGGCCGGCGGAAATCAATCAACGTTTATATTATATGTTATTTTTAAACTCCCTATTCCATTGGTTTAAAAAAAAATTTGAAGGAATTCATAATTCAGACCAATATTTTTGGTACATGAATGGTGAAGACGCATCTTAGGCCCACTTTTGGTCATTCTCCTTTCTAGGATTCGTGATAGACCCCAACTTGTATTGGAAACTACACCAAGAATCTTCGTGTGATAAATTGAGTAGTGCAGCCTATGCGCTAAGAAAGATTCGTCCACTAGTTTTTGACAGTGTACTAAGACAGACATACTTTGAACATTTTCATTCACTTATGTTGTACGGCATTATTCTTTAGGGAAACTCTACAGAGTCAAACCGAGTTTTTATTCTTCAAAAAAGAGCACTACGTATAATGTGAGGAGTAAAGCCAATACAAACTTGCAGGGGACTTTTCAAAATCAACACATAATGTCTATGTACTCGTTATATTTATTCGAAGTTATAATATATGTTAGGCGATATATGTCAAGTTTCGGTCGACGTATAGGCGGAGGGCACGAACTTCGTAACGAAAGTCGATTAAAGACAGTAACGCGCCGCACTGCACTTGCCTCCAAAAACCCCCGCGTCATCGGCCCCACGTACTACGAACATCTGCCCGCAGATCTACGTAACAAAACCAGTGACGAAACGTTTAGTCGACGACTGAAAAACCTTTTGTTGAAAGATGAATATTATTCATAAATGAATTTTCTAAAAAAATAAATTGGTGGGCCCTCTGACGTTTAATTTAATTTGTAATAATTTAATACCAAGTGTATTTAGAAATTTTTATTTTAATATTATATACTGACATAGATAGTATGTTATATATTGTAACATTATTTGAATTGTTGACATTGTAATTTATATTTTGTACATTATTTATTTTCTGACGATCCCTTTTACCATATTAGAATGACATGTAAAATTGAAATTTTAAGATGTAAAAGTGAAATAAATAAATCTAATCAAATCTACAGTTTGGACGAGTTTTATAAACTGAAAACATCCGTGTAATACGAATGTATTCTTATTTATTTCTAATTTTAAGATTTATTGACATTAAATATTTTATTTTTGTTTTAATATTGGCCCCGATTCTGAAGGCACACGTTTAAAATTGACAGCGCTAAAATTAGTTTCGTCTTTATCTTCATAATACTGTGTGAGAAGGATAGCAACAGCTTTAGTGCTGTCAAATTTTAACTTTGTGTCTTCAGAATCGAGCCCATTATTAATTTTATTTACATAACGTCATCCGACATATTTTCAATTTGACTTATAATAAAAATTATCAATAAACAATTTATATTTGTGAGTAGAAACTCCTTTTGCAGAGTTTATTCGTCCGAATTCAGATTCCTCGCTGACACATTGATTTTCTAAGCATTAAATTGTCATTCGTCGTCCTGTAGTTATGCCATAAATTTAGAAAGTCAATACTAAGTATATGAGTTATGCAAGGCTGTTGTTTAAAAAAATCCCCACACGGCACAGAATTTATAACTTTACGACTGCACTGAAATCAAACTGCGCGCCATGAATAAATTTACTTTATTTATAGACCAAATAAAACCCGAAAAGATAAATACTGTAAAATTTATAATATTCAACAGGCAAGAGACATTATCTCAACCGGTGATGAAGTCATCCGCAATAACGACATAAAGAAACGAGAACTTTATAAATATTTTAAAGCGCGGAATATTAAAGCGTATCACCCGAGCACAAGTAATATTCTTCGTGAAAATTGCGACCATAAACTCTGGGAATGTGAATTACGTTCTTAAAGTGTGGATTTTATTATCTTGCGTTATGTGAAAAATTGTCGGGACCGCCCCAGAGTTGCCAGCAGGAATTTGGGAGAAATTCTTATCGGCAATTAATACAGATCATCTGAGGGTATTTCCACATTTTTTGGCAATAAAATTTCTATGAGTAGAATATTATGTTATATCAGACATAGAAATGTTTGTAGCACGAATAAAATGTTTATAGTGATTTTTATGTCGACAATTGGCCCAATTCTAAAGAAACACATTTAAAATTTGACGATAGTGCATATTACCTTAACGCATTATACTTGCCCTTTCGGTTACTTAATGTTGACTGGAATAGATCCCTAAGTGGGATAAATCCGCCTTTGTACACAATTTAATTCCTATTACATCCAGTTCTATATATTTATGAACTCAGTAAAAATTGATATATTTATGTAAATGTCGGTGACGTTGGTAACCCTGAACGGTGTGCCGCACTCGGCGAACTGCGGGACTATCCATCATTATTGAAACTTTATAAATTGCTTTCTTAAGTTTCCAATAACTACTCCCTGCCCGGACGGGCCTGTTGCGTCGGATTGATAGAGTACGCGGGCTGCTGGGAACATAAATAAATAGAAATAGACTTTATTATGACGGTACAAAATCTAATCTAAAGTCAGCAGATACAAAATCATTTAGTCGGTTAGAGATTTTGGCTGCTAACTTCAAACCGGCACAGATGAGTTAATAGTTACCTTCGTAACAGATACACCACTTCCTGATAAAACGAAAATACCTACGCTTTTCATCGTCTAGTCCTTCCCACTGTCAGACAATACACGCAAAAAAGTTTCTAAGGCGCTTGACTTAGCATTGTTATTACTCCGTACAGCGCTCGACGGGCGAGGGCCTTTGATAGTACCGACAATACAGGCAAAAATGTGCCTAACGCGCTCGACTTAGCGTTTTTTACTACTCGTACAGCGCGCGATATGTGGGCGGAGCGCAACGGCGATTGATGTGCCGGCAGCGCGTGAAAATGTGTGTCAAGTGCTCGACTTACCATTTCTTTATTAGTCCGTACAACGCGCTATTTCTTGGTGGACCTCTACGCGTTTGATGATTCCGACAGCGCCCGAAAATATGTCGTAAGGCCCCCGACTTAGCGTTGTTATACTCGGTACAGCGAGCGATGTGGGCGGGGCAAGTTAGCCGTCGAAAGCGCGTGAAAGAGTAGGTATTTATCGCGATAGGGAAGTACCAGTGACGGGGGCCTGACACCGGTCATATTAGGTAGGTACGACATTCTGCTTGAGTCAGATTACTGAAATTGATGAGCTGGAGTGAGACGCACCAACTTTATCGACAACTCAAAAATCGATAAACTCCTATGTATAATTCGTCGACGGGAATTCAAACCACAATTTTTCAGAAGACGTAAAATAATAATAATAATAATAATTTATTTATTCAGATTACACATGATCCATTTTTATTAGTAACAATACTCTTAAGACCTAAGGGTTAGTAAAGACACAAAGAGAAAAAAAAATAAAAAAAATACAAAAATAAAAAGAACACATAATCTACTGCAAGCGTGGCTCTGGCAGGGCGAGTTTGTTACCCAGTCCTACCAGAACCCGTCGACAGTGCTGCATGACAGGGCACTGAAAGTTTCCCGCTATAACGCCTAAAATGCCGTTGGTGCTGCTCCTCACTCTGGATATTAGTGAAGCCGTTTTTTTCCGCATAATAGCTTGAAAGCCGTCGGTACGCGCTTCCGCGAACATACCGGACGCGCTGCAAAAGCGGGGCAGCCCCAACAGCATCCTGAAGACGTTATTATACTGTACGCGCAGGGCACTGTAAGACTTTTGGGTATAGCTGGACCACAGGCTGCTCGTGTAGAACGACTGACAGTAAGCTTTAAAAAGTGTTACTTTTACGTCTCTAGTACAACGAGCAAACCTGCGGGCCAACATGTTCCCCCTCACTGCCAGCGCCCTACGCTCCCTCTCTATATCATCATCGTCATTTAAGCTCTCCGTCACAATGTGCCCCAGGTACCTGAACTGTGATACTCACTTCAGATCACTGCCATATAGTTTAATCGGAGGCACATTTTCAGGAGGCTTAATTCCGGCAGAGAAAATTATAAGTTCGCTTTTTTGAACATTATATCTAAGTCCGTGACTTTCGGCATAAGTCTCGCACACACTTAAGAGCTGTCTTAATCCGTTGACAGACGGACTCAGCAGCACCATATCGTCGGCGTAACTAATATTGTTGACTCTCACGTTTCCAACCGAGCAACCCACCCGCATGCTGCTGAGTGCGACTATCAACTCATTCATATAAAGGTTAAATAGCCTTGGTGAAGTCAACCCTCCCTGCCTCACACCACAGTTCAGATTATATACGTCAGACACCTGATTTACCCATTTTACCTGGTTAGTTTGATTTAGATACCAGTATTTAAACACTGAAATGAGTTCAGGAGCAAGGCTAACCCCAGCAAGCTTATCCCACAGGACCTGATAAGAAACTAGGTCAAAAGCCTTTGAAAGGTCTAGGAAGGATGCATAAACTGGCGTTTTTCGGTCGTTATAATATCTCACAGTGTGCTTTAGGCTTAAAATAGCACTTTCGGTGGACACACCAGCACGAAACCCAAACTGAGCATCATGAAGGTGCATCACTTTTTCAAGGTGACTATTTAGCAGACTGTCGAGTATCTTCGCGGTAATCGTAGCAAGGGAAATGGGCCTATAGTTATTTTTATCGGAAACATCGCCTGTTTTACTTTTAACTATAGGTACGACCACTGTTCTCATCAGCTCCTGTGGGAGATAAGAATGCCCTACACAGAAAGAGTAAAACATGGCCAGCACTCGCGGTAGATGTGAGCCCGCATTCTGCATGTGTTCAATGCTGAGTCCATCGTGACCGGGCGACTTTCCTCTGGTCATTTTCTGGATAACACTTTTTACGTCCTTAGCAGAGAAACTGACTACCGTGTCACGTGACCCAGCACTACTGCCCTGTATTTCACCCGGAGGTACACCAGTCTGTTGTTTATCATGTGTTTGGGAAGCGGCAACTTTAAAATGTGTCTTAAACAATTCAGCAATATTTTTATTTCCACTAACGCCATCGACGTTCACAGGGACACCAGGCTTAGAATTCAGTTTATTGGTATTTTTCCAAAAAAGCTTAAAATTCTTACCACTATGATGTGATGCTATGATATCCATCTTAACTTGATCTTGGTGATTTAAACACCATTTTAGTCTAGACTTGAAGACCTTCCGGTCAAGGTTCATTTTATCATATATTGGTCCGCTAGAGGGTCTATTATACAACAACCACATTTGAAAACTGAGCCTGGCCTCCCTGTGTGCACCTTTAACATGAAAGTTCCAACCAGTTACGTACTTTCGTTTGCTACCCGTATGAGAGCACGCTTCACATGTTTCTACAGCTGCCCGACTCAAGGAAGTAATCAATGTACTGTACATTACATCAATAATTTTCCTGTGTGTAATATCATCACATGTTTGGTCACAGCAGTTCCTAAATTCGCACGGGAAATCAATGTCTCTAAGACTTTCATTACAAAGATTGTGGTACACATTTATCTGATTTAATGTTCTTTCACCCCAGCGAACTTTATTACAATATTGACTTTCGACAGAAAGTTTAGGTCTAACAATGCTTAAATTACATTCAAACTCTATCGGAAAATGATCCGACCAGTAAACATCGTGATGAATTTTCACACTCTTTATAGTTTGCCAGGCGGAGTGCGTAACGAGACAATGATCTAGCCAACTACAAGTTCCATGAACGTCACTTACGTATGTGTATGAGCCGGAGTCCATCCCCAACTTTTCGAAGTCCGCACACATCAATTCCTGCTCCGTACAAAAGCTTAACAACTCCCTACCGAAGGTTTTAGTGGGGTGCGCGTTAAAATCGCCGAGCACATACACAGATTCAACATCACAGTTATCTATTATTGCACATATATTACCTAAACATTCCGTAAACACTCCTAAATTATCCGATTTATCAGTAGGCATATACACACAGAACGCCAGAAACGCACGATCACCGGTCACTATTTTAATCGCAGAGATTCTATTATTATTACACTGCACGACTGATACATGTTGAAAAGCCGTTTTCCTCCATAAAATCCTTGACTTTTATTTGTAACTGTTTTGTTTAGTCGAATAAAAATAATTACGTGTATAAATGTACCAAGTGTACTCATATGCAATACACTATTTTGAGTTTGACTTTGTGTACGTATAACAATTATTTCAAAGGACAGAGTAATTGAATTTCAACGTTTTTGATATATACCATTCGACAGAGAATTGAAATCTGAGCTTGGGAAACTAAAAACTGATTTTGACATTTTCTCCCTTCTTCTTCTTCTCTGTCGATCCCTCACTGCTGAGGATCGCGACCGTATAAAATGCGCCTACGCATAGCGGTCATTGGTCAGCCGCACTGCTTCATATAAGGATCCGCCAGCCAGCCTCCTCACCGGGTCCGACCACCTCGTCGGAGAGCTCTATATAACAAAACGAGCTTAGAGGTCGGACTGGGGAAAGCATCTCGGTCCAATGTGCGATCCTGGAGTCTACTATTTCTAATAACTTTAGGGCCTGTAGGCTCCGGGTCCCCACTAAGCACCAGGGTGTATTCCTCAGTCCCGACTTCTGTCCCGAGGGAGTCGTGTTTAGACGCTACAGGGAGGCGAAGACTCTAAAATTCCTGAAATTGTGTGTATTTAATGTGAGTTTATATAATGTATGTATTTCTAGGCTAAGGTATTTGTCTATGGGCTAAGTTGCCTGCAAATAAATGATTTAATTTTTTTATTTTATTATTATTATTACAACGGCTCTCCACTATCTGGAATGACTAAGGATAGAGTCATTGAAATTTAACGTTTTTCACATAGGTATACCGTTAGATAGAGAATTGAAAACTGAGCTTGGGAAACTAAAATCCAATTTTGGCATTTTCTCCCTCACGCCAATTTAAATTTAGAAAGTTGTCATTCTCGAATCTCAAAGGGTTCTGCTGAACATCAAGGACTAACAGCAAATGTGTTGTTGCAGTTTCGCCGATGATCTGGGTGCCCAACCAGCTGGTGGGCGCGCCGGCCGGGACCGACGTGACGGTGGACTGCCACACTGAGGCCCACCCCCGGGCCATCTCGTACTGGGTCTACGACAACGTGATGGTGCTGCCCACCAAGAAGTACGCCATCAACACGGACGAGAACTCCTACAGGTAAACAAAATACACACGAGAAAACTGACAAAGAAATTATAAGTCAGACACAATGTGAGTTTACACGATTTAGTCCACATTCGTCAGATTCCACTTTCGTCAGAAATCCATTCCATTTCACATTGGTCAGATATCTGAAATGGCTGACGAATAAGTACTGAAAAATTATTCCACATTCGACGGATTCCACATTCGTCAGAAATCTATTAGTTTTTCGTTTTTTTATAACGAATCGGGAATGGAAGTTTTTCCACATTCGATAGATTCCACATTCATCAGAAATCTGTTGGTTTCTCGTGTTTTCTGACGATTCGGGAATGGAAGTTTTCCACATTCGATAGATTCCACATTCGTCAGAATTCTGTTGACTTTACTGACTTATAATATAACAGAGTTTCTGACTTTTATGCGATCATAAAAACTCGTGTGGCCCGCTGTTGGGACCGAGTCCGTAAGTCCAAAAATGAGAATCTCCTGAGGATGTGCGAGTGCCTGGACAGTCCCATCCTTAGACACTGGCTGTCCGTGCGTCGCGAGGAGAACTGCAAATGAATTATTGATCGACTAACCTGACCTTAATATGTTGATATTTTCATTGTAATTTTGTACTCAATTTAAATTTTATTGTTATTATGTTTATATCGTTCGCGTGGACAACTTAACATCGCAAATTATTATGTATTTCCCGTAGGAATTAGATGTTTTTTTCGTGATAAAAACTATCCTGTGTCCTATTCCAGGACCTAACCGATATGTGTGCCAAGTTTCATCCCGATCCGTCCAGTGGTTGAAGCGTGATTGAGTAACAAACATCGAAACATCTAAATAACCAAACATCCAAAAAATATATCTGAATTAAATAATTATTGTTATGAACCAGTTATATATAGGTACATATATAAACTTCTATATTTTTTGCTAGTATCGAAAATAACGAAACCGGTTTTAATATTCTAATTTATGCCAACAAACTGTCTTATGCATTTTGGCGGAATTAATGTATGCTTTTACTGATATAAACGCAGCGAACATCCTCGACAATGTTAAAAACTCTGCAGAGCTGGAGGAGATATTCTATATGTAGAGCGGCCCCTTCCATCCCCCTTTTCTTTAGTATTAGTATATTTTTTCTATCACCTCTGTTTCTCTTTAAATATATATATATCATAAATACATTTAATTTATTTAATTATCCTTATAATATCAGGAAAGAACAATATTTCCATAAATTTCTCATCAATTTTACATGGTGTAAATTTTAAATTTCAGTTCAAACCGTCAGTAGTTTTTCGAGTTATAGACAGATTAAATATTGATGCGACCTTAAATAATTTTATAAATTAAAATTAAAAGAAAGATGCCTTGTGGTTTCCGGTAGAGTAGAATAGGACCACTCCAACTCTGTCCGTGGATTCCGTAGAAGGCGACTAAGGGAATCTTCTATACATACATACATACATATAATAAAAGAGTAGAAAAAACAAAAGAAAAGCGAATCTGTACATTGAAGTTAAAAAAAAAATTTCACTGCCCGGACATTACTGAAGACCAGTAGAGTCCAAAAATATAATTAAAAAAATTCTTATCTGTCTGTATGTATGTATGTATGTATGTACGGGCTAATCTTGGAAACTGCTGAACAGAATTTGACGGCATTTTCACTGTTTAATAGCTTTGAGTTCGGGCCACATACTGGTATAAATCATATCTCAATAAAATGTCAGGATACTGATATACAAGTTGACCTCTCATTTCATATCATTTGTATGAAAGTGTAGTTCAACATTACTGGTCGATGCAAGAACTTAACAGAAAGTGACAGAGATGTTTTAAAGCTCATTTATAGATTTATTTTAGTTGATGTATTTCCACAAGTCTCGATACAAAAAGTTCGCTATTCGATAATTAGTGGCCCTGTATTAGACCGGTGATCGTCGACAATGTCAATATCGAAGCTGTTCAGGAGTACGTCTGCCTAGGACAGACAATATAGTTGGGTAGGATCAATTTCAAAAGCTGACAGAAGAATCCAGTTAGGGTGGGCAGTATTCGGAAAACTGCGTCAAGTCTTTACGTCACCTATTCCACAATGTTTAAAGACAAAAATCTTTAATCATTGCGTCCTGCCTGTCATGATTACAGCGCGGAGACGTGGACACTGATGGTGGGCCTGATCCACAAGATTCAAGTGGCTCTGCGAGCTATAGAGAGGGCAATGCTCGGGGTCTCTATGAGGGATATGATTCGTAATGAGGAGATCCTATGAATAACGAAGGTGACCGACATAGCCGAAAGAATTAGTAAGCTGAAATGGCAGGTCACATCTATCGTAGTACCGAACGGACGTTGGGGCAGACGGGTTCGAGAGTGGGACGCGAGACGTCGCACGCACCATCCACCACGCGCAGGATGGGGCGCCCTGCCGCCAGGTGGATGGACGACCTGAAGATGGTGGCCGGAAGCGTCTGGATCTGTAGAGCGTTGTGGCATTCATTGGGGAAGGCCTATGTCCAACAGTTTGACTGCAAAATAGGAAGGGAATAGGAGGGGAAGGAAGTCGGATGGGAAAGAAGAGAGGGATTAGGATAGGAGAGGAAAGATGAGGGGGCAGTGGTAAATAAAGGGCGTAGGAAGGGGTGGGTTAAGGGAAGGGGGAGAGGTAGGAGTAGGGAGAGGGAAGGGGTGGGGGAAAGGGTTTTCAACGTTGTGGGAAGGGGATGAAGAAGGAAAGAAAGAAAGGGTATGGAAAGGACAAAATGGAGGGGGGGTGGGGAAGGAAATATCACCTAATTTGCACAATATTAAAATAATTTTTTTTTATTGATTATATGATAATCTTTTAATTCATGATAAATGTAAATGTCAACTTTATTTTAAAAAAAGCGGCCAAGTGCGAGTCGGACTCGCCCATGAAGGGTTCCGTAGCAGCAAGTAACATAATATAAAAGTTATTGTAGTTCGTTGTAACTTTGATCGATGTTTTAATAATAGTATTGTGGTTTACGATTTATGACTTATAAAAAAAAATTACTTACTAGATCTCTTTCAAACCAATTTTCGGTGGAAGTTTGCATGGCAATACATACATACATAAACAATACAATAAACAATAAACAATGGCAATGTACATCATATTTTTTTTTTAGTTTTATCATTCTCTTATTTTAGAAGTTACAGGGGGGGGGGGGGGGGGGGAAATTTTGAGTTTCAGTTCTAAGTATGGGGAACCCCCAAAATTTAATATATTTTTTTTCTATTTTTGTGTGAAAATCTTAATGCGGTTCACAGAATACATCCACTTACCAAGTTTCAATAGTAAGTTCTTATATTTTTGGAATAAAGTGGCTGTGACATACGACATGACGAATCCATAAGGGTTCCGTTTTTTGCCATTTAGCTACGGAAACCTAAAAAACTGTAGTCCAACGGGCGAAACCGCCGCCGGAATGCTAATTTTTACCCGACTTCAAAAAAGGAGGTTCTCAATTGGATAGTATGTTTTTTTATGTATATAAATATTTTTAATGCATAACCAGATTAATAGATTTCTTTGAGGATTTAGTAATATACGTAATACATAAGAATGTGTAATGTTAAGTTGTCCACGCGGACGAAGTCGCGGGCAACAGCTAGTACATTATAAAACATCAATCAGGCCTCCCCAACCCGTCTGGCCAGCGCGGGGAGTGTAGGCCTAATCCTCCGTCTGTCTCCTACAGATGAGCGAGGGTTGTGCTCCTGCAGTGGAGACAAAAATAACCTAATGATGAATGAATGAAAAAAAAGATTGAAGTGCAATAAAGTTTTGCTTTAGGATTCTGTTTAGTCGCTCTAAAAATTTTTTTTACGGTACAACAGAATAGAATTTTCAGGTGTTTTTCCATTTCAATTTCTACAGTTATTTAGTATTAATATTCGGTTTTCCCTAAATATGTGTTCGTTTTATCACAGTTCTAAGTACAGAGTAGACAAACAATTAATAACGATGATCGTTACCACTTCCTGGATCGCAATAAGTAAAGATTAGTTTCCGATTATGATTATTATCGGGAGAGATAAATACACATTCCCTCATAGAGAAATATGGTCCAAGTTTTCCTCGAGGGTGTAACTATTATTTACCGTTTCCGGATAGACGCGTCACAAGTCGAGCGCAAAATAAGGAGAGTGCTGAATGGTCGGCTTCATACAAACATGCTCTCCAAAGTTGGCTAACAAAAAGTGGCAAAAAACTTTTGACCGGCCTGAAAATAACCTTACATAACCTTTTTTTAGATGGGGTACCTATCAGTAGTTATTCGTCAACCATTTCAGATATCTGACTAATGTGGAATGAAATGGATTTCTGACGAAAGTGGAATCTGACGAATGTGGACCAAATCGAAAAAACAAGAGCCGCAAATAGGTAGAGGAATCATTTGATAGCTGTTAATATTTGGATGTTTGTTACTCAATCACGCTTCAACTACTGGATCATCATGAAACTTGGCACACATATAGGTTCGATCTTGGAATATGACACAGAATAGTTTTTATCCCGAAAAAACATCCCATTCCTACGGGAAATAGATAATAATTTGTTATGTTAAGTTGTCCATGTGGACGAAGTCGCGGGCAACAGCTAGTAATGATATAATATTAAAATTACAATCTTTATCTACTAAATAATTTACTTATGTCTACTCATGAGAGTTAAAACTGACGGACATCACGTATACACGGAAAACATCCTAGTTATTCTTACTGACTATTTGTTCTCCATGTCATCTACTCGTACAGTTGATGTAGAAATATCGGTACAATCTCATTTCAGTGCCGATCAACTAGTCTCACATGTGTAGATCAAGCACAAAACATGTAATTTCTCCGTAAAATCCGTCTCTTGGCAAATGAATGAATTAATTATTCAAAACATGTTGCTTAGGTATATGTTTTGCTATGACATTCAACATCATTTCTATTGGCTTTGGATTCTAGACACTGCTAGAATCGAAAAGAATAGACGTTATACGACCTTGACATTATGCAATCTTGATAAGCAATCTTGACGTTTAGCGATCTTTACATTGCACAATCTTCAAGTTATGCAATTTTGACATTGCACAATATTGACGTTATGCGATCTTGACACTGCGCAATCTCGACATTATGCGATCTTGACATTGCACAATATTGACGGTATGCGATCTTGACATTGTACAATCTTGAAGTTTTGCGATCTTGAAATTGCTCAATCTTGACGTTATGCGATCTTGACATTGCACAATCTTGACGGTATACGATCTTGACAATGCGCAATCTCGACGTTATGTGATCTTGACATGTACAATCTTAGCGTTTTGCGATCTTGACATTGTACATTTTACACATTAAGCTTTCCTGACATTATGTTCTGGAAGGGCCTTTCTAACATCTATGAGCGCTTGCGTTTGACCGCGCGTTTGAACCTTGTGTACTGTCCTTATTCCCTGTCTCAAGGCTCGGACAAGTCCGGCTACTTAGGTACCTCGGACAAGTAAACGCGCTCCGTCCGTTCCGAACTCACAACTGTTGATTTCCGTCTATTAACCATCGTGGCAATTTATTGATATTGTATTTGTATATATTTATTCCAAAATTCCTGGCGTCCTGGAATACAGGGTTTCCCAAGTCCAAGCGTCAGTCTCCACAACAATCTTCTTTGCTACTTGATGCCTAATTAAGTTAATTTAAGCCTTTAATACTTTTGTAAAGATTGCTTGAAGAAAATAAATAAATAAAATATATATTTTTTTGTAAATATAACAATGTCTTGTGTACGAATATCTTAACTTTTTCTAACAATTCTATAAACTTAGGTGCTTATAATAATTAATGTCAATAAAATATTTTCAATTAAAAATTAGATATTAACAAATTGTAACAATTAAAATATTTAAAATAATGCAAACGATGTCATAATTATGTACTGACTATTATGATAAACCAGAAGTATTCCAGAAGTTCTGAAAACACGCAGATTTCTTACCGTTAGGTTGGACATTTAGAAAAAACGACATTTAGAATAGAATAGTCATATGAGCTGCGACAAAACACATATACAATGTAATGAATACTACATAGGCCGGTGTATAGGGCAGACGAGTTCTGGAGTCGAGATCGTGGATCGGCATGCGCAGGGTGGGACGCTCCGCCGACAGGTGGACCGACCACCTGAAGAAGGTGGCCGGAAGCGGCTGGATGCGAAAGGCAGAGGACCGGTTGTGGTGGCGTTCATTGGGGAAGGCCTTTGTCCAACGTCTAAAGGTTATGATGAAATACTATATACAAGCAGAATCAATACTCAAACTCACTAACAAACAAATCAAACTAGAACTTAAAGTCGAGTACACACGCAAATCCTACTAATATTATAAACGCGAAAGTTTGTAAGTATGGATGGATGTTTGTTACTCTTTCACGTAAAAACTACTGAATGGATTTTAAAGAAACTTTACAATAATATAGCTTATACATCAGAATAACACATAGGCTACAATTTATAAAGATATTGTGTGAATTGTCCAAAATATCAAGTAAGTAGGAAAAAAATCTACCATCTGCGAGCTATTCCGGCGTGCGCTGCCAAAACCGCTAGAGTTACACATATGTAATGTATGATGGAAATGTTTATCTTAAATAGTCCTAGAAAAAAGCTACTCGAAATTTTAATCGTGCGCAGACGAAGTCGCCGGCACCAGCTAGTCACTAATATAGCACTCACAAAATATGGAAGCTTTACAACTTTATAAAACAGACTGACCTGTCTCTATGATATTTCAATTGTTTTACTATGAGATTCCGCGCCCGATCATAATCATAACATAGTGTATATGTTTTACTAATGATAAGATTTATGTATAAGGAACGTACCCATACTACGTGACCCGTTCAGGGGGGAGGGGGTCTTCAAAATACCACGCTTGGTCACAGAGGCGGGAGCGGGGTGTTAAGTTTCCGTCACGTAGTCGATATACTCTAGGAAAATCACGCGTTTTTTCGAGTTATATTAAAATATGGCGCGCAGCGTTTAGCGCTTTTTAAACTCACACTGACGCACATATCGTCAACTGATTATAGGAATGCACGCACTCTTGGCATCACGCGGCAAACGCCAAATTAATAAAGACAAATATGAGCTAAATTATATATTTTTAGGGTTCCGTATCCTAATGGCAAAAACGGAACCCTTATGGATTCGTCATGTCTGTCTGTCTGTCCGTATGTCACAGCCACTTTATTCCGAAACTATAAGAACTATACTGTTGAAACTTGGTAAGTAGATGTATTCTGTGAACCGCATTAAGATTTTCACACAAAAATAGAAAAAAAATATTAAATTTTGGGGGTTCCGCATACTTAGAACGGAAACTCAAAATTTTTTTTTACATCAAACCCATACGTGTCTATGGTCTTCAAAAATGATATTGAGGTTTCTAATTTAATTTTTTTCTAAACTGAATAGTTTGCGCGAGAGACACTTCCAAAGTGGTAAAATGTGTCCCCCCCCCCCCTGTAACTTCTAAAATAAGAGAATGATAAAACTAAAAAAATATATGATGTACATTGCCCTGCAAAATTCCACTTAAAATTGGTTTGAACGAGATCTAGTAAGTAGTTTTTTTTAATACGTCATAAATCGTAAACCACAATTTTTAAAACATCGATCAAAGTTACAACGAACTACAATAACTTTTATAGTATGTTACTTGCTGCTACGGAACCCTTCATGGGCAAGTCCGAATCGCACTTGGCCGTTTTTTTAACTTTCTGTTTGCAAAAAATGGTTTGCAACCATATTTATGAATTACTATGTGAAAACTAGGGGGTCTTGGCATATATACTACGGGTGATCACCGAGGGGTGGAGAGGGGGGTAAAAATTGTAAAATATGGGTCACGTAGTTTGGGTACGTCGCCATAGGTAATTCTTTCATGTTTTGTGTATGTATGTATGTATGTATGTAAACGCTTTATTGTACCAAAAATAACAACAACAACAATAATAAAATAGGAATTAAACTGTGTACAAAGGCGGACTTATCCCACTTAGGGATCTCTTCCAGTCAACCTTTTAAAACTGCAGTTTACAGTTGTTTTAAAACTGCAGTTGTGTAAAACAAATACCAACAAAACATTTTTCAAGAAACCATCCGTTGCTAGTTCATTGGCCATAATTTAAAGTCGAGTTAAGAAAATTTATGTTGCTGCGCAGCTCTTCGATCTATCGACCAACAGACGGGGGTAAAAGAGATAGTCACGTCGAGTTTGTTCGCCGCTGAAATACGGGAATGTGCCGCGTCTTGAAGATAAAGTAGTTGGAGTAAAGTTATTTGTATCTGCTGTAATACAATTTGTGATGTTCAAAGCTCGGTTTATTTTTATTTGTCAGTGAGAGATGGGCAACGTTTCAATAATTCATGGGGTTCATAACAATTGTCAATATTTTGTCTTATATTCGCGTTCCCTTTGTTTTTGTTTACGAAACAATGAGATTGTTATCGTTTGGTAATTAACTCTGATGCGTTTTCATTTGCTTTTTGTTTGCACATATATTCATACATAATGAGTAGAATAGAATAGAATAGAATAGAATAGGTCATTTATTCATAGCTACGACTCACACATACATGAGAAATGAACAAAACAGAATTAATAAATCACAAGTTAAAAATAATCAAGGTACCTATGTGTCGCAGCAACAAAATGGCGCTGACTCAGCATAATGCTGCAGCACGCTACTCGAACTCCAGCGCTGGTATTCTGTCAGCACCAGGTCAAGTGACTTCACAGATTTAGTTTATAAATTGTGCTTAGAGGGCTGTCAATGCTTACGCCTTGGTTCCAGAGGGGTATGTATCGCCACTTCGCGCAATATAATGTCGCAATGTGGCTTTCCTTCGTCCGCTTTTCGCTGTGATACCCCTTGACGTGATGTGTTGCGAACAACATCGCCGCCTTGTTAAAGTGTACCTAAAGTTTAAAAAACTTAAAGGTATAATTAGGTTGTAATTTCTTGTAATGGATAGCTCGAGACATCAAAACAGACAAAATATTTTTAACTTAGTAAATATCATCATCATCAGGTTATTTTTGTCTCCACTGCAGGAGCACAACCCTCTCTCATCTGCCGAAGACAGACGGAGGATTTGACCTACACTCCCCGCGCTGGCCAGACGGGTAGGGGAGGCCTGATTGATGTTTTATAATGTATTCCCTCAGTCGCCTTGTACGACATCCACGGGAAGAGTTGCAGTAGTCCTATTCTACTCTACCGGAAACCACACGGCAATGCAAACATGCCCGATGCGCTACGGGCGGGCGGGGCGCCCTCAGAACGTTATTGCACTGGACGAGGAGGGCAATATACGACCTCTGCGTCTAGTAGAGCGTAGTTTTAACTTCAATGAATTAAAATAAAAAAGTTGCGTGGCACAACATGCAAATCTACGTGATATCATATTCTAAACTAAAACTTACCTATTTATCATTTACCCTGTAAGGCTGGCTGGAAGAGATCTCTTTTAGAGATAAGCTCGCCTTTTTACACACCATTTATTACTGTATTTAGTTCTAAGATGTGCAATACTCACGATGGTAAGTGAGCGCGCTCACCCAGAAGATGCCTATTCACTCTTCCTTTAAAAAGATCCAAATTGTACTTGTCCGGAAATACTCAAGCTGGCAGGGAGTTCGATTCCTTAGCAGTATTTTTTTTCCTGTAAGCGTTTTTTTTACTTGCAACCCTTTGAAGTAACAACGATAATGTTGTTATCAAATATTCTTACTCAAGTATGTATCTAAGAAAGTTTGAATATCACGAATGCCGCTTATCTCTAAAGAGACATTCATTGTCAAGAACCCCAACAGAATCAATTTCCGGATCTAGCTGAACGCAGCCGTCCTAGACATTCATGTCGCTTAGACTAAATTTGCGTGTCAAGTTCACTGGTTCGTTTTAATTTTCGACTTTAACACTAGTGAATAAGGTTGTGCTGGTTATGTGTGAGACTGTAACAAGGTTGAATACAGGTTGGCACAGGAATACGCTTACGTGCGACTTTAGTATTCATTGTATTCTCTAGAGTCTAAAGCGTGCATGTCACTTCGAAGTAACCTAATCTGAGACCTTAGGGGCTAGAGGGCGCTAGTAGCCCTTCTTTATTATTATTTATTTGTCTATAATTTAATAAAAATCAATTGAAAACCTTCTAGACCAGGGGTCGGCAACCTTTTGCTATAGCAGGGCCACAAATGTTGCCCGATATTAGTGCGGGTCGCACGTATTTTTATACATATGTACAAATGGACATGTATTTTCCATATTTGAAATAAACGCATATCTACATTTTTATGAATTTGCCATTTGGAATTGAATAGATAGAGCAAACCTTTAATTTCAGTAGAAACAATACATAACATCACAGTCTTGATAAACAGTTCTTAAGAAATGAAATAGGTACATTTTTATTATCCCGCGTGGGAGCGAGCTTTCAGGAATACTCTTACGGCCCAGCAGCATGCTTCTGCGGTATTTTTTCTTGCGGAGCTCAGGCTAGGGGGCCGCACCGAGATGGTCCACGGGCCGCATGTTGCCGACCCCTGTTCTAGACTACAACGTTAAGTATAAAATCATTTGTGACAAGACTTGTGACTTGTGTACCAACTTTCATAGTTCATAAATTTTTACCATTTAAAAATAATAACAATCTTTACAAATGTATTAAAGGCTTAAATTAAGTTAATTAGGCGTCAAATAGCAAGGAAGATTGTTGTGGAGACTGACGCTTGGACTTAAAGAAACCCTGTATTGCAGGACGCCAGGTCTCCACCCCACAGAAAGAACAAAGTTATATCGCCAGTTAAATTTTAAAAACGTGGTCGTGCGTTTGTGGCGGGGGTGGGTGTGAGGGTGTGTATGTGTATAGACGGGGGGAAATGCATGTGTGTTTGTAGTATGTGGGGGCAGAGAGTGGGAGGTGGGGGGGGGAGGTTGGGCGAGAGAGGGATAAGAAAATGCACAAAATAAAATAAAAATACATTACTGGCGTCATCAATCTATCATAGCTAAAACTGCTCTAAACCAAAAAGTACGGATATATTTCCAAATAGGTTACGAAAAGCCCCCTTAACCAGGTTAAGTGACAGGAAATATTATGTTCCTTAGAGTAGATCTATTCTCTAAAATACAAACTCACGTGCGAGTCTCACTCAAGTGACTTCACTCTATTTGAAACCTAATCCATTGGCATTACTAGTTAGAGCACTGTCGAAGTGAAGTGAATTATTTCTTCACTTCACGTCGATGCTCTGGAATGTTTACAGAATTACCAATGGATTAAGTTTCGAAGTGAGTGAAGTCACTTGAATGAGACTCGCACGTGAGTTTGTATTTTAGAGAATAACACTACTGTTTTCTATTCAAATTCAAATATTCTTTATTGTGCACCAAAACATATATGTCGTCGGTACCTCTTCTGAGGGCGTGGGGTTCGAATCCCGCTTGTGATGTCGTAGGTTTCTGGTTCCGCCGAAAGTGTGGGCTCCCAAATTTAGGTTAAACCCGTTACAAAGTTAACACATTTTACTGGCTTAAATGACACTACATGAAATTACACTACATCAATAAGTAACGATTTTAGAAGGCAGCCGATCCGTCAGCGTAACGTCTGCGCACCGCACGCCTTTCCATCGAAGCCTGTCTCGGTTCTGCGGCTGCGCCATTATACCCGACGTTCCGTCAGTGCGTGCTCGCGACGATCGCCGAACCAAGCCGAACGGCGCGCCGAGCACACACTGTGCCTCCAAATCAGCTCCTCTTTTATTATTTCGCCGACATATAAAATCTATAACCTATTCAATATATATATATATATATATATGTAATATTTTTTGTTGACCATAGGGCTCACATGAAACTAACGGTGCGCAACCTGCAAGGCGGTGATTTCGGCAACTACCGCTGTATCTCCAAGAACTCTCTCGGCGAGACCGAGGGCTCTATCAGACTGTATGGTAAGTTTACTAAAACTATCTTATTACCTGTGACAGACGTCATACTATAGCGTGTCGTCAAATAATTTAAAACAAATATTTCATAGCACTCCTGATACGAAGTATTCCTGTTTATAATTTACGCCCCAACGTACATGGACACGCTGTATAACTAGGTGCCTACTTTGAAGAACTAGGTACCTAATTGTTACCATTTCAATTTTAAACCATATTTAATTTCGATAAAGCATCTCCTTTGATCAAAATATATATATATATATATTTAACAAGGGCATTTATAATAATACTAACAATAAAATAAATTTCGAAAGAAAAAAATTAGAAATAGTATGCGTGAAAGAAGAGTGACAAAAGTAATATACAGTGCGAATGTGGAAGGAACTACAGCTAGAGGTCGTCCTAGGAGGACATTCAAGGATCAAGTTAGTAACGTCCTCAAAAAGGCTGGGGTCCGCAGTGAGAAGAATAAAAGGAGGTGCATAGAGGTGGGTAGGGCCCTGTGCCGTTGGGTTTGTTGCCACTTCTTCCCCTCGGTTATACAGGTGGAAGTGGAGTAGATTTAGGCAGAATTTGACGTCAAAAAGAGAATTATGTGTTCCAATTTTGAAAATAAATATTTTGATTTTGATTTTGATTTTGCATGAAAAGGTTGATGAATGTGAGTGACGCTAGTGAGGTGTGTCAGGATCGCGCAAAGTGGCAATCCATCGTCTCTGCCTACCCCTCTGGGACCAAGGCGTGAGCATTATGTATGTATGTAAAAATTACAATTATCGTAATTTAAATTAAACAGGAAATGGTTAATTTAAATAACCGTTCTTCCATTTTTGTAACCAAAATTCGTAGATGTAATTTCCCTGTTCGCAGCCACTTACAAAATGAGACTCCTTCATCCCACTTAGTAACTAATTTCTTAACTGGTACTGGAGCCTGAACTAGGTTTCTCAGTAGGTAGGTATCTTAAGAGCCAGGTCGGCCAGTTCGTCCATATATAGGAGCAATGTAGTATCTGTGTTACGTGAACTTGACAATAACTGAAATAGTATTAAAAAAATATTAAATAAAATAAATAAATAAATATAAATATTTCAGACATTCACACCAATTATCCAGTCCCAAACTAGGCAGAGCCTGTGGTATGTTACTGGATAACGGATACACACACTTAAATAAATATATAAAAAACCAAGACCTGGGTACAAACATTCATATTCATCATACGAACATTTGCCCCTAGCGGGATTCGAACTCGCAACCTTCTTATGAAATCGCTTATGTCTTAATTCAAATCAAATCAAATATTTATTTTCGTTTACAATTTGTTCCTAAGCTATGATACAGTGGTTGGGGGCCACCTCTTGAGTATTTTGCAAAATACTTGTGCCAGGCGGCCCCGCTCTTCTATGGCAGTAACAGTCACATCTGCATATTTTTATTATATATTTACTATAAGATTGTGTTGTTTAAGTTTGTGTGTGAGAAAGTGTATTTATCTGTGCGGGTGTGTGCGTGTGTGTGTGGGTGTGTGTGTGTGTGTGTGTGTGTGTGTGTCTGTCTAACCTAACCTAACAAAGATTAAGGTGTTTCATGCCTATTTTTAATAATCTCTAATGTTCTATAGTTGCAATAGTTTTATGTTATGTGATGTAGTAATTCTTCCGTGTCTTTGAGTGAGTTATTTAAAAGCCATTAATTACATTTGTGTTTTTTCTCCCTTTAGAAATTCCAATGCCGTCGACGTCACCAAAGGCGACCGAGATGAAAAGCAACGCCAATAAAGAAAGTAAGTCCTCATATATTTAGAATAACACCAATCATATCAGCCCATACTAAATATTGCTACGTAAAGAAGCGACTTCCGGCTAAAGTCAAAGTTAAAATCATTCATTGCATATAAGTACACTTGGTACATTTATACACGTCATTTTTTTTATCGACTGGCGCTTCCTAGGTGTTAGCGCTGTGAAGAAGAAACGGCGCAACAAACTTCACGCAACACATCTTTTAAAAATCAAGTTTGCATACAATTAATAAAGATTTTGCGAAGCTGAATTAACATTAGTACCAGGCATCTTTGTCATTCAAATAATCGTTTTATTTTATAATAGGCTTTCTTACAAAGTTGTTTTTTAATGTGAATCTTAAACTTTCTGTCCGTCATATTTAAGATTTCCTCTGGTAGTTTGTTGTAGTTGTGCCCCGTGAACGATTTACTGACCTTACTTAGTCTTGACCCTGGTAAAACAAGTTTTTTTTTTATTTCTTGTATTATAACTATTATTGTCACAGTGCCTCAAAAAGAGAGATAAATTTGAGGGGGGGGGGGGGGGGATTTAGTTTTCGTCACGTAGTCAATATCCTCTAGTGGCAACACTGACGCACATATCGTCAGCTGATTGGAAACTAACAGTTTTTCTTGATAATTTTTTTTTACTTGGAATTAATTATATATAATTAATTATACATACCACGCAATCTTGGCGTCACGCGGCACGCGCCGTATTAATAACGACAAATATGAGCCAAATTATAATTTTTTTCAACTTTCTGTTTGAAAAAAAATTTTACAACAATATTTATGAATTACTACGTGAAAACTAATGGGGGATGGGGCATCTATACTACGCCCCTTGGGCCGTATGAGTCTTGGCATATATACTACGGGTGCTCACCGAGGAGGGGGAGGGGGGTAAAAATGGATCACGTAGTTTGGGTACGTTCAATAAGATACTTAGCTGAACTTTTTAAGGCTTAAAGTCGTTCTTCTACCATTTATTGGCTTTCAGATTCCGATGTAAAAGTAATTTCTATGCAATTGCCATATAATTAAACCTTTTTGTGAACTTGAAATTCAATTTTCTTTACACCCACACGTACATCTCGTCACATATGTACCTTCAGGGCCGGATTATCCATCAGGCTGTGTAGGCAACTGCCTAGGGTCCCCGCATCAGCAAAGGGCCCCGCGCCCCTAGGCTAGTCTTTTTTGAAAATGTTTCTTAGAGTGAAAATCAGTTCAAGCGTCAGAGTAATCGGGGAACATACATAAAAAATAAAAAACTCGATTTCTGCAGGGTTCCATCATCAGATCCTGACTTGATGATCATGGAACCACCTGGGAAGTATACCCTTTCAAACAAAAAAAGAATTTTCCAAATCGGTTCAGGCGTCTTCGAGTAATCGGGGAACATACATAAATAATAAAAAAAAGATTCCGATGAATTGAGAACCTACTTTATTCATTTTTTGAAGTCGGTTAAAAAGAGGAGTAAGGGTGGGCGTGGGCCTGGGCGTGGGCGGTGACGTGGACTTCAGGTCGGAGTCGTATTCGGATTGAGACTGAGTAGTCCACGCGTGCGGAGCATTGTATTGGGCTAGAAAAACTATATTTCAGGAAGTTAGAACACGGTAAAGGGGCCTCCACACGTTTATCCGGCTCTGGATACACCCACACTTCTAATATCACCCACGCATGGCTTCAATGATAAAAGTAAACATTTACTTAGCATTCATGAGAGATTTTAAAGTCATGTTATTCCTGGCTTAGAATAGGGCCATCCCCAAGCTTACCGTGGGTGTCGTCAAGGCGACTAAGGGATTGCACTAGGCATTTCTGCTATCACCAATCCCACAAATCCCACAATGGACAGCCCTCGAAAGGTGGGTGTTCTATTGGGGAGGCTTATGTTCAACAGTGGACGTATTCCATTCGAAAATGTTATTTTTTTAATAAAGGCACGAAGGCGATAAAAAATTTAAATAAACTTTAATTTCTCAAATATATTTGTGTACACTGGGGGGGGAGGTGTGTATGGGGGAGAGCAAGGGGAGGTAAGTACCGCGGTAGCCTGGTTGGTTGTGCACTCGCCTCACGTTCATGAGGTCCTGGTACAAACCCCGCCCGTACCAATAGGTTTTTAAAACTTAAGTACGGTTTATTTATAACTCGTTGCCCGCGACTTCGTCCGCGTGAACAACTTAACATCACAAATTAATATGTATTTCCCGTAGGAACGGGATGTTTTTTCGGGATAAAAACTATCCTATGTCCTATTCCAGGACCTAACCTATATGTGTGCCAAGTTTCATCGCGATCCGTCCAGTGGTTGAAGCGTGATTGAGTAACAAACTTCCAAATATCCAAACTTTCACATTTATAATATTAGTAGGATACCACAGGCTTTTCAATGAAGGAAAACATCGTGAGGAAACCTGCATATGCCAAAGAAGAAATTCTAAGGCGTGTGTGAAGTCCACCAAATCGGCTTGGGGCACCGTTGGTGGACAGGGGTTTGACACAAAAGATCCTGAAGGGTGGAAGTGTCGCCAGGTCTTCCTGGCCCCCTGAGAAGAAGATAAGATATATACAAATGGGGGAATTTCAAGGGGGGAAATATGGCTTGTCATTATTAATCCGTCATTTCACGTATATCGTGATGTATGAACAAATTTAGCTGATATTAAATACTTTTACATCAAAATATCGTAAAAGACCGGTGGGGGACCCAGTTAAAGGATCATAGACAGTTGTCTAATAGTGCTGTGCTATAAGTACGTTTGAAGACCGCTCCCACCTCACCTCATTCCCCGAATCCTTTTGTGACAATGAATGGGGGTAGGGGTCACAAAGACGATGAGGAGGTACGCACAGCTATTGTCGTAGCTCCTTCGACGTACGGCCCGTTATTGTCTATTTACGATGATCTAGCCAGTGCCAACGGTGGCTAGAGTCACTCACTAGAAAACTAGGAATTCACAATCGTTATAATCACTGCAGTCCGTAATCGTGTCGTATTCGCTCGCGGCTCGGTGCGCACGCGGCCACGAGACGGCGGTCGCCGGAGTACGGGACAGGAGGGTAGTTTGACATTATGGTGGGATCGTAGGTTTGGTGGGATGCCCACTCATTGTCACACTTTTAACTCGCCCCCCTCACCTTAGCTACTCGTACATACAACTTCTTTTACGCAACGCAAAAAGATTTTACAAGTCGCCCGCTTGTATGCATTCTTAGGGTGAACAGAGACAGACTGCATTTGAACTGCCAGACAGCTGCAAAATTACGGTTACTGTCGCAGCCCGCTGGCAGTCCGCCTGCAGTTCTAACAACTGCACACCGGCTGCAGTTGCCCCAACTGCAGTACGTCTGCTTTACGTCTATGCAGCTACACTGAGAAAAAAATAAGTAGCCCTCCTACTTACGTAAGGAAAAAAATATACCACTATTACATAAGTAGCCGCCTTCATTATAAATGGTGTGCCGGCCACATTATTAAGTAGTTTGGTTACTTAGTAATGTGGCTGGCTACTGAATCAGTTGTAGGTGACACCATTTATAATGGAGGCGGCTACTTATGTAATAGTGGTATATTTTTATCCTTACGTAAGTAGGAGGGCTACTTATTTTTTTCTCAGTGTAGCTGGGAATCGGTTTGTAGTTATGTCAACCGTAAGATAACGGCCTTCCAACTTCCATTTTGCATCCTGGCAGTTCTGGCAGTCCATCTGTGTACTTAGAGTGCTAAGCTAATACACACAGCCTTTACGCTTGAGCGGAACCTTTCGCTTTCACCTTATTTTGTGTGCTTTTACCACCAGTCCATCATCCTCATTAATACCACTTCACGTACCTACACTCACGTGAGGCGTGTTGCAGGCGTGCGGCGTGCGAACGTAACGCGCGGCGAGCAGCGCGGCCGCGAGCCGATCGGCACGGAGCGGCCCAGCGTGCTCCGCGCGCAGCTCGACCGCGCGCCCGAGCGCGACCGCGACCGGGTGCTCCGCCCGCCGCCGCCGCCGCACCCACAACACGTCTCAGGTACCTCACTTTGCTCATTTTCACTCGTCGAACTCCTCAATTCATAACTATATCTTTCACAATAGTAGGCATGGCAAAAACGAGCGTTTAAGCGTTTTTGCCATGTCTACTATTGGCACTACTATACGAAGTAGCCTTCTGCTACTCCGTCACAGCTCACTGCGTCACAAAGGCGCTAATACGTCCGTGGTGTTCAAACTAGGTGGCCAGGCTTATCTTGGCCACACCAAAACCCCCAACCCCCCGACGTGACCACTCTGGTCATCGTTTCATTGCTACACTCCCATTTGCTAGAGGGGAAGTGGGAACTCTCTTCCTACTTTGACTCTTTACTTCTTTAATTAAATTTGTCTGGGGCCCAAGGTAGCGTAAATTCATGACCTGGGACTTGCCCTACCTTCACTGGTAGGTGTCTTTGCAGTTACCTCCGTTGATCCTCGCTTAGAGGAGTTGCGGGGGGAGAATGGTGAGGAGGCGGGAATGACTTAGATGAAACTCGGTACGCGCAAAAATACTACGCCAGCGCGCTATCGTCCGGCATCGATAGATCGAAGCTATAAGTTAGAAAGAGAAGCACATATACATTTTTTAGTCGACTACATGTCTTACAAATTATGTGATAATATTTTTTTTCCTACAATTAATAGAAACGGAGCTATGGAACTCCGCGAAAACGGCTAGAATCGCGTACTTTGCCAGATTAACTGTTTTACTCGACATTATAAAGCAAAAAATCCGCAACACTTGATTTTGATCGATTTCGTTGTAAATTAACTATTTTTTCTTATATGAAGCGAGAGTAATTCATGATATCGCTAATCGCTGTCTTAGGTCTGTCTAATCGCTAAATAGTGTTTCCCTATGAGACTGGCATAGGCACACTGAGAAAAAAATAAGTAGCCCTCCTACTTACGTAAGGATAAAAATATACCACTATTACATAAGTAGCCGCCCCATTATAAATGGTGTCACCTACAACTGCCAGCCACATTAATAAGTAACCAAACTACTTAATAATGTGGCCGGCACACCATTTAAATGGGGGCGGCTACTTATGTAATAGTGGTATATTTTTATCCTTACGTAAGTAGGAGGGCTACTTATTTTTTTCTCAGAGCATGAATGGTCCAAACACTCATTAAAATAAGAAAAGAAACAAGTAAGAACCTACTAACACAAAAAATACCTTGTCATAAATTGTAGTCAATGATATAAATTTATCGCTTAATGACATAATGGGCCCGATTCTGAAGGCACACATTTAAAATTTGACAGCGCTAAAATTGGTTGCGTCTTTATTTTGATAATACTGTGTGACAGTAAGGTTTCTATTTGTATCTAATTAACTCTTAATTATTTTTTTTACTTTTATTTTTAAATGCATGCTTTACTGCGACACAATGCTGTATGCCCATGTAGCAGGACATAGCTGAGCTCTAACTATGACATTTAATCCTTTATATACCTATGATCCACAATAAAGATATTTCATTTCATTTCAAGGATAGCAACAGTTTTAGTGCTGTCAAATGTTAACGTTGTGCCTTCAGAATCGAGCCTACTATATTGTTTAGACAGCCTAAAAGCTTTCTGATACAGAAATGCTGGTATACTCTAAAAGAGTTCTTAGATTAGGCGACAGGCGACATGGTAATTGGGTTTAAAGAAATCGTTACTTTACTTGCTTGCGCCCTTTGGGTAAATTTATGTATGTATGTATGTAAACTAGAGATGTACCGACTAGTCGCCGACTAGTCGGGAAAGCCGACTAGTCGGCCATATTTGTAGTCGGCGACTATTCGGCTAAAAGTCGGCTAAAACCGCCGACTAGTCGGCCCATTTTTTTTTCCTTAATTTTTTAGTTCCTCTACTAATTAAATAATATACGTTGTGTTAGCTACATAATTCAACATTGTTTTATTTTTTACTAATTAAAACACCAAGTCTCACAGGTAAACAATGATAAAAAATGCAATGCCCTTGAGTATGCACCCTTACTTTGTGAAAGACATTAATTTATTGGAAAGTGTCCAGAGAAAAGCTACAAAAATCCCTTTCTGCCTAAGGAAGAAATGTTACGAACAGAGACTGCAAATTTTGAAACTGCCCTCCCTTCAGGAACGACACAATCGTGGTGACCTTATCGAAACCTCAAAATACTGCTGACAAATATGACTGTCCTGACCTGAAGTCCATCTTCAACCTCAGTTGCATACACAGAGCAAGGCACAAAAATGACATGAAGTTGTTTACAACTCAATCTAACACCCTCGTCGGCCACAACACGCTCAACAACAGGCTCGCGAGCACGTAGAACAAGTTACCGCAGGACGTTATCGATGCCCCTTCAGTGAACACCTTTAAAAACAGACTAGACAAGTTCAACAAAAACCAGTGTTACAAGTGACAATTCAAATACTTAAATACACCAGTTCAGATATAGGCATACCAGCAAATTGCTGCTCGCCTGTTATCCCGATAATAATAATGTAAACAAAAACACGTCCCGACAAGTCCGCCTGGCCGCCGCCGGGCGCCACGCGCCGGAACACGAGCCGAAAGACTATTCACGAATATTGCCGATGTCATCCGAAAGCAATGATCGGCTTGGCCGACTAGTCGGCCATTTTGCAGCCGACTAGTCGGCTAGTCGGGTAGTCGGCCAAAGTCATAGTCGGCCCATCTCTAATGTAAACGCTTTATTGTACCAAAAATAACAACAATAATAAATTAGGAATTAAGCTGTGTACAAAGGCGGACTTATTCCACAAGGATCTTTTCCAGTCAACCTTAGAGTAACCGAAAGGACAAGTATAATGCATTTAGTACCAAATTTGATAAAGAAATTTACATTGAAACCACTAAATAATAATGTTCCTCCTATGTCTATGTACATGATATGTAATTTATGGAAAAATAAATTTAAATTGCCGTGTGGTTCCCGGTAGAGTAGAATAGGACCACTTCAACTGTTCCCGTGGATGTCGTACAAGGCGACTGATGGAATACATTATAAAACATCAATCAGGCCTCCCCAACCCGTCTGGCCAGCGCGGGGAGTCTTTCTGGGAGGAAATTGTCATCACTTAAAAACTACTGAACCGATTTTGATGGACATTACACAGAAACATAGGGCTTAAATCGCAGTAACATATAGGCCTTATTTCCTCGCAATCGGTTTACTCAATCAAAAGTTATGGACATTTTTAGTTTTCAAATACATTAGTAGCTAAGGTTAATTTGCAATATAAAAAAGAAGTATATTTTTTATGTTCAGTATTATTCAGATTGCAATGAGTTTGGACTACATTTGGAGCTGTAGTGGGAGAGGAAGCGGGAGCGGAAGTAGAAGCGGATTATAAATAAATAAATATCACAGACATTCACACCAATTATCCAGTCCCAAACTAGGCAGAGCCTGTGGTATGGTTACTAGATAACGGATAGACATACTTAAATAAATATATAAACATCCAAGACTTGGGTACAAACATTCATATTCATCATACGAACATTTGCCCCTAGCGGGATTCGAACCCGCAACCTCCGGCGTGGCAGTCCGAGAGCTACCCGTTCCGCCACGGAGGTCGTCAGATTCTGTAGTCCACGCTAGCGGAGCCGCTGGCACAGCTAGTTCTACAATAAGTTTTTATGTTTATGACTTAGATAACAAAAATCTGATTAGTCCATTATACCACAGAGGAAATAATACTACGAGTACAGAAGGCGCCTAAGAAAGTTTGTTTAATTTCTCAAAACTTAGCTGCAAATGCAAGCCAAATTGAATTCTACGCGCATGGAAGAAAGTCTACGCACCATTGATAGCCGTATGCAATTCGCCTGGCACCTACGCTTATAGATTATTGATCGACGCGGGATATTGGTCTCGCGACCCTAACCGATTGGCCACGGCAGTCGGGGCCGCTCCGCTAATGTATATTTTTATACCTGAAATGCAGATTTAGACATGCCTGATAATACATGACGAGTCTGAGAAGAAAGATTCGTAGAGTATCGTGAAGAACGATATACGAACGATTTTTTTTATTTAGACATCGGAAGACTACAATGTCTTCTATCGCATGGTGTAGACATTGTTCTACAGCAACGATCTCTATGTACTACTAGATGGAGCGTTCCAAACAATCGCTCTGTTCCACGCAAGTAGCCGCAACTCTTTCACATTCATAATGAAACTTGTGCATTGACATTATTTAACCGTAGCGTAAATATTTAGTAACTAGCTGTGCCCGCGGCTCCGCTCGCGTGGACTACAGGTTCCGCTCCCATTCCCACTTCCGCTCCCTATCCCACTTCCACTCAGACTTTAAATCCAGGTCCAGGTCCAGGCCCACGCCCACGCCCACGCCCAGGACCACGCCTACTCCCACTCCCACTCCAATTCCTACTCGCAGCTCCAAATGTCATCCAAACTAATCGCAATCTGAATAGTACGGAATTACTATTATCTGCAATATATTGCATATTAACCTTACCTACTAATGTATTTGAAAACTAATAATGTCTATAACTTTTGATTGATTTAGCCGATTGCGATGAAATAAAGACTAAATGTTAAGTTAAGGTAAGCCCCATGTTATTGTGAAAAGTCCATCAAAATCCGTTCAGTAGTTTTTAAGTGATGCGTGCACAAACTCACAGACAAACAGATAAACAGACAAACAGACAAAAATTCCAAAAATGATAGAAATGTGTTCTATTACTTATCCTTAGACCCCTCAATTTTTTTTTTACAAATATCTTCAATGTACAGACACGCGATGTTTACGATTTTATTTATTAGATAATTAAATGTTCCGCGTAGTAACTGCACAAGTTTCATTATGAATGTGAAAGAGTTGTGGCTACTTGCGTGGAACAGAGCGATTGTTTGGAACGCTCCATCTAGTAGTACATAGAGATTGTTGAGCGGCAGCGATCGGTGCAGCGCGGCTATGCCGCGTCGTCCTTGACTGGCGGTTTTCCAAGTCGACTGAGATAATGCCGTTGTGTGCGTGCGTACAGAGCACGCACACATTTAAGCCGCGTTTGGTACTGTTCTATGAAAATAACCCACTTTGCTGATTTTACTATGACATGGCCTCCGTTTTGTTGCGGCGGTGGCTGGGCTGGCGCGAGAAACCGCACGGGTCGCTTTCTGCGCACCACCAAATAGAGATTAAACATTCAACGAGTTCGCATACACACTTAACCCTCATAAATATTCAGTCCAGACCGCGTACAATCAATTCTTGCAGCTCTCGGCCTCTAAGGAAAAAGTGTTTGAACAGCCGGATAATATGATATCAAATAGAGCCGCGAAAGCGTTTGAATAAATATTAGGGGATCTATTGCGTAGATTACCGTTGGAGTTGAAATATGAATCGTGAATATTAACCACTTGCTCTGTGCCCTTTTATTTTCGAAGCTTTAGGGTTATCAAAATATTTATTTAGACTTTACGCTACACATCGTAATTATGTAATTACGATTACAGAATTGGAATTAATCGTAACTGGCTACGAAATAATCACCTGCCGATAAGATATTCAACAAATACCTGAAACAGCTATTGATTACGAAAAGCTGCTACACATTAAATGAAAACTTAAACGACAATACAATTATTAACTACAAACAGATATTCAACAAATCAAATAAAATTAATTCATCATCAGGTTATTTTTGTCTCTACTGCAGGAGCACAACCCTTTCTCATCTGCCGGAGACAGACGGAGGAATTGGCCTACACTCCCCGCGCTGGCCAGACGGGTTGGGGAGGCCTGATTGATGTTTTATAATGTATTCCCTTACTCGCCTTGTACCACATCTACGGAAAGAATTGGAGTGGTCCTATTCTACTCTACCGGAAACCACACGGCAATTAATTAAATTAATTATTATACAAATAATACATAATAATACCTTATTATACACATTTATATAATAACTAGCTGTTTCCCGCGACTTCGTCCGCGTAGACAATTAAATATCACAAATTATTATTTATTTCCCCTAGAAATGGGATGTTTTATCGGGATAAAAACTATCCTATGTCCTATTCCAGGATCTAACCTATATGTGTGCCAACTTTCAATACGATTCGTCCAGTGGTTGATGCCTGATTGAGTAACAAACATCCAAATATCCAAACTTTCGCATTTATAATATTAGTAGGATAAATAACTTGATAACGTCGACAATATTGTTGGTTCTCCGCTTCCCTACCTGCTGTGCCCAAATAGGTCCATGACGATCTCTTTTTATTTTTATCATCTGTTAACACCATGGAATGTAATAAAGTAATGATTTCTGAAAATGGAACAAAAGGAATTTTAACAGTTCTTTCTCTCATATCAACCCCCAGACGTCCACTGCAGGATATAGGCCTTCCCCAATGATCGGAACTCCACCTGGCCATCCGCCCTCCGTATTCAGCCACTTCCGGCCACCTATGTCAGGTCATCGGTCTTTCTGCGCGTAACGATCCGCGGTTTCCACACCAGAACTCGTCTGCCCCAACGGCCGTCGGTTCTGCGACAGATGTGGCCCGCCACCTGCCAATTCAGCTTGCTAATCCTTTGACTTATGTTAGTTACCTTCGTTCTTCATCGAATCGCCTCATTATCCAACTAATATTATAAATGCGAAAGTTTGTAAGTATGGATGGATGTTTGTTACTCTTTCACGTAAAAACTACTGAATGGATTTCAATGAAACTTTACAATAATCTAGCTTATACATCAGAATAACACATAGGCTACGATTTATAAAAATATCGTGTGAATTGTCCAAAATATCAAGTAAGTAGGAAAAAATCTACCATCTGCGAGCTATTCTGGCGTGCGCCATAAAATTATAATTTTAATGTCATAATGTTAGTTATTTTCTACGCCACGCTAATATAAGCTACTCGAAATACTAATCCTGCGCAGACGAAGTCGCGGGCACCAGCTAGTGAATCATATCCTTCAAATAAACCTCGAGTATAACACTCTCCATAGCTTGCGGACAGTCAGTGTTCCTAGTACACTAAGATTTTTATCGTTTAAAGAAAAGCGACACTGAGTCGATGTCTCACTAGAATTCTAGCTTCTAAACAAGGCAGGCACGCGGCAGTTTTGCAAAATCGGAATAAAAATTGTTGAAGAGTGAAGTGCAGTGACGTGGAAATGATAACGTGGCAGCTCGCGTTGAGCACGAGACGAGACGCGATATTTATAAATAGTAACAAATAATCCGTATATTCTTTTATCATTATTCTTTTGTGTACTCTTATCGAAGTCATAAACATTGTGTATTCAAAATAAGAACTTTTATTTCAATATTTCCTTCTATAAAACTGGCAACACCACCCTTTCCTTAACTCCTATCCTTTATCTCACACAAAGCTTCATTTCTTTGAATCTATTTTTATTTCATACTATTTATGCCCGCAGCTCCGCTCGCGTGGACTACTCACTCTCAATCCGATTTCGACTACGACTCTGACCCCGACGCCCACGCAAATTTTCTTTATTAATATCTCAGGTTCAAAATGGCGTATCAAGATGAAACATGCACCAGATTTTAAGTCAGACCTCCAGCAAGACAACTGTGAAAACTGCATAATATTTCATTCAGTAGTTTTTGCGTGATGAGGTAACAAACATACATACAAACAGACAGTATAAAGACCCTCATACACATTTTTTCTACAATATCTCCCATGTACAGACATAGACCAGTTACAGTTTTATTATATGTATAGACTGTCTACACTGAGAAAAAAATAAGTAGCCCTCCTACTTACATAAGGATAAAAATATACCACTATTACGTAAGTAGCCGCCCCCATTATAAATGGTGTAGCCTACAACTGATTCAGTAGCCGGCCACATTATTATGTAGTGTGGTTACTTAGTAATGTGGCCGGCTACTGAATCAGTTGTAGGCGACACCATTTATAATGGGGGCGGCTACTTACGTAATAGTGGTATATTTTTATCCATAAGTAAGTAGGAGGGCTACTTATTTTTTTCTCAGAATATATACACATCACATGCGTTGAGTCGTTACGCTGCCATGATGATTCTGGACAATCAGTTTACTCTGAGAGCCTAGACTACTAACTAACAACAGCCTGTATAGAAAATTTTTCTTTTTCTCCATTTTACCATTTTTTTATTTTCTTATCGTTTGTTTTTACAATAATTCATTTTATCATACGCATGAAACTCTGCTCGTTATTTTCTAAATTTATTTGCTAAATAATAAGTTCAATCATCGAAAAACAATATCAATAAAAATATTAAAATTTCATCGAGAGGTCTCCAAGTCAGCAAAGTGGTGCTGCACCCGGAACATGCAGCACTGGTTTTCTGCTGGGGCCTAGGCTAGGGTGCCTACCTAATTAGTAATTACGGATAGGATGAATCTATAAAATTTAACAAGTCTACGACTTTGTTTAATAACAAACTAATAATGACCTTATATTAATTTGTACCCCCGCCCCGTCGCCAGGTGGACCGACGACCTTAAGAAGATGGCCGATAGTGGCTGGATGCGGAGGGCGGAGGACCGGGTGTGGTGGCGTTCATTGGGGAAGGCCTGTGTCCAGCAGGGGACGTCTAAGGGCTGATATTATAATGATGATTAATTTGCAATAACTTACAAATCAATCGTCATTCTTCTTTTGCTTTTATTATAACTAAGACATTTATTTAACGACGACCTCCGTGGCGAAACGGGTAACTCTCGGACTGCCACGCCGGAGGTTGCGGGTTCGAATCCCGCTAGGGGCAAATGTTCGTATGATGAATATGAATGTTTGTACCCAAGTCTTGGCTGTTTATATATTTAAGTATGTCTATCCGTTATCTAGTAACCATACCACAGGCTCTGCCTAGTTTGGGACTGGATAATTGGTGTGAATGTCTGAGATATTTATTATTATTATTATTTTCAGGCGTAAAACCATGACGTAACCGAGCCTTGCAAAATTATTAAAATGTAGGCAGATACTTTAGAGACACAATTTGAATCTTCCTTGTTACCTCAACCCTCTGGGAAAATGGCATCTAAAAATAAACTACCCTCTAAATTTAGTTCATTATCAGATATAGATAGGTTCTGTACGCCCCGTGGTAAACCAATATTGAATCGACCTTTGACACTGTAAAGCTTATATATTTTCTTTTTGTTCCAGGTACAAGAAGTTTACACTGCTGGAGACCGTCGTTTTTGGCAATAGTGCTCTTAATACATATGGATCTAGTGATTTGATTTGGTTTTTCATATTTCCAACTAATTTTGTAATTGTTACCTGAGTTACTCCAATTTGTATTATTATGTTTAATTCTGATACTTTTGCCATAATTATTACCCGACTGTCGTTCTTGACTCATCTCGTGTAACTCCGTAGTCGTATGACTTCGAATACGTAATGTTTTTTTACAAAATGAATAATTTGCACTTTTTAAAGAAAATCTTTGTATTCAATAACAATATAATGTATAAAAATTGTCAACGCTTCGCATCGTAAAAAATATTAATGTTTTTGATTTGTAATCCAAGGATATAACTTTTTCTGGTAGACGCTAGTAATTTCTGAGTCGCTAAATATATATATTGCTTATTACATGGAACTATATTATTATCCAATATATCTGTTTACACTAAAACAATGCAAATGTAGGTTTCAAAAACCGTACAATTATTAACATACATTACTTTCTGCTTATAACCCTCAAAAAACGATTCACAGATACACATTATGTTTCTAATTTTGATAATTCATTATTCTATTACAAAATTTCAACAAAAAAATATAAGATGTGTAAGGTACTCGTATATAAAAACAGCTTTGAACAAACAGTATATGTGAATATACAGTTTATTTATCGGCCTTTAATTTTTGCTAAAGACACCTCTAGCCTAATGTTAGTAGTTTTCGAGATATGGACGTTTTAATTTTGACAGCTGTCATCCGAAATGAAGATCTCCTCGATCAAGGCCTAGTGCACCGGGATGCCAATGATTTTAACTCACGGTTGATTTCCTTTCATTCCATTTAGTTTTCCTTTACCCACTAAATGAACTAGTAGGTGCGTTAAATACTGACAGTGTGAATATATGACTTTTCGTAAATTTAATTGACATATTATTATTATTGACATTGTAATTTAAATTCATATAAGTATTAAGTTTAATTTGTAATATGTAACAAATGTTACATATTACAAATTAAACTTAATAATTATATGGATGGCTAAATAGGCATGATCTAACAGTTGCTAGTTATAAGATCTAACATTTGTACCCTATTTATGCAAATAAATATTCTATTCTAAATGGAAGGAGTCACGTTGTAACTGGCTTCGAACAGGAAAATTAAATGTCACATTTCGTTAACCAGTTACAAAAGTTACCAAATGGAATAAAATTGAAATTACCAGCAGCTTGCCCCAAACAGTTATATTCCTGGAAATAAATAACTATCAATTTTTTTTATTCGTATTACATGTAATAAATAATAAATTGAAACATATCATCCAGTAATTTTCGTATCATATCCTGTATTGTGAAGACGGAGTGAGATTTTATATTTATACGATGATAATGGGTTAAGGATGTTGTTGAGTTAATCCTCCGATTATTTATACGAATAGTTTGTAAGATATGGCCTACAGTAAGGTGAAACGATTTTGTACGTTATAAATAAATAATTCTTTAACCTGGCGATTTGACAAAAACAGTACCCACCCTCATAATTTTCTGATACTTTTTTGTCAATAAATAAATCAAATAGGCTTGAAAATAAGAACCTCTGTGATTTATTTATGTTTTCTACATAAATAAATCATATACAATTATATCGTCCCTGGAAAGACAAAACTGCTAAGACTCAAATTTTGTCAAAATATGCAAAATATCTCGTAAACATATTTTAAACGACGCAGAAAAACCTATCGCAAAATTGGAATTAAAAAAATAGAATTAACTTGAATCGAAAATACAGTAATGAATGCTGGCAAAAAAAATTTTTTTTTTTTTTTTCAAAATCAGATGTTTAAATAAAATTATATGATTTTTTTTATTATCTACTGTAAAATAAAAATAAAAACTATACTGAAATCCTATTTTGGCACTTCAGCAATTTGGCCTTCCAGCGACGATATGAAAAGTAACATCTCCTCGCTCAGCAATGAATACATATTCGCCTGCGCAACCGTTTTAAAAAGTAGTATCTCCTGCCGTTAGTGTATGTCAGTTGTATGGAGTGTGTATATGAAATAAAAAGAGCAATAAACCTTCTTTATTTTGCCATATAAAAAACGAGTTGCCCTATAGAGAATTTCAAAAACTACTTATCAGAACAAAAAAAAACGAACGACTGGATGAGAAGAACCGAGGATCGGGTTCAGTGGCGCACCTTGGGAGAGGCCTACGTCCAACAGTGGACTCTTTCGAGCTGATGATGATGATGAATCTGTATTCAGTAAACTCAGTGTAGTTGGTTTTTTTTCTTATATCTGAGTAAAGAATATTAGACCTTTATACGTAGTCTATCTACTATTTTTTTAACCGTTCACTACTAAGAAAAATAAGACACTCTCTTTGGTCAATTGTTCTTAAGACGTGATATATTAAATCAAGTAATAAATGTCAAAAAGTTGTCACAGACTATCATCATTCATCAGGTTATTTTTGACTCCACTGCAGGAGCACAACCCTTTCTCATCTGCCGGAGACAGACGGAGGATTTGGCCTACAGACTATCATGCTCATGATAAAATAAATCTTTTTTAATTAAATACAATATATTGCAAAACTAACCAGGAATAATCAACTTTATCATGATTACTTTAGTGTACGGTTATTTATTATCATTAAATTTATTTCTAGAATTTAAACCTAACATGAGTTTTAATTTGGTTTAGGCTTCAGTTATAAATAAATTAAGTGGAAATTATGTTGTGTTTGAGGTGAAATGTTCAGCAGGTGTTATTACAGAATAGTTTTATCTTTTTGGTTTAAGTAAATCAGTCTAGTTCAGTTTTAATCTCACAATTTCAAACTTTGGAATAGGACATAGAATAAAATTTGGTGAATATTCAAGCATTTCAATTACATTACCTTGACAAAAACAGTTGGTGAAAAATAATATAAGTACATACATTACATAATGCTCACGCCTTGGTCCCAGAGGGGTAGGCAGAGACGATGTATCGCCACTTTGCGCAATTCAATGCCGCAAAGCGACTTTCCTTTGCCCGCTTTTCGCTCCGTGACGTGTTTTACGATTATCTAGGGAAATAATGGTCCACCTCCTCAGAGCCCCATATGACAGGATATAAGTGATTAAATATTGCACCAATTGAAATCTGCGCTAGGACCAGAAACTTATTGTAGGTGCAACAAACACGATGAACTGGTGTTGCCTCTTCAACTTTTGAAGGTGACGTTAATGATTGTAGTTGAATCGCTCGAATATTTATTTCCAAACCCATTACATTTTATTGCATTGTTGTAACTCCTTCGCATCCTATGTCCATACATACTCTAATTATATTAATAAATAACATATATTCATTGAGACGCCGTGCTTAGCATAGAGATAATTCTTTCATACATGTAAACTAAATGTGCCAAAGATCTTACAACTTTATTTTAATTTCTCAAATAAACTTTTTTTTCCATTTGGTCGCAAATCAAATGTTTAGTGTTACGAAATTGTCTACCAAGAGAGCCTAGCGAGGTATCACTCACCGATTTTGATGAAACTCGAAACAGATGTTGTTTTAGTACTGAAATTGTGATTAATTTTGGAATTCAAGCTTTTGACGAAAATTACACCAATCGATTGAAAAACTCGCATAAGTTTGAATGCCAAATATACTCAATTTAACGAAGCTATTTCTGTATCAAGTTTCATCAAAATCAGTGAGTGATAGATACCTCGCGAGATTCCAGTGTGAGTCTCTAAATAATTTTTTTTTATTGTTGTTAGAATTTATCAACTTAGTGTAAATGAATAACCAAGCTTGCCCTTCACGCTTGTCGAAATTTGTAAATAATAACAAAATTAATGCACGATAAGAACTATATAACTTTATAAACAATTCTATAACTTTATAATTATAATATATTATTTGTTAACAATTCAGACTAGACGTAAAATTATTGTATAAAATACTGTATCTTTTATTAAAAATAAGAGATATATCAGTAGATTTATATTTACGTACCTTTTACTGTACAGACTGTGTGAAAATTTTGCGATGTAAATAAAAAAATATATTATAATTAGTATAAAATTTTGGTGTCGTTTATTTGATTACCTTATTCCAGATAGTCGTTTAAGAAGTTTAATGTAGCGATGCGTGTTAGTCGATAAACGTCTCAAATAATTAAAGACAGAGCTCCCAGGGTCTCCGGCGCCGGCGGTTCTCACGGACAATCTTATCTGGCGCTCTCACTTACTCGTGACAGACGTTATCGCCGCCCCAGGATCGATGGTGCTCTTTAATTGATTCCCCATTTTCAACGCCGGACGCTCTACAATCGGCTCTTTGTCTTTTTCTAATCGAAATTCAGCACAAGTAGGGCGGCGCTAACGAATTTTTCTTTTTAACCGAATAACGGAGAGAATATTAACCTATTTTGGTTTTTGTTGAAACTGGGAAAAGTAAAACAGTGTATGGAATGCGATGCGATGCATTGGAATAATAGATATGGGTATTGTGTACAGACTAAGGAGGGAAAAATAAAACAGTGAAATTTTTTTTTAAGGATGTTTTGGCTTGGTTACAAGACCTTTAAGCCATAATAACAGTGTAATAAATGCGATGCGATGCATTTCAGTACAATAATAGATATCGTATTATGTATCAGAAAATATTAAATATTACTAATTAAAAAAGTGACACTGACATGTTACATCGACCGCAAAATAGAGCACAGCTGCCAGTACGCTCTACTGGTATGCCGCTTGAGCCGCGCCGCTCGCCGGCACAAAGTTACTACGACCGGCGCCTAAATATCGACGCTATCACAAAAGGAAGCTTATGTTGTTGACGTGTATTCGCGCGCTGGGTGGAGCAGCCCTACCATAATTTACGCACACGCACAGACGTGCACAAATAGACTAGTGCGACTGTAGTTTATTGCAATAGGTGATTGAATCCGTTCGCTTGTATGGAGTGGGGAGGTTTTGCTCAAACGGTGAAGAAGTTCATTGGAAGATAAACTCTTTATTGCACATATCATCATCATATCAGCACCTAGAAGTCCACTGCTGGACTTAGGCCTTCCCACATAAAAGGCCACCACACCCGGTCCTCCGCCTTCCGCATCCAGTCCTTCTTCAGGTCGTCGGTCCACGTGGCGGCAGGGCGTCCCACCCGCGGTCTCCACTCCAGAACACGTCTGCCCCAACGGCCGTCGGTTCTGCGGCATATGTGGCACGCCCACTGCCACTTCAGCTTGCTAATCCTTCCGGTTGTATCGGTGACTTTTGTTCTTCGTCGGATCCCATTACGAAACATATCCTTCAAAGAAACCCCGAGCATAGACCTCTCCATAGCTCACTGGACGACTTGAAACTTGTGGATCACCCCGAGCATAGCCCTCTCCATAGCTCACTGAGCGACTTGAAACTTGTCAGGCCCTCCGTCATTGCACACAGATTAAGAATAACAATGAAAATAGATACCTACATATTAATATCGTCTTCCTCTATCTATAATGTCAAACTGCTAAGCATTGAAACTCCATGTCAACTTCTGTATTTCCTACAACTACCATTAACGGATCTTTTTAAAGGAAGAGTAAATAGGCACCTTCTGGGTAAGCGGTGTCCACCTTAGGCCTTATAGTCACTTAATCAGGTGAAATTGAGGTCATTCCCGCCTCCTCACCATTCTCCCCCCGCAACTCCTCTAAGCGAGGATCAACGGAGGTAACTGCAAAGACACCTACCAGTGAAGGTAGGGCAAGTCCCAGGTCATGAATTTACGCTACCTTGGGCCCCAGACAAATTAAATTAAAGAAGTAAAGAGTCAAAGTAGGAAGAGAGTTCCCACTTCCCCTCTAGCAAATGGGAGTGTAGCAATGAAACGGTGACCAGAGTGGTCAAGGTTGGGGGGTTGGGGGGTTTGGTGTGGCCAAGATAAGCCTGGCCACCTAGTTGAACACCACGGACGTTTTGGCGCCTATGTGACGCAGTGAGCTGTGACGGAGTAGCAGAAGGCTACTTCGTATAGTAGTGCCAATAATAGGCATGGCAAAAGCGCTTAAACGCTCGGAAATTGTGACGGTTCGCAACCAGATCTCCATAGTATACCGGACGGTTCACGCAATTTAGATCCGATAACATGAGTTCACGTTCCCGATCCCACCGTGTGCACTCCCACAGAATGTGATGAGCGGTCAAGCGTAAATCCATCGTGATAAAAAAAAATTGTACACAATAATGTCATATACGAGTAAAATCGTACTTAGCCATAATACTTGGACCGCGGGCAGCAAAACGGACGCCGTCGGCTCGGAACTTGTAGGTAACTTCACGGCTGGTTACTCGCCTTATCTCCGGATCCTCTAGCGGATACGGGGGATGTCCTTCTAGGCTAGTGAAACACTTTTATGATGAAGTATCTACTTTATTTTCCGCTCCGATAAACTTAAAATGATTAATAGGGTAGCTGGTATAATATTACTTCAAATTAAATACACGCATACGTTTAAATCAACAAAACTGCCTCGTTGGCTTGGCTTGGAGCTCCAGCGCTCGTGGGTTCGATTTCCACTAGGAACTAACCACTTTGTACAAGTTGGTAAAGGTCTAGATGTTATATTTGTATTTGTTCTAACCTTGTCTAATTCCTATCATACAGGAGCAAATCATACAGTTAGGGAATAGATCAGTGTATGTGTTTTGTATGATATAATCCCTAAAGTAGGTAATCATATTTTATTGTAAAAATTAATTATGTACTGCAGTGCCTCCATCAGCATGGTGATTGCATTGATAGTGCTCAGCATGCTGATTCCATTGAATGTGCATCTTTTATTGTGAAAATTAATTATGTACTGCAGTGCCTCCATCAGCATGGTGATTGCATTGATAGTGCTCAGCATGCTGATTCCATTGAATGTGCATCTTTTATTGTGAAAATTAATTATGTACTGCAGTGCCTCCATCAGCATGGTGATTGCATTGATAGTGCTCAGCATGCTGATTCCATTGAATGTGCATCTTTTATTGTGAAAATTAATTATGTACTGCAGTGCCTCCATCAGCATGGTGATTGCATTGATAGTGCTCAGCATGCTGATTCCATTGAATGTGCATCTTTTATTGTGAAAATTAATTATGTACTGCAGTGCCTCCATCAGCATGGTGATTGCATTGATAGTGCTCAGTATGCTGATTCCATTGAATGTGCATCTTTTATTGTGAAAATTAATTATGTACTGCAGTGCCTCCATCAGCATGGTGATTGCATTGATAGTGCTCAGCATGCTGATTGCATTGAATGTGCATCTTTTATTGTAAAAAATAATTATGTACTGCAGTGCCTCCATCAGCATGGTGATTACATTGATAGTGCTCAGCATGCTGATTCCATTGAATGTGCAACTTTTATTGTAAAAATTAATTGTGTACTGCAGTGCCTCCATCAGCATGGTGATTGCATTGATAGTGCTCAGCATGCTGATTGCATTGAATGTGCATCTTTTATTGCAAAAAATAATTATGTACTGCAGTGCCTCCATCAGCATGGTGATTACATTGATAGTGCTCAGCATGCTGATTCCATTGAATGTGCATCTTTTATTGCAAAAAATAATTATGTACTGCAGTGCCTCCATCAGCATGGTGATTACATTGATAGTGCTCAGCATGCTGATTCCATTGAATGTGCATCTTTTATTGCAAAAAATAATTATGTACTGCAGTGCCTCCATCAGCATGGTGATTACATTGATAGTGCTCAGCATGCTGATTCCATTGAATGTGCAACTTTTATTGTAAAAATTAATTGTGTACTGCAGTGCCTCCATCAGCATGGTGATTGCATTGATAGTGCTTAGCATGCTAATTGCATTGAATGTGCATCTTTTATTGTAAAAATTAATTGTGTACGCAGTGCCTCCATCAGCATGGTGATTGCATTGATAGTGCTCAGCATGCTGATTGCATTGAATATGCATCTTTTATTGTAAATAATTAATTATGTAAGCAGTGCCTCCATCAGCATGGTGATTGCATTGATAGTGCTAAGTATTGTGATTGCATTAAAGGTGCTCAGCATGATTGCTGCGGAACCTTTTAGTATTTTGTCTGAGGCCTAGCCTTAGGTTGTTTAGTAAATAAACTAAAACAAATGAACTGCCTGTTTTCAAACAAAAAGCAGCTGTAAATATAAAGTGCCAGGTATAACAGCAATTCATTGTTCGGTCAATGAAGACACATCGCATCCGCCCGCGCCCGCGGAGGCTAACGTGACACGGGTAAACCCTTTTTCTTCATAATACGCGAACACTTTCCGCGTAATATTTCATATTTAAAAGCAATATCATATTTTTCGGAAGAAAAACTGTTTTTATTTTCATTTTATTATGTTCATGTCTGTGTGAACTATCTTTTATATGCGTGGACATCATGGACGCTGTGTATGCGGCAAGCCACCAAAATCGAATTGACATACCGTCGAGAATTCAAGGTACTTATAAAAAAAATCTTCAAGCTCTATTGAACATATTTGCACAATAAGCAAACTTGTTCAAGCTATATTGCACACATTTGCACAATAAGCGAACTTGATGCCGAAGGCATTCTCTACCAGTCAACCTTTGTGTCATGGTGAGTTATTGTGGTAAGTGGTGAAAGATGTAATTTGAGCGTTTGTCCAGTTTGTATGTATGTATGTAAACGCTTTAGTGTACCAAAAATAACAACAACAACAATAATAAATTAGGAATAAACTGTGTACAAAGGCGGACTTATCCCACTTAGGGATCTCTTCCAGTCAACCTTAAATTTGAACTCGGTATAGATATTATAAGTACCTTTTAATTGTTAGATACAAATACTACAGTAAATAGAATTGTTCAAATGATGAAGATTAAATATATCCTATTTTTACCTCCCCTCGCCTGTCCTACATCTGTCTACCATGGAAAATTCCATTTAATTACTAGTGCCATTCGAAGCTGAAATTTAACCACATTCCCTGGGACTTAGCTATTTTTCGAATCATAGCATTTTAGCAGATCGATATTGTCTAATGCCAGACCATAAACACAATATAGGTCGAGATAAATAATATTAGGCGCAAGCAACGATCTCTATGTACTACCAGATGGAGCGTTCCAAACAATCGCTCTGTTCCACGCAATGAGCCGCAACTCTTTCACATTCACAATGAAACTTGTGCAGTTACTACGCAGTACATTTAATTATTACTAAATATTGACGCTACGGTTAAATTATGTCAATATTTAGTAAATAATTAAATGTTCTGAGTAGTAACTGCACAAGTTTCAAAGTGAATGTGAAAGAGTTGTGGCTACTTGCGTCGAACAGAGCGATTGTTTGGAACGCTCCATGTAGTAATACATAGAGATCGTTAGCGGCCCTCGAAAATCGCACTAGACAGTTCAAATGGACAGAAATCAGCAACCTCCGCCGATATGACTAGACAGTACAGTTAGACAGGAATTTAGTCTAAAGTAGTGAAACACCTGTGGCCGCTGGCTATGGTGTTGTGTTATTAACTATAGACGCCTTCGTGGGTATATAATATTTATTTATATGCCCTGACGGACGCACATAAAAACCTTCGAGCGAACGCGACGTGCGCGAGATGTTATGAAGAAAGGAGATTTACCCTTGTCAAGCAGCTGACGGACTGGGGGGGGGGGGGGAGAGGGGGAGTTTGTACTGCAAGGAACGAAGACGGGTCCACTGGATACGATGATCTTTTACAGAACAGTATAGACAATAAATACACTACACGAATTCCTAAAGTTTGTTTGCGACTGTTTTTTTTTGTGAGTATAAATTTCATCTCAATCGATGTAGTTGCATTCGAGGAAATAATGAATTGTTATTAATTAAATATGAATAGATATCGTGGGTAGGGTGACGCAGGAGTGATGGCCGTTGCGACAGGAGTTCTGGAGTGAGGGTCGCACGGCGACCTGTAGAAGGTGGCCGGAAGCGGCTGGATGCGGAGGACGGAGGACCGGGAGTGGTGGCTGGCGAAGGCCTATATCCAGCAGTGGACGTCTACAGGTTTATGATGATGAACAGATATCTACTGGTTGAACAAAGAAATCCAGCGACAGTGGAATAGATATGCCTTTAGCCCTGAGTCCTAAGAAAAAAGAGTGAAGAAAAAAGATGGGAGTGAAGCAAGGCGATATTTATTTAACTGACTTTATTGTCTTTAAAATATGACTTAACTGACACTGACTGGACAGCCCGACGACGAAGCCTTAAGCGTGGTGTCACGCCTCTGAATGGAGAGAATTGCCGTACAGAGGACAAAGGCAGTATTATTTTATTTGTAGGGGGATCAAGCAGGGTGTCCGGGAAAGAGCTCCTAAGCAAGTACCGGGCACCTCCCCCGTGATTCGGCCTATATGACCAAGCGTCGAAAGAACATCGGAGGAGGAGGGTAGCCCTGAGTCCTTAAGTATAAAAACGTGCGTGTCAGGAGCCAGGGTATACCGCTAGGCTTGTTCAAACACAACCTATGCTGCCCTGTTACTAAAGGAGGTCGCTTAGTGTATTGAAACGACAAGAAAAAGGGGTCGAACAGGTTTTCTAGAATTGTATGAAAATTACTAAATTTTTTACGCTAATTAAAGAATTAGATTTCATTAATCATAGAAATCATAGATGCCGTGTGTTTTCCGGTAGAGAAGAAAAGGACCACTCCAACTCTTCCCGTGGATGTCGTATAAGGCGACTAAGGGAATACATTATAAAACATCAATCAGGCCTCCCCAACCCGTCTGGCCAGCGCGAGGAGTGTAGGCCAAATCCTCTGTCTGTCTCCGGCAGATGAGAGCGGGTTGTGCTCCTACAGTGGAAACAAAAGTAACCTGATAATTATGATGAATCATAGAATTCTAGAATACCTGTTCGACCCCATTTTTGACTTCAAAAATGCCCAAGTGGGTAAAACAATTTCGAACAAGTTACGAAATTGACTAAAACTGCAATATTAGTATTAAATTAATATTAGTAGGATGAGACTAGAAAGGATATGATATAAGGAAAGCGAACTGAACAGTTGAGGAGTTTATAAGAACCGCAGGTGAAAGTTTTAAATAATACAGTACAGACAGATATAGGAAAAACGGTGAGCCTCTCTCAGTGCGATGTGTTTTTCTTAATAAATAATAGGAGTAAATAAAATGGATTATTTTCAAGATTATGATTCTCAATACAGTGTTTATAAGGGCCCCGTAGAATGGCAGTGCACCTACTTGCGAAGGTCGGGGTCGCGGGTTCAAATTCCGCCCATGGCAAACATTTGTTTGATGAGCTTGTGTTTGCCTTGTGTCTGGAATAGTCTCATCATCAGGTTATTTTTGTCTCCACTCCAGGAGACAAAAGCAACAACCTTCTCTCATCTGCCGGAGACAGACGGAGGATTTGGCCTACACTCCCCGCGCTGGCCAGACGGGTTGGGGAGGCCTGATTGATGTTTTATAATGTATTCCCTTAGTCGCCTTGTACGACATCCGCGGGAAGAGTTGGAGTGGTCCTATTCTACTCTACCGGAAACCACACATGTAATTTGTAAATGTATGAATCCATAAGCTGTCCGGTAGCCATAGTACAGGCTCTGCCTAGTTTGGGATCAGATGGAAATGTCCCCACATTATTACTATAAATCGAGTCTACAATAATAATATCTCATACATATATTTACACTTGTCTAATCTCAGACTAGAATTATCTCCTGTACAGTGCGAAGTAGACAATAACAAGGCATTCATCATCATTATATCAGCACTTAGAAGTCCACTGCTGGACATAGGCCTTTCCCAATGAACGCCACTACACCCGGTCTTCCGCATTCAGCCGCTTCCGGCCTTCTTCAGGTCATCGGTCCATCAGAAGGATCATAAAACGGTGAAAAAAAAGATATTGGATACAAGTTTGTAATTTCAATGCAAATGTATGAAACTTTCTCTCAGACAGCGCCCTGAAGAGAAAACTTTAAATCGAGCGAACATGTTTAGAACAGTCTATATATTATATGGTCCACAGTTGGAATCATAGACCTCGCAAAATTCTTCTCAAACATGTTTTCCTTCACCAAGCAAACAGTGAGAATACATTTTCAATGTTACTAACCTAGGATGAACAAACGAAGTCTGGACAAGGCACTTTGATTATTTACAGGAATAAAAGAACTGCAGTAGGCATTAATAAATTCAGGGCTAAGTCCGGCCACCAGCTGTTCCGCCCCTAGCTTAGCCCGCGCCGGCGGCGGACCCGTGTCAGGGCTGTGACAGACAGACCAGCGGATTATAATATTGCCCTCCTCAGCATGTATTGTATTTTTGAAGGCCGTTTGATTCTGTTCACGTTGCTGTGTCTTCTACAAGAGTAACAATGTAGTAAGATTTTTATACATAAATAAATATATGGGGATATTTCATGCATTTGCAGTGTGGTTTCCAGTAGAGTAGAATAGGACCACTCCAACTCTTCCTGTGGATGTCGTACAAGGCGACTAAGGGAATACATTATAAAACATCAATCAGGCCTCCCCAACCCGTCTGGCCAGCGCGGGGAGTGTAGGCCAAATCCTCCGTCTGTCTCCGGCAGATGAGAGAGGGTTGTGCTCCTGCAGTGGAGACAAAAATAACCTGATCATGATGATGATGATGATTTCACACACGGCCACCTGATCCCAAACTAGGCAGAGCCTGTAATATGGGTATCAGACAGCTGATATACATACATAAATACATAATATAATATATAAATAACATCCAGTCACAAGGCAAACACAATTGCTCATCACACGAATGTTTGCCCTGGGCGGGACTCGAACCCGCGACCTCGGGCTTCGCAGGCAGGTGTACTACCGACTAGGCTACGGGGCCGACAATAATTTGTGATATTGAGTTGTCCACGCGGACGAAGTCGCGGGCAAAAGCTAGTTTATTTATAATTTTCTTGACTCTCTTGAAGTTTGGGACCAGGTGGTCGTGTGTGAAATGTCCCCACATATTTATTTATTATTATGTATTTCCCGTAGGAATGAGATGTTTTTTCGGGATAAAACTATCCTATGTTTTATTCCAGGACCTAACCTATATATGTGTGCCAAGTTCATCCCGATCGGTCCACTGGTTGAAGCGTGATTGAGTAACAAACATCCACGCTTCAACCAGTGGACCGATTTGGATGAAACTTGGCATACATATATAAGCTAGGTCCTGGAATAGGACATAGGATAGTTTTAACCCGAAAAAACATCTCATTTCTACGGGAAATACATTATAATATGTGATATTAAGTTGTCCACGCGGACGAAGTCGCGGGCAAAAGCTAGTTTATTTATAATTTTCTTGACTATCCATCAAATAGTCAAGAAAATTCTAGTTCCTGGAATAGGACATAGGATAGTTTTATCCCGAAAAAACCTCTCATTCCTATGGGAAATATTTAACAATTTGTAATGTTAAGTTTACCGCGCGGACGAAGTCGCGGGCAATAGCTAGTTATCTATATATAATTTATTTTGTGTTTAAGATAATATTATCTCAGACAAGGTTTGATTTGCTAAATCTAAATAACAGTGTATTCTGTTCGTCTCTTTGGTTTGCACTTTGTAAATAGTCTTAAATTAGTATGTATGTATGTATGTATGTATGTATGTATGTATGTATGTATGTATGTATGTATGTATGTATGTATGTATGTATGTATGTATGTATGTATGTATGTATGTATGTATGTATGTATGTATGTATGTATGTATGTATGTATGTATGTATGTATGTATGTATGTATGTATGTATGTATGTATGTATGTATGTATGTATGTAAACGCTTTATTGTACCAAAATTAAAAACAACAAAAATAAATAAAAGAGGAAAGGTGTGTACAAAGGCGGACTTATCCCACTTAGGGATCTCTTCCAGTCAACCTTAGAGTAACTGATAGGACTGGTATAATGCGTTTAGTAACAAAATTATAAAAGAAACGTACCCATTAATATAGCCAATAATAAAGTTTCTCCAGACATTCATCATCAGGTTATTTTTGTCTCCACTGCAGGAGCACAACCCTCTCTCATCTGCCGGAGACAGACGGAGGATTTGGCCTACACTCCCCGCGCTGGGCAGACGGGTTGGGGAGGCCTGATTAATGTTTTATAATGTATTCCCTTAGTCGCCTCGTACGACATCCACTGGAAGAGTTGGAGTGGTCCTATTCTACTCTACCGGAAACCACACGGCAATCCAGACTTTCACCCATAACCAAATTTTCTTTTTTACCTACCTGACGAAGGTCAGTTCAGTTGCCGTCCACGACTTTCCTCTCACCAGAATAAGTACGTACACTGCTGAACGTATAAGCCACGCCAACAGAATGCTACTTTTATTGGGGGATTTGCCATAATCACCACGCTTGGCATGCAGACTGGTGATCTTAACATACACGTACTACGAGCACCTGCCCGCAGATCTACGTAACGAGGCCAATGACGAAACGTTTAGTCGACGACTGAAAAACCTTTTGTTGGAAAATGAATATTATTCCATAAATGAATTTTCTAAAAAATGAAATTGGTGGGCCCTCTGACGTTTAATTTAATTTGCGATAATTTAAAACCAAGTGTATTTTTAAATTTTTATTTTTATATTATATACTGACATAGATAGTATGTTATATACTATGACATTATTAGAATTGTTGACATTGTAATTTATGCATTATTTTATTTTATGACGATCCCTTTTACCATATTAGAATGACATGTAAAATTGAATTTTTAAGATGTAAAAGTGAAATAAATAAATCTAATCTAATCTACATAGAAGAACGCTGCTACCCGTCCCTGGTGCAATCCCTTAAGTCGCCTTGACGACACCCACGGGAAGATTGGGGGGTCACATTCTAACCTCATCATCATCAGGTTATTTTTGTCTCCACTGCAGGAGCACAACCCTCTCTCATCTGCCGGAGACAGACGGAGGATCTGGCCTACACTCCCCGCACTGGCCAGACAATTTATTTATTTATCAGTTATTTATTTAGGTAAGGTGAACACTATTAGGTGTGCGCTGCTCCTAAGCGAGCTCTAAATTTTTTCCTACGTAATCGGGTGAAATTTATGAACCCTAAGGTGCTAAGGGTCTACGGTTACCAAGTAATGACGGGCAGACTTATATGGAGGTAAGCCTTGTCATCAATACAATTGCTATGAATGTATAAAAAAAGGCGAAAAGGCTTCGCCCCATCACCCACACCCTAGTGAAGTGCGCAAAGACGATACGAGTAATGGGTCCCGCGGTGTACAACCGGCTTCCCACTGAGGTCACCAGCTCTCCGAGCCTACCTATTTTCAAAAAGAGACTGTGCGCCTGGCTTGTCGAGCAGGCATTTTATCGCTTTGAAGAGTTTTTTCTGAACGCATTAACTTAATTTATTTAATTTTAAGAATTTTATTTGACATTTTCATATTTATGTTAGTTATTGATGTTTAATTTGATTGTGTTTAATTTGCCTGTCTATAATTTGATTTTATTTTACTTGTGTAAAAATTTTATTTGACCTGTAACGGAAGTTATCAATAAGGTATGTCTATAATCATAGAATCATACTCTGAGAAAAAATAAGCAGCGCTCCTACTTAAATAAGGATAAAAATATACCACTATTACGTAAGTAGCCGCCCCCATTATAAATGGTGTAGCCTGCAACTCATTCGGTAGCTGGCCACATTATTATATTAATTGTATGCAAACTTGATTGTTAAAAGATGTGTTGCGTGAATTTTGTTGCGCCGTTTCTTCTTCACAGCGCTAACACCTAGGAAGCGGTAGTCGATAAAAAAAATGACGTGTATAAATGTACCAAGTGTACTCATATGCAATAAATGATTTTGACGTACACGACAGTCTTCAAAATAACAATTGACGGAAAAGAAAGTATCCGCTTTGAACGAAAGTAAATTTATCGTGTTGTATGCAGAGCGTCGACGTTGTCGGCGGATGCAAGATGAGATGCGCTGCTTCCCTAATTCCTTGCAGTTCCGTTCTTACACCAACATATTGTAGTACAAACTCAAACAACACTAGATTTTTACCCACCCTCATGCGACTGCCGCTCTACTGCAGAGCGTCGAGCATGTTCGCCGAGGCGCGAGTGCCCGATTTCAATGCAGTTATGAGAGCGCGCGTGGCTTCCTTTTGGGAAAGGCTACGTCGCTCTCATAACAGCATACTTAAAGCCGTCTGCTGTGACATGGACAGCCCGATCTATAGGTACTGGATAATAGTTCATCGGAGCGTGAACAGGAAATAGAAATAGGTATTAGTGACGTAATGACCACCTACCGCTTTTGGTAGGCATTTTATTTTATTTAATAGTTTAATTTTTAATTATTATATTTAACTTTTATTTTTGTGTGTTTATGGGTTTTTATGCCTTTATTAAAAACATTATTATTATTTACTATCGGCGACAATGGCCCAAAGATGGTACGTGGACACTGTCGCCAGCAGGCTATCTAGTTGCTGCTCGCTGCTGTGAGTGAGTCTTTCACATACTTCGTTAGGTCTGTCTAGTAATTTAGAAAATTAATTTTCCTTCAAAGTAGTATAGAGTAGAGGTAGGTATGTTTTTTAAATACATTAATTGGTAAAATAATGTTGTTCGCAACACGTCACGTCAAGGAGTATCACGGGGCGAAAAGCGGGCGAAGGAAAGCCACTTTCCCAAGTAGCAATCAAGAATAGTGACTAAATCCTACATATCTATACTTTATCTAAAGTTGGATTTGACTAAATCAAAAAAGTTTTCGTTAAGTCATTTTTTTCTTTAAGACTAATTAGTTTTATACTACCGCTACTTTAGCAAGTTCAGAATACCCAAAACCAAGTTAAGTACTCTCAAAACTGTTTTGTATTAAGTATGCCTACAGTTAAAACTAAAAATCTTTTGTAACTGTACTCAGATTATTTGAAGGCTCACGTAAAACTCTTTCAAATAATTCAAGCATCTGTTTAGTCTTCCGAAGTAAAAATTAATTTTGTAGATAAACTTAAGATAATTGTTACACCAAATTCTGGGAACCGTTTTTCTGAAGAACATTTTATTCCTTTATTACTCAAATTAATCAGATTAGAGTAAAAATACATTTAACGGGACGTTTTTATCAAAAGGGAACAAAGTAGAAAGATGGATTACGTTGAAAAATTAAAAAGATCTGGTAGTTTTCGTCGGCGTGTTGTGAAATATAAAAAAAAAATACTTTAAACAGAGTGCAAGCTGCAAATTTCAACAATGCATCATCTTCGACTCAGACCTCAGTGTCGTTTTCAGGAACTACAGATCACGAGGAAGAAGATACCGCGGAAAATTGGGAAATCAAAATAGTGGACAGTGATTCCGATTCTAATGAAACGAAAGCTGATGATTTTAATTTTAGAGACCAATTAAGAAACTGGTGTTTTGGTCACAATATACCACATACTGCAATCAATGGCTTATTGCAGATTATAAATAAGCATGATCCAGGTGTTGTGCCAAAAGACGCAAGAACACTTCTGAATTCAGTAAAATCTGTAGATATCAAACGTTGTGACAGTGGAGAGTACTGGCATAATGGATTTAAAAAATATATTTTACAGTATTTTGGAAATTTTAATAAACATATCAATTTACATATAAATGTAAATATCGATGTCCTGATATGATTTGTAACATTCATGAGATGAACACTATGAATTTTGCACTACTTATACGTCATCGAGTGAATAATTTATAAATGAATAGTTTTTTTTGCATAAACTTCTTTCCAGCACAAAATACACTAGAATAATGAAATGAAAAGCTAAGAAAATATCAAGTAATTCTGGTATTAACTAAATCAAACTAAAGAATCATTTAATACTAAGTAGTTTTAAATAGTAATACACCAATACGTTGTATAGTATAAGTTAAATGTAATATCTCTTAACTAGCACTACTTTAAATCTAACTTGTCTTTACTTTAGCTAAACTAGCCTTACAAAATCAATATTGTCTAAAGTCTTACTACGTTAGGAAAAATAAGATTTAACGCCATTTTGCACTTTAAGTGAAAAAATAATAATACATTTTCCGACACCACCTCATGATAAACTAGAGAAGATTGAAGTTATATTTTTGTCAGAGTTAGAATAACTTTATAAAAACTCATTTATTTATAGAAAATTTAATATTTTGCACTTTATGCCGCCAAATTTTTCAATTGCAATACAAATATCCTTAATTTTATTGTTATTTTTACGCTATTTTAAAGGCCCGTCTGTTTTATAGCACTTTCTATCGATTTTACACGAGGAACAATCATGCGTTTTAAATTTGCAATGCATACAACGACATAATACATCATTTTCTAGATATAAAAATTAGTTGTTTAACCGCCATTATCATAAGCCTTCATCTTGTTTTTGTATTAAGTATAAAATGTTCACCATATTTTCTAAAATACTATGACATAAAGTAAAAAAAGTTTTAAATTTTACTTCAGTAAGTTATGATAGAATCTGTGCAATTCAGTATTGATAGTTTTAACTAGGTTTTGTAGATATCATCAAGTCTATTTCTTGGTCTAAAGTCGACCTACAAGACATCTTGAAATCCGTGTTTAGCTCTGCAAAAACCACTCTCTTAAGTAGGGTTAAAGTTTGTCTAAACAGTAGTATTAACTCTGTCTTAAATTTGTCCTAAATGCTGTGCCCACTTGTACTTAACTGTATCTTGAGGGATATCTTCAGGGATATCTTGAGGGACGTAATAGGTTTAGCCAAGACAACAGCTGGAATACGTCTACTTGCCTTCAAGATAATTATAATACCCTTTTAAGACATTTGTTTGCTACTTGGGTTGCGACATTAGATTGCGCATAGTGGCGATACATCGTCTCTGCCTACCCCTCTGGGAGCATTATGTATGTATGTAATTGGTAAATTACCTTAGTATCTTGATTTGGGTTTCCTGTGGGTTCGATTTCTACTAAGGACAGACACTTTATACAATTTGGACTAGTTTGTCTTGGTCAGGTGTTATCCGTGTTTATTTCCCTTACTAGAAAAAATCGTATACTAAATGTTTGTATGAAATACTTATTTATTACTAGCTGTTGCCCGCGACTTCGTCCGCGTGGACAACTTAACATCACAAATTATTATGTATTTCCCGTAGGAATGGGATCTTTTATCGTGATAAAAACTATCGTATCTCCTATTCCAGGACCTAAACTATATGTGTGCCAAGTTTCATTACGAGCAGTCCAGTACTTGAAGCGTGATTGAGTAACAAACATATAAACATCCAAATATCCAAAGTCAAAGTCAAAATCATTTATTGCATATGAGTACACTTGGTACATTTATACACGTCATTTTTTTTATCGACTACAGCTTCCTAGGTGTTAGCGCTGTGAAGGAGAAACGGCGCAACAAACATCACGCAACACATCTTTTAAAAATCAAGTTTGCATACAATTAATAAAGATTTTGCGAAGCTGAATTAACATTAGTACCAGGCATCCAAACTTTCGCATTTATAATATTAGTAAGATTTAGGATTATAGCGTATATGTTAAGATTTTCGCAGTGTTCGCTTCTATATTATTTTGTATCGATGTAGCGAGTAGGATGTTAGGCCGGATGCGTCTCGGCATGAGTGTGGTTCGCGACTCAAGCTTATTCGGTGAACTAATTACAACACTGCGCTGTCTGTCAATCATTCGCTCCCCCCTATGCCCCCTTTCGGCTCCCCCCCGCATCTCGTCTCGTCTCTCGCACGCCGCATTCACTAATTATTTAACTTCATCTCGTACTCGGATCGCACTCGCATTTCCAACTCAAGTTTGCCTGAATTGGATCACTTCTAATTGCATTGTCTGAAAATTATCTTCATCAGGTTATTTTTGTCTCCACTGCAGGAGCACAACCCTCTCTCATCTGCCGGAGACAGACGGAGGATTTGGCCTACACTCCCCGCGCTTGCCAGACGGGTTGGGGAGGCCTGATTGATGTTTTATAATGTATTGCCTCAGTCGCCTTGTACGACATCCACGAAGAGTTGGAGTGGTCCTATTCTACTCTACCGGAAACCACACGGCAAAAATTATGAAAGGTGGCAAATTTTCAGAGGCTGGAAAGTCTTTTCACGATGACTACCTTCTCGGAAATCATGTGCTGTAGAACATCGGGTGAATTACGTCCACTGCTGAACATAATTAAGCCTCCCCAATAGAATGCGAATGGTGGGCTGTCCATTGGGGGATTTGCCATAAAAACTACATTTATGTATGTTTATTATTATTTATTATAAGTACTTATTGGGCTCGATTCTGAAGGCACAATGTTAAAATTTGACAGCATTAAAACTGTTGCTATACTTGTCACACAGTATTATGAAGATAAAGACGACACCAATTTTAGCGCTGTCAAATTTTAAATGTGTGTCTTCAGAATCGGGCCCATTTACTATATATATGTGTGTGTGTGTGTATTTTCGGTATTTAGTTATTATGTAGTATATTATGCACTTTTTGCCCCCTCGCTCTTAGTGCCTGTAAGGTTGGCTGGAAGAGATCTCTTTTAGAGATAAGCTCGCCTTTGTGCACAAAATTTGTAACTGTATTTATACACAGGAGAATGCTGCTGCCAGTCCTTGGTGCAATCTCTTAGTCGCCCTGACTATATCCATGGGAAGATTGGGCGTGGCCCTATTCTAAGCCGGGGACCACACAGCACCATTGTGGTGCGAAATTTAGCAATCACGAAACTCAAGACGTAGTAATAGATAGTCTTTCTGTAGGCAAAATGGAAAAATAGTGAGGTTTCCAAAAAATAGCCTAGCTTAGAAGTGTTATCATCATCATCATCATGAGCCTAAATACGTCCACTGCTGGACAAAGGCCTCCCCAATAGAATACCACTTTTGGTTAGTTGTCCATTGGGGGATTTGCCATAATCACCACGCTTGGCAGGCGGATTGGTGATCGCAGCAATGATCTTGACATACAAACACAGTAGAACGCTGCTTTCCGTCCCTGGTGCAATCCCTACACCCACGGAGAAGATAGGGGTGGCCCTTTTCTAAGCCGGGAACCACACGGCAAACGAATATAACTGATTTTTCCAAATAATTTTCACTTAGCATTTTTCATCTGCGTCAATCGACTGAGCCTGAATGCAAGTTTTTATCTGAAATAAGTAACGAATGCCAAAGCATAAATTCAAACATATTGATTGGAAAAAAACATATGTATTAAGGCCAATACACAAAGTTACTTTTTGCACTGAAACATTTGCAAGGCAGGATAATTTTATTGGTTACTAGCTGTTGCCCGCGACTTCGTCCGCGTGGATAAATAAATAAATATCTCAGACATTCACACCAATTATCCAGTCCCAAACTAGGCAGAGCCTGTGGTATGGTTACTAGATAACGGATAGACATACTTAAATAAATATATAAACATCCAAAACTTGGGTACAAACATTCATATTCATCATACGAACATTTGCCCCTAGCGGGATTCGAACCCGCAACCTCCGGCGTGGCAGTCCGAGAGCTACCCGTTCCGCCACGGAGGTCGTCACATATTATTATGATTAAATTATAATACCACATGAAAATGTTTTGCAGTATTGGTTATATTGGCATAGTCTTTTTTTATCGACGTACATTTTTCGTACCTAAACGTCCAATTTTACATTCTTATCACCAGTTATCGGAATTAGGTAGTGTCGTTGGTGTACTTGATATGAAATGTTTACATTAATTTGAATATTCCTGTTTATTTCCGAGATCCAAATATTTCGTTTAATCAATTTCTATTTAATAATAAATAGATAAAATAATTACTGCTTATATAAAGTCCAATAATGGGCAGTGGGATAAACCCTCACTACGAGATCATGCAGTCCATAGTCCACGCGCAGTCTATAACTCTGATGGACTACCCTCTCTCATCTGCCGGAGACAGACGGAGGATTTAGCCTACACTCCCCGCGCTGGCCAGACGGGTTGGGGAGGCCTGATTGATGTTCTATAATGTATTCCCTCAGTCGCATTGTACGACATCCACGGGAAGAGTTGGAGTGGTCCTATTCTACTCTACCGGAAACTACACGGCAAATATTTTTGTAACAAAAAACAACTATTGTAATACATTTGTATTACAATGCGGCTCAAAACCATACAAATGTATCGAGTATCGTAATGTCTAAATACAATCGCAGTTCATCGTGTATACATACCTACACTGCATTATTTTATTGAATTTTCTTGTGTAGTTGTGCTGCGGGCTGTAATGTGGCTTATATCTACAATATGCTTACGCGTCGGTCGCCCAGCGCGTATAAGTGAAGGAGTTTTACAATCTGATAATGTGTCATTTGGCATCATTCGTTTTGACATTTATAGCAGTGTTCGTCCGATTGTGCCCTGTCAGTTATACACTGCCAGTCGCTGATATGCCACGAGTCAACGTTACAATTCCAGTAAACGTTACGCAATCAGTAAACGTTACACTACCAGCCAACGGTACAGTGCAAGCGAATTCGATACTGAAGTTGCGTGTCGCAGAATCCAAATTCGAGTGCGACCCGATCATGTTCCCGAATTGCGATAAAAAAGACTCTGAAATCCCAAAACTACGCAGATTCAATTACTATTATAATGTGCCGCTTGCTGAAGAGCCCACTGCTGGGCCTGATGAAAAACGTGCAAGTACATGGTCTCCCGATTTGAATGCAAAGATAGAAAATTTATGCTCAAAACTATCCAAATGTAGGGAACATTTTAAAACGTGACATGTTAATTTGAATAAAACATGCTTTGATAATTGTTATGGTGTTTTATTTAAATATAATTGATGATGTATGATATACCTAATGTTATTTATTTTCTAATTGTTTTCATATTATTTTTAATTATTTATTCATGTTGTTTAAAAAATTTGTAATGTTTCTTTTTTTTTGGAATGTTTTTCTATTGGTCAAAGTGGCCTGAAATAAATAAAATTTCAATTAATTTTAATTTGTTTAAATTAAAGTAAGTTTTCATATCACCCCTTAGACGTCCACTGTTGGACACAGGCCTTTCTCAATGAACGTCACCACACCCGGCCTGCGCCCTCCGCATCCAGCCGCTTCCGGCCACCTTCTTCAGGTCGGTCCATCTGGCCGGGGGGGCCCACCCTGCGTGTGCAGATCAGTGGTCTCCACTCCAGAACTCGTCTGCCGTAATGGCCGTCGGTTCTGCGACAGATGTGGCCCGCCCACTGCCACTTTAGCTTGCTAAACCGTTCGGCTATTTCGGCCAACTTCGTTCTTCGTCGGATCTCTTCTTTTCTAAACATATCCTTCAAAGAAACCTCGAGCATAGCCCTCTTATGTACTTGTCCTATTGCTTATTCTGTCTCTGTACCAAGTTTAATAAAAATTAGTGAGCCCCTCTATTCAGGTTTCCTTATAAATGTTAATAAATGAAAGAATATACTTTATTGCATACAAATTTACAGAAATATACAGTAAATGTACAAGTGGCAGCCTTATCGCTTTCAGCGATTTCTTCCAGACTACCTTACGCTAGTGATAATAGTAAAATTAAAATAAACGGTGAGTAAGAGTTGAGTTTAAGGTAAATGTGGTACATTAAGACTTGATTTTACCGTGAACGGATTTAGCAAAAGACGTAACTCCTCTACATTTAAACAATTAGGTAGGTGCGGCTCGCGGCTGCAAAGTTTGCCTGTGAAGTTGGCTAGTAGCACAGCACACAGACCGCCTGACGCAATAAACTCACGACTGCGGGAGCGAGCGTTAACCAGGCCCCCATCACTGTACGTCCCTATCTTACGTCCCTAACTCACGTTGCCGTCAATGGTTATCCTGCAGACTGCCATGTACGTACGGGAGGATCTCGACGCCTTCGACAGGAGGGGAGACGGGCATAACTACAACTTGCGAAACACAAGAAAGCTAGCGCCTGTCTCACACTGTCTGGCGAAGTCGTCGAGGTTGATACATGCCATGGGCCCGGCCGTCTACAACAGGATACCCGGCCATATAAAGGACGCTCCATCCAACCAATCCTTTAAACTGGAGCTGAAGAAGTGGCTACTCGAGCAAACCTTCTATAGCTTCGATGAATTTATCGAAAGTTTAAGTAATTTTAAACAGTTATTCTGTTAAATGTGTTTTTTATGGCTTAAATTTAATTTTAAATTATGATTATATAATGAAATATCCAAACATCCAAACTTTCGTATTCATAATATTGTATGATTATGGCAAATTCGCCAGTAGACAGCCCACCAAAAGTGGCATTCTATTGGGGAGATTTATCTCCAGCAGTGGACGTATTCATTCTTTGTCGGATCTCCTCATTACGAATCATATCCCTCAAGCAAACCTCGAGCATAGCCCTCTGCACAGCTCGCTGAGCGACTTGGAACTTGTGGATCAGGCCCACTGTCAGTGTCCACGTTTCTGCGCCGTCGGTCATGACAGGCAGGACGCACTGATTAAAGACTTTATTCTTTAAACATTGTGGCGACGAGAAGACTTGACTCAGTTTCCCAAACTGGACTCTTGTGATATATCATCATCAGGTTATTTTTGTCTCCACTGCAGGAGCACCCTCTCTCATCTGCCACAGACAGACGGAGGATTTGGCCTACACTCCCCGCGCTGGCCAGACGGGTTGGGGAGGCCTAATCGATGTTTTATAATGTATTCCCTTAGTCGCCTTATACGACATCCACGGGAAGAGTTGGAGTGGTCCTATTCTACTCTACCGGAAACCACATGGCAATTGTGATATATAATTCAGATATATTAATTATACAGAAGATTATATAAATAATGAGTTAAGTTTGTAGTTACCACTGTTTATATAAGTAGTAATATTTCCACATTCTGTATTTGGGTTACACAGTAGTGTGTCTCGGTAAGCGCCAAGTTCCAGGACCGGCCCAATCGCCATAATCTCTTCGCAATTGCTACTCATTTATTGTCTATGGCGTACAGCGTGCACGGTGATAGGAGGAAGCGATTTCAATAATTGTATATCTCAGAGTCTTTTAAACAAGGTTAGAATGTTTGTATATTATTATTATTTAATAATGTATATTATATTTATATATTATTAGTAAATATTTATTTATATACTTATATTTTTATCGTGTAGGTTATAATCTATAGTTTATATTAGTGTATGTATGTATATGTTTTTTTTATTTACGTACACACTATGTATATACTATGTCTGTCTCTCTTATTTCAATTATGTCTCTCGCGGGTCTGCTGGAAGAAATCTCTCTCAGAGATAAGTTCGCCCTTTGTACTTGTGTTGCTTTTTAATGTATTATTTTTGTTTTATCTGTGTGTGTGCAATAAAGAGATAAATAAATAAATAAAATAAATAAATAAGGTTATTCATTTATACCCAAATCCTGAAAGTAGTAACACTCCAAACAAGTGAACAGATTCAATTACCTACTACCACTACAGGCGTGCCAGCCTGTCTGTACACGTGTGTGTGTGTGAGCTTAAATAACAGTAGGGCTGGCTGAAAACTGAAATTTACTTAATGTTAATGCCCTTCCGCCTTTCCTTCTCTTCGCTCCCCCTCCAGCTTCTACTGCCACCTCCTCCACAATCCTAACTCATCGCAATCTGAATTCTGCTGAGTTCTTCTTTGAGTGAGTATTTGAAAGCTATAAATTCGCATAACTTTTGATTTAGTAAGCCAATTGCCATGAAATAAAAATTAAATATTACTCCAAATTAAGCCCTATCATGCTTTGAATGCTCCATCAGAATCAGTTCAGTAGTTTTAACGTGATGCGTGCACAAACTTTTTCTTTTGCAAATATTTTCTACTAGCTGTTGCCCGCGACTTCGTCCGCGTGGACAACTTAACATCACAAATTATTATGTATTTTCCGTAGGAGTTGGATGTTTTTCGGAATAAAAACTATCCTATATCCTGTTCCAAGATCTAACCTATAAGTGTGCCAAGTTTTATCACGATCCGTCTAGTGGTTAAAGCGTGATTGAGTAACAAACATCCAAATATCAAAACTTTCGCATTTATAATATTAGTCGGAAGTAGGATGTAGAGCAGACAAAGTTTACTTTTTTATTTATTAAATTCATCTTCTAGAAAATAATCATGCAAAATAATGTTTTATTTCAACTTAGTGTCAACATTATATAATTTATTTCCATCCATTTGTGAAAGCTTATTATTGGCATATTGTTGCACAAGTTTAAATTATATTTTGTTACTTAGGCTGTAAGCTTTCCAAATTTAAATAAAATAAAAATAAAATTTATGACACTATCCGCCTATGCGTATGCGCACGCTCGCAGCCTTATTCAAGCTCCACGATACACTAGGGAATAGCTGCGAATAGCAGTTCGGCGCAGTTCGGATGGGCCTTTGTCGAGTTTCGTCCTCAACTCGGACTACAGTTAATGACACGCTTGTATCGTCTTGTCTTCGACACAGATCTACTACTGTGATACTTATTTGTAAGATACATGACGAGTTTTAATCGGTGATAAGTCAAAAAGGAAATTAACATGACTGCTATGAGTCTCCATATTAAAAAAAATACTTAAAAAAAAATTAAATACCTACAAACTTATGGTCATCCTACATACTGATATTTTTTATACTGTGTCAAGCGTGTGACAATTTAATAATAATAAAATAATTCAATTCAATAACTTTTTACTCCACGATAATAACACAGAATAAATAAATAAATATCTCAGACATTCACACCAATTATCCAGCCCCAAACTAGGCAGAGCCTATGGTATGGTTACTAGATAACGGATAGATGTACTTAAATAAATATATAAACATCCAAGACTTAGGTACAAACATTCATATTCATCATACGAAGATTTGCCCCTAGCGGGATTCTAACCCGCAACCTCCGGCGTGGCAGTCCGAGAGCTACCCCATTCCGCCACGGACGTCGTCAAAAAGACCATTTCGGTTGAGGTGGAGAAAAGGGGGCACAGAGGCATTTGATTAGAACTTCAAACTTTTTCAACAATCTGGACTTTAAAAATAGTTTAGAAATATTAACAAAGTATTAATTAATATTGATTTAAGATACCTGGGATTTTCATTACAACAGATCCATATTAAACTCGACCTCGACAAAAATTTGTCATTTTAATTTATTAATCAAAACCAGAATAAAATTGTGAACGCAAAGAGGTTTGTTATCATTGTAGTACGAACTTTTCTTTTAGCAAAGTTTTTAGTAAGGGAGTTTGGGGATGCTTGGTCCGAAATGAAACGATGTGTTCTGGATGAGGTACCAGTGAACTCTGACTTTTATTTCGAAATATCACTCATATTTATACAATTTGATTCGTTTACAACCTTATCTTTTTAGGGTATTCTTAACTAACCTGTTACCTAAATAATATCGGTTAATATGGGTATCCCACAGGATACCCATGTTAACCGATACAATGTTTTATATTTTTTACTTAATTTCACAGACAAGAAAATGGGAACAAAACTTTAAATTAATACATGTAGCATAATGGTCATCGATTTCTCAGTTGTAGAAAGTATTATCAAATCACCGATAACAGCCACCGTATATAGGCTTCGATTTAAGTAACATTCGATATTCTTCTCCATTTTCTGTTAAATCTAATTACCATATCTAATGTTTTGTGTCCAATAAAGAGTTTATTATCTATCAAGTAAATTACTTTCCAATATATTCGTAACTTTGTTACCTCTTGTCACCCAAATTAACTGGTGGTTAATTTGGGCAACCGCCTCTCCTGTCAGGCACTTTGTTACCTCTGACCCGTGTCCTGATGTGGCTTGAAATTAATATCGCCAGTTACTCTCCATTATCACAGTCTCTCCACATTTTCACTCATAACCTGCTATTCCTGAGAAGGACCACTTAAGTTGTCATTATCTATGATTTAGGTATTTATTTATTATTTATTGGAGAAACAACAGATACAGACCACAATTACATTAAACAATTAACATATAAAATAGATTAAAGTCTCCACCCTTAACATTCTCACTATGACTTACATCTATAAATACATTTTGAGCTTAAACTACACTAAACATACTATAATAATAAAAAAAAATACACATTTAAAGTTAATTTGAAATCGATATTACATTTTAAGCTAGGATACGATAATAAGAGTCAGGTAATGATAAGTATATAAGTGATTCTAGCCATAAAATATTGTTTCTATGTGCTAACAATAATATTAAAATACAGTGTCTTCATGGTACTCGTCATCGGTCAAACATTTGAATATATTGCGTCTAAACAAAGCACGAGATGAACTAAAAATGTCGATTGAGTCCAGGCTCTTATTATTTGCGTCATATTAACTACATATAACTACCCGCCTCGTTGGCCTACTGGCTTGGTCATTGGATTCAAGCGATCTGTCGCTCTGGGTAGTGGGTTCGCTATCCTATAGTGACAGATAACTTTGTACTTTGAAAATCCTAGTTTTGGATTAAAGATTTATGTGTTTTGTGGCTCCTGACACACGGGACATTCCATTTTGGAAATCTAAACTAAATCTGATTCAATGTATTTATTATTTACTAGCTGTTGCCCGCGACAGCGTCCGCGTGGACAACTTAACATTATAAATTATTATGTATATCCCGTAGGAATGGGATGTTGTTTCGGAATAAAAACTATCCTATGTCATATTCCAGGACCTAACCTATATGTGTGCCAAGTTTCATTCCGATCCGTCCAGTGGTTGAAGCGTGATTGAGTAACAAACATCCAAATATCCAAACTTTCGTATTCATAATATTGTGCTAAGAATGCTAAGCGTGATTATGGTAAATCCCCCAATAGACAGTCCACCAAAAGGTTTAAGTATGGGTAACCCCCAAAATTTATTGTTTCTTTTTTCTATTTTTGTGTGAAAATCTTAATGCGGTTCACAGAATACATCTACTTACCAAGTTTCAACAGTATAGTTCTTATAGTTTCGGAATAAAGGGGCTGTGACATACGGACGAACAGACAGACATGACGAATTCATAAGGGTTCCGTTTTTTGCCATTTGGCTACGGTACCCTAAAAATTATAATATTGTAAAATTTAGAAAGTATGTACCATTATTTTTCCGACATGTAAAATAAAATACTTTTCTGTTTTTCTTCTTCTACTCGTATTAACTTGTCATTTATATATTATGCATTTATAAAAAGAAACAATGACTTCATCTCATTCCAAATTTCAAAGTGAAGCCTCTCCGTGAATCTTCACAAAAATTTACTTTTTCGTTTGTATATAAATATTTGATTGGGAATTGAATTTTAACGGAGCCAAACAATTACAGGGCTGGTTCCAGTGAGTAACGTCTCGGCTGTCACTTAGCAGACTATGGTCGGACGGCATGACGCGGAACACGCCGTAATCCCGGGGCACGGTGAACACAGCGCCGCATCCAGGGGAGGGCCCCTAGGCCGCATGGTTCACTATGAGATCCACTATCGTGTAAAGATAAAACGCCTCTTGGTCAGAAATCGAACCCATCTCACAAAATAGCAGGACTAGATGATTCTTTGTTTTATTAAATAAATATTACATACATACATCCCAAACTAGGATTTTCTCCTGTGCTATGGAAATTAAACAAGATTATACCAATTCAAAGATATAACATCCAAACCAGGACCGACTTGTACAAAGATGTCTGCTCCTAGTGGGTATCGAACCCACAACCTCTGGCACTTCCAGTCCAATAACCAAGTCACTAGACCAATGATGTGTCAATAAACTATTATATGGCATATTTGACTGAGTATTTTCGAGTACCATGAAAATACTAATTAAAAAAACATACAGTACAATACACTTTATTGCACAAACAAATACAGTTACAAGTTATAAAAGTTACATATAGTACAATCGGTCTTATCGCTTTACACGATTTCTTCTAGACAACCTTTGGGTAGCATATATATTTTATATCAAAAATAGCGTTAAACTGTATTTCTATAGAGCTACCAAAACAGCGCTTCAGCGGTTTTCCCTTTCCAGTATCGATTTAGAATTTATATCTGTAGCAGAGCGAAATATATATAAATAAACTTAAAATATTAATGACAGAAAAACGTATCTTGAAAATCAAAAGTGGTTTAGGTAGGTATTGGGCTCGATTCTGAAGGCACAACGTTAAAATTTGACAGCACTAAAACTGTTGCTATCCTTGTCACACAGTATTATGAAGATAAAAACGAAACCAATTTCAGTCTAAATAGATAATGGGCCAGAATCGGGCCTATTATCTATTTAGAGCCTGATAAATCGTGTTTCATCCACGCTTCCACAAATAAGTTTACGATGTAGAGGGTTCAATTTGAATTTCTCACCCTAGATGCTATAAAATAAGATTTTTGTTTGCTTATAAATAGGGTACATAAATATCAGATGGTCCTATAACAGTGAAGTTAATTTCAATAATAGTGTAATGAATGATAAAACTTACTACTTAATACCAAACCATTTTTTTCGTAATGAAAAAACTCTGCAACAATATACCTAGCTACGACCCTGGGCATCAGGCACCTCCGCGGGAAATAATATAATTTGTCGGATACACTGTCACGATTTAACGAGAAAATATTTTTTGAAAAATGTGTCAGTTTTGAGGTTACAACTGGTAAGTACCGTTTCAAGTTTTGTTTGTTTAATTAATAGTCTTATATGAAGAAGAGGTATAAGACTTTTAGGACAGATCCTAGAGATTTCTGTCAACCTGGTTGGTCTGCGAACGTCGACATCGTTAGGAAACCGACACATCGAACCGAACATATTGTTATATATATATTTTTTATTTTATTTTATTTTATTTATTTTCTCCAATCAATCTTTACAAAAGTATTAAAGGCTTAAATTAACTTAATTAGGCGTCAAATAGCAAGGAAGATTGTTGTGGAGACTGACGCTTGGACTTAGGGAATCCCTGTATTCCAGGACGCCAGGTCTCCACCCCACGGGAAGGACAAAGTTATTTCGCCAGTTAAAAATGAAAGACGTGTTCGTGTGTGTGTGTGGGTGTGAGTGTGTGTGTGTGGGGGGGGGGGAGGGTGTGTGTGTGTGTGGGGGGGGAATATTGCTTGTATATTAAGCATAGATAACTTACACGTGGATACTATGTACATACATACTCTAAGTAGTATTCATTCGCGCTCAGTTCTACCTATTTAATGAAATATGCCTGTATCCTCTTACAAAATATCACTTACACAGAGTTTTTTTTGTTCGCGCCGCTAGCGTTGTGAAATTTTACTTTTTCTTCCCATTTTCGCATCATTGTAAGTAGATAAGTATTAAATTATTTCTAAGCTCATCTTATACTCTTGTTGGAAGGCGGAGGAACTAGAAATCATTTTAATTTTTTTTAAACTCAAGCCATAAATTTTTGATTAAAAATGGTGCAGGCCAAAAAGATATTAAAACACAAGTAACTCCAACTACCGAACAAGGCAGCTATATACAATCACAATTACATACAATTTATGAACCAGATACACTGGGCCAATTTAATTTCTGAGCCATAAAATGATGGTATCCCTGTTAAATGCAACATTTTATGAGTCAGAAATTAAATTGGCCGAGTGTATCTCATTTTAAAAAGAAATATCCTTCATATTTATACCCATACAATCAACAAGTGTCGTTTTTATTATCATCATACCTGATGTTATTTTTGTCTCCACTGCAGGAGCACAACCCTCTCTCATCTGCAGGAGACAGACGGAGGATTTGGCCTACACTCCCCGCGCTGGCCAGACGGGTTGGGGGGGCCTGATTGATGTTTTATAATGTATTCCCTTAGTCGCCTTGTACGACATCCTCGGGAAGAGTTGGAGTGATCATATTCTACTCTACCGGAAACCACACGGCATATTTTATTATCACCAATCTAATAATTAAGACTGAAACACATTAGTTAATAAAATAAGAGGCCTTAAAAGTATTACAATGCAACGCATACAGTATTTACATCGTAAAAAATCGGACAAGACCCTTGGATGATAGAAATTAAATGTATCTACCGTCCCCGTCCTAGGCCGATAGTTTAAACTAACAGTTGCAAAAAACATAAAAGAACATAATTTTATCCAAAAATTAAATATGATATTGCTATAAAAGGAAGGAATACCTGTGATATACGAATGATTCGACGCTTGCATGCTAAGGGCTGAGACGAGCCTAGTTTACTGTCGGGATTTCATGAGGATTAAGACGTACTTCACGAAGCTTAGAGAATTTACACGCCTGGCGTAGGGGATATAAGGAGAACTGTAGACAGAGGTAAGGAAGGAGGTGAGGATTATAAAATAAAAAGTATTAAAGAGGTGAAACCAACGAATCATTGAAATACTACTGTTCATCTTAAACGACAATGTTCTTTAGGTAAAACTATTCTACAACTCTCTAATTATAGCAATATTTATAGATATGCGTAAGGCATTTGATTGGAAAAACTTTATTACCCAAATTAAGATCAAGAAATCATAGACCTATGGAATCAGACGTAAAGCACATGATAGTGTTGAAAACTACCTCACGGGAAGAAACAAAGTAACCAAAATTATTAATCGACACTGCAATCAAATACTTACGGAGTGCCACAAGGAAGTTCACTTAGGCCCCTGTTATTTCTTCTATATACAAAGGCCTTCCTATAGATAATTAATTTATAAATGAAATTTTTTAAGTTTATCAACGTAAATATTTAAGTGTATACATATATGTCTTGTTTTATATATAATTTATATAACATTAAAAACTAATAAGATGTATGCATGCCAAAATGTTGTGCATGCCGTGTGATTCCCGGCTTAGAATAGGGCCACCCCTATCTTTCCCATGGCTGTCATCAAGGCGACTAAGGGATTGCACCAGGGACGGGCAGCAGCGTTCTCCTGTGTGTGTATGTTAAGATCATTACTGCGATCACCAATCCGCCTGCCAAGCTTGGTAATTATGGCAAATTCCCCAATGGACAAATTACCAAAAGTGGTATTCTATTGGGGAGGCCTATGTCCAGCAGTGGACGTATTTAGGCTGATGATGATGATGCCAAAATATGGCAGAATATGTCGGCCATTTTATTATATGAGTAAGTACACATTATCAAAATGCTATTACATTAGCTATGGAGAAGGCTATGCTCGGCGTATTTTTAAAGGATATGATTCGTAATGAAGAGATCCTACGAAGAACGAAGGTGACCGACATAACCGAAAGGATTAGCAGGCTGAAGTGGCAGTGGACGGGCCACATCTGTCGCAGAACCGACGGCCGTTGGGGCAGACGAGTTCTGGAGTGGAGACCACAGATTGGCACGCGCAGGGTGGGACGCCCCGCTGCCAGATGGACCGACGACCTGAAGAAGGTGGCCGGAAGCGGCTGGATGCGGAGGGCGGAGGACCGGGTGTGGTGGCGTTCATTAGGGAGGCCTATGGCCAGGGAGGTCCAGCAGTGGACGTCTAAAGGCTGACATGAGGATGATCAAAATTTAATCTCAATCAATACAGTAATTTTTGAGTTATTCGACGGACGGACGAAGAAAAAATATAAGTTTCTCTTATAGTTTTGACGAAATCCTAAAACTTACATCCCTTTGCCGTACACGTGCCGCGAACGGCAGTTAATTTTCCACCGTTACACAGTGGGGCAGTGGCTCATCTCCGCACTAGTTCTACACCTGATATTAATTTCCCTGCGGACACATAAATTTTGTCCGGAGATCGTGCGCGGCGACACACTGGGCCCGCCGCCGTGAACGCTTGGCCAGAGCGACGCGCGTGACGTGCCCAGGGAAGTTTTATGAAGTTTATGTACTTACTTATATAAATATCACTCTTTATGTGAATCGTTTCTTACTTATGATGGTAATAGTAACTTCTTTCTACTTCCTTGGTAGATATTTTTTATCTTCATAACAAATTAAGATATTTCCGTCTTAATTACTTAAAGGGGTACATCATCAGGTTATTTTTGTCTCCACTGCAGAAGCACAACCCTCTCTCATCTGCCGGAGACAGACGGAGGATTTGGCCTACACTCCCCGCGCTGGTCAGGTGGGTTGGGGAGGCCTGATTGATGTTTTATAATGTATTCCCTTAATCGCCTTGTACGACATCCACGGGAAGAGTTGGATTGGTCCTATTCTTCTCTACCGGAAACCACACGGCAATAAAAGGGTACAATTCAATTCAATTACACTGTATTGCACGATAAAAATAAATATACAATAATAAAGTAGCTTAGCTTACACATGTACATCTAGGCGGTTTTATCGCTAAAAGGGATTTCTTACAGACAACCTTCGATTTTAGCGATGTATAATCATAATGGTGATGCCTGAAAAGCAGCGTTTCGCTGAGGCATCGACCAATTCATCTGACTATGTACTACTTACAAATACTAAATTGTTGAACTGAATGATGTCGTTGAATAAATTCTCTTTTATTTTTTTATTTTTTTATTTTATTAACCTTTGGGTGTTATAATGGCCACAGATTATCGAGGGGGGTGAGCGTCGCTTCTTTACGTAGTAATATTAGTATTATCTGCTTTTACAGTAGGCAGGTTGTGCACAGTGGGACGCTCTCTCTCGCTCCACACCATTGCGCTGCGCGCGTGACTTGCAAGACAATCGCCCCAGCATGTTATTGCTAAGATTTTTCCACAGTTACGTGTGTAATCTCCAAGTGTTGATTACCTCGGGAGCTTCTGAATTAAGCGCCACAATTCAGAATATGCATGAACGTTAAATTTGTTTCCGTGATTTATTACTCGCTGAACCACTGTGCTCTATATGAAATAAATTATTTTATATTATTGTTCGAGTCTTTTGTAGTAGGAAGTTAAATAGTGGTACGATTTAGGAACGAATCTGCCTGAATTAGGAAAACCTCTTCTGTATCCTGTTACCACCTTCCGTGCATATACTTAACTCACGGGATCCTTCCATAAACTGAGGCAAAGCTATGAACCCTGGGATCTTATCCAACTGTAAATCAATGTACACGCAAAATATCTTAAAATATCTTCTATCTAATTTTTTTTTTCTGTACCTTCCTACTTTTGTCTACTTTAATTACCTTATGCAATAATTTTTATGTTTATATGTATATTAGAAATCTGTTAATGACTAATGTTTAATTTATATTATACTGTATTATATATTTTTGTAAATTAGCTGTAGGTTTCAGGATGAATAAATAAAATAAAGCAAAAAAAAACAAGATAACACATATTAACTAACTAACCTAGTTTAAGACCTACTAATCATATATGGAATGTATATCTTTCCGCAATAAAATAATTTTCAATTTCAATTAAGCCAATTATTAAGTTCGTCATTTTACATAACAAAATTTATGTTCTTTATTGCACATACATTTTACAAAAGATAGGCATAAAAGTGTACAAATGTAGACATTTCTCTATAAGAGACCTGTTCTAGCCAACCTCCAATATTTGTAAATTATTAAATTCCTGTTCAATTTCCATAACATAGAAGAAAATTCTAGTTTGGGATTAGACAAGTGTATGTATATATGTATATACATATATGTAATAGAATCTATCGTCCAATAAGTCCATATTATACACGACCTTATTCCGATTCCTGCTTAAAACAAATTAGCCCGGCGCCGGTCACCGGGCACTCCTCGTAAGTCATAAAACCGGTAAAAATAAAGAAACAATTCCCAAAACCGCCCTAAAATATTTATGAGCAAAAATAAACAAGCATGGCGCTGGATATAAGTCGGAGTTTTTCCGCGCGTTTTGATATGAAGACAAAATTTCATAAGGCGTCACCTTTTCGAAGCGAAGCACGCTAGTTGCGGAACCCTTTTGGGAAGCGCTTCTCGTAAATATTCAAGGCTATTCACACTCACAATTTTTTTCTGAATTTACTTGCTCTAGCTGGTAAATCCCTTAAACGAGCGGATGGACACGCGGCAGCGGGGCGATTTAACTGCTTGAGTTTGTATCGATCACCCTTGAACCGGAGCATTGACCTACACGAACACCACCTCCAGACTGCAGATTCTTCCTTAAACGCACCAAAGTCAAAGTCAAAATCATTTATTGCATATAAGTATACTTGGTACATTTATACACGTCATTTTTTTGTATCGTCTACCGCTTCCTAGGTGCTAGCGCTGTGAAGAAGAAGCGGCGCAACAAACTTCACGCAACACATCTTTTAAAAATTAAGTTTGCATACAATTAATAAGGATTTTGCGAAGCTGAATTAACATTAGTACCAGGCATCTTTGTCTTTCAAATAATCGTTTATTTTATGATAGGATTTCTTACAAAGTCGTTTTTTAAAACTTTCTGTTGTTCCGAATACGTTAAGGAGATTAAGAAGATGTTAATAGACCTGTAACCACTAAATTTAACTCTAACAGCTCAGTTCCTCACACCACTCTTTCACTATACACACAAGTCACTCATATCACTCATCATCATCATACAACATACAACACGTAGCATAGAAGAATGGATATATGTGATTTATATTATATTTGATGAAATAAGATCCTGAAATGTTGTATACGAAGAAAGGTCTCATAGCACAAGTTTTATCATCAGGCTCCTAGAGTCCACTGCTGGACATAGGCCTCTCTCAAGGCGGTCTAATGTACCTGATGTTGGCGCTATCCATTGGAGGAAAACGCCCTAATCGCCACGCTGGGCAGGCGGGTTGGCGATCGCAGTATCAGGCACCTCGCCTGTGGTAATTAGGCCTGAACACACTTTTCTAGATGGCTTTTTGAGGGGGGAGGGGCAGGGGGGAGGGTAGGGTGAGGGGGTAGTTTATAAGATTTGATGAATAATAAGTTTATTTCATACCTTTTAAACTTCTATTAACCTCCTAATATAGAAGTTTAAAAGGTATGAAATTAACTTTTATACTTCAACCATATTACTCTATTGGAGAAAGCGTTTTTATCGCTGTTACCCTATTGTTTGCTTACATATTATTAGGACAATTTACCACTGTCTTAATTCTAACACAGCGCATACGAGTATAGACCACTCCAACTCTTCCCGTGGATGTCGTACAAGGCGACTAAGGGAATACATTATAAAACATCAATCAGGCCTCTCCAACCCGTCTGGCCAGCGCGGGGAGTGTAGGCCAAATCCTCCGTCTGTCTCCGGCAGATGAGAGAGGGTGGTGCTCCTGCAGTGGAGACAAAAAAATAACCTGATGGGCCGAGCATGCGTTATGGAACGACAGACGTGTATGTCCAGAGAAGCCCCAATAGGCCATACAGCCCGTGCCGGGGCTATCTCTCAATATTTACGACAGGTTTAAGCCTAGACGGTCTTTATTGACACTAGATGGCAAGATATTACAAATATGAGAATTTTATTAACTAGACACACCAGATCTATAATCTAGACCTCCGGTCGAGGGGCCCCATCCTAAATAAGTTTGTAATATTATCATTGTTTTCCCGCCGCCCGCCCCCGCGCCGCCCGCCCCCGCGCCGCCCGCGCCGCCCCTCCGGGATCTTGCCTCATTTGAATACACCCTGTTTATTGTGCTCGAGTTTTTCCCTTTCGCGCTGTTTCCGTCGAATTATCGAATAATATTTCTCGTCGGTTGAACGCATTATCTCTGGATTCCGTATGAGTACACCGTCTCTTGTTGATTTATTTGATTTGATCTTGTCGCGGGAGGCTGTCAAGATCGTTAATGATTGATAACGTTCCATTTCTGTGTACTTTTTCATGGAGAAACACGAAACGATTTCGTTTTCTATTTTCAGACGATAATGTTCATGTTTTTAGTCCAATCATATACATAAGTGTTTGATTTATTCTGCACTAGCTGTGCCCGTGACTCCGCTCGCGTGGACTGTACAATTATTTTTAATTTCACTCTCAAGCCGACCCCAACACAGACTCCGACTCCCTCGATCACGCCCACTCCCGCTCCCGCTCCCGCTCCCGCTCCCGCTCCCGCTCCCGCTCCCGCTCCCGCTCCATGTCCCACTCCCACTCTCACGCCCCCGCTCATGTCCAGGTCCACGCCCACTTCAACTCCCGCTCCCGTTCCCGCTCCCGTTCCCGCTCCCTTTCCCACCCACACACATAATAGTTAAAAAAATAAAAAAATATGTCAGACATTCACACCAATTGTCCAGTACCAAACTAGGCAGAGCATGTGCTATGGTTACTGGATAACGGATAATTAATTATATAAACATCCAAGATGTATATAAACATCCAAGACTTACGTACAAACATTCATATTTATCATAGGAACATTTGTCTTGTTTGCTTAAGTGCACACCGAAAAATTTACATTGTTTTGGAATGAAATATAGCTAGTAAGGGTCTCTGGTCAACCAGCAGAGTGCACCGCATGCAGGCGAGTGGTATTTGGAGCACCGGATGTCTTTGCGCTCTACACACTGTCGTAGCAGGTCCATTAAGCGTAAATAAGCAAACTCGGCACAACGAAGTCCGGTCCACTTCTCCGAAGGCTCTATCAAAGGAGCCGACGTACGAACTACTCACGAAGACTTCGTTATTTGCCAACCCATAGGTGCAGAATTCCCAGTACTAGATAGGGCATGGTTAAAAAGGGTCGATTAACTTGTCGCATAATTCTGTTCTGTGGTGTGGTTAGGACCCACTCCTGTGTACTAAGATCATTATTGGCCATCACCAATCTACCTGCCAAGCGTGGTGGTTATGGAAAATCCCCTAATGGACAGCCCACCAAAAGTTTCATTCTATTGGGGAGCTTATGTTCAGCAGTGGGCGTATTTCGGCTGATGATGATGTAATGTAAGTATAAATATACACTTGAATTTTTTTTATAAAGTCACATTCAAAAAGTTCTTTAATGCCATGTTAAAACGTGTCTATTGACTATTTTTTTTATGTTAATGTAGATATGCTCATTTTTGATAACTACACAAAAATCTGTTCCCTGAGTTTGTTTCTTTGGTTTTTCACCCACTAAACTACTTCGTAAAATTTAGTATCTTAAGTTAACTTAAAAACACATTACACAGTTTAACTCAATGCACCTTTTCAACATTATATGTATATGTCAGTACATTTTATTCTTATTAATTCAGCTATACACAATGCCCTTATTTCTACTAATTTACAAACTTAAATTATATATATTTAATATTATTATGTACACCAATACATTGACAGCCCTCTACGCACAATTTAAAAAAACTTAATCTGTGAAGTCACTTGACCTGGTGCTGACAGAATACCAGCGCTGGAGTTCGCGTAGCGTGCTGCAGCATTATGCTGAGTCAGCGCCATTTTATTGCTGCGACACATAGGTACCTTGATTATTTTTAAATTGTAATTTATTAATTTCTGTTCTGTTTATTTCTCATGTATGTGTGTGTCGTAGCTATGAATAAATGACCTATTCTATTCTATTCTATTCTATTCTATTCTATTCTATTCTATCCTCATTATAATCATCAGGTTATTTTTGTCTCCACTGCAGGAGCACAACCCTCTCTCATCTGCCGGAGACAGACGGAGGATGTGGCCTACACTCCCCGCGCTGGCCAGACTGGTTGGGAAGGCCTGATTGATGTTTTATAATGTATTCCCTTAGTCGCCTTGTACGACATTCACGGGAAGAGCTGGAGTGGTCCTATTCTACTCTACCGGAAACCACACGGCATAGTTCCTATACTAACGACGAAAGTGTAATCAAATACCCTTCTAGGTATCAGATTCTGAAACATCTGTGGCGGCCATTCCACAATGCGTGTAGGATGCTGCAGCGCAGAATGCAATTTATTCACTTTGGAATGCGCTGGATAAATGTATTTATCGGTGTCGTGTGAATAAGAAGTATACTTCGAAATCAAGACAAGAAAATTAATGTGAACTTGTAGGTATTCAAACTTGACAGCTGAATAGCTTTCTATTTTGTTTTTCTTGTCTCCGCTCGCAGAATTAATGTTTTTAATTAAATTTTTTTTACATAATCCACAGCACTTTGAAAAAAAAAACAATAATAGTTCTTACTGCCAATACCAGATTTACAATAATATCTATCTATTTCACAGTTTAGTGATTGTGTGTGTTTGGGGTGGGGGGGGGGGGGGGGGGGTATCTGTGGGGTGTGGAGGTTGCCACCTCTTACCCTCGCTCAAAACTTCAAAGCAGCTATTCTCAAAATGACCGATTTCGATTTCTCAGCAGTTCCTTTACGTTTTTCCTTTTTTTTCTAAACCGTCCCAATACTGAGGCGATCAAAACCAAAAAAAAAATTCAAATCGGTCGAGCCCTTTTCGAGTTTTTGCGAGAATAACTGACGACAATTGATGCTGAATAATATCGTCGACGTTAAAGCGCCACAAGGTAGCAAAACAACACCTATCTCACAAAATAGAAGGACTGGTTGATTATTTGTTCTCCACTGCAGAAGCACAAGGTGCAGGAGATAGCACCGGCGGGCAACTACCTCAACCAAGTGCCTTGGCTATTTTTTGTTTGTTTCATGAAATTACTCCTCATACAAAATGAAATAAGTATTTTTTTTTGTCAAAAAGAAACTTTATACTTTAATTTAGGTTTGAAAATGGCGCATTAGAGTTTTTTTTTTTAATAAATGTCATATATTCACGCTAATTATCCAGTCACAAACTAGGTAGAGCCTGTGCTGTGGTTACTAGATAACGGATACACATACTTAAACAAATATATAAACATCCAAGACTTGGGTACAAACATTCATATGCATCATACGAACATTTAGCGGGATTCGAACCCGCAACCTCCGGCCTGGCAGTCCGAGAGCTACCCCGTTCGGCCACGGAAGTCGTAGTTTTATCCTTATACTATTGATATACATATATAATATAAATTTTATTTAACATTTTTGCTGTCGATATAGAATTTTAGTTAAAATGCATTCACTTATTATTTACTGAACATAATAAACTTTGAAAATACATCAAAATGTCCATCAGAGACAGTTTGACTCTGCGTCTCATATGCAAACGCGGGCAGCGGCATCTCAGAGGGGATTGGCTCTCTTCAGCCTGCGGATTCAATTACCCTCGTTTGAATCAACCCCCCCTTTATCCCCCCGTCGCACCTGTCCACCTACCGAAGTCTTAGAGCTTTTCATTCAGGTAAGAGAGTCAATTGTGCCTTCAAACAGCAATGCTAGTATTGATGTGTTTGTTCCCTTTTAGGGGAGCCAGTGTAAGTAATTATTATATCTTCTCGTCGCGTATGCCGCAGTTGAACCACTACCTCCTCCGTAACGACCAACGGCGCCGTTACGTTTGTATACAGTAATGGTCAGGATCAGGTCTAATTAGGCACACTCCTATTGTACTTATCTTCTCGATTATACATGCTGTAAAATTCACGTAAAAAATACACCCCCCCCCCCCACACACACACATACACGTGCCTAATAGTACTAGCTGTTACCCGCGACCTCGTCCTCGTGGACAACTTAATATCACAAATTATTATGTATTTCCCGTAGGAATGGGGTGTTTTTTCGGGATAAAAACTATCCTACGTGCCATTTCATGTATATCAGTGAAGTGCACGGGTGTAAAAGATGGCTAGATCACTGTGTAACGACAATATCAGCTTTTAAAACTATTAATAATGTAACCATATTAAATGACATTTATTGGTCTGATCACTTTCCCATGGAAATTACTTGCGATTTAATAGCTGTGAGGCCTAAGGTGATACCAGCTGATTATATAAATGTGAGTAAAGCCCTATGGGGTACAAGAGGGCCAGATCAGATCGATAGGTATCATGACTATTGTAATGCTAAATTTAGAAATATACATTTTCCGGATGATTTCCGTAATTGTTGTGATGTACAGACTTAGAACATAGAAACCGCTTAAAAGAGTTGTATCAACAAATTGCAACAATATTGTATGACGGAGCTGTAATGAGTCACAATAGTAGGTCTAATAGGAAATATAAAACTATCGTGGGGTGGAATAAACATGTTGACTCACTACATAAAGAGGCAAGGTCCAAATATAGTTTATGGGTATTATATGGGAAGCCCAGCAGTGGGCATACCTACTACGAAATGTGTGATAGTAGAAAGAAGTTTAAAGCTAAACTGAAATGGTGTCAGGATCATGAAGACCAAGTAAAGATGGACATTATAGCCTCGCATCATTCTGCAAAAGATTTTAAAAGTTTTTGGAAAGCCACCAATAAATTAAATCTAAGACCTGGTCAGCCTATAAGTATAGACGGGGTCAGTGAGACTAGTGAAATTGCTATTTTTTTTAGAAAACAGTTTAAGGTAGAGTCCCCCTTAGGTCCATCTAGCTCAACAGGTTCCGCTGTTGTCCCCCCAGATGTTAGTCTTGTACGGTTCTCTGCGAAGGATGTCAGCTTAGTGATCAGGAGCATGACCAGAGGCAAGTCTCCGGGGCATGATGGGTTAAGCATCGAACACCTTCAGTGTGCTGGGGTGCACCTTCCTAGGGTTCTAGGTATGTTCTATTCGTTGTGTCTGAGTCATAGTTACCTCCCGCCAGACCTCATGAAAACGATTGTTGTGCCGGTCCTCAAGAGCAAAACTGGTGATATTACAGATAAGTGTAACTATAGGCCCATATCGTTGGCAACAATTATTGCTAAGGTGCTGGACGGTCTGCTTGATGGGCATTTAAGAAAACACATACACCTGCACGACGCCCAGTTTGGCTTTCGGGCTGGACTGTCTACTGAAAGTGCTATATTGGCTCTCAAGCATACCGTTCAGTACTATACAGACAGGCGGACTCCGGTCTATGCCTGCTTTCTGGACTTATCTAAGGCCTTCGATATGGTGTCCTATGACATTCTATGGTCTAAGTTAAGAGACACGGAGATACCACGGGAAGTGCTGGCAGTTCTTGAGTACTGGTACAACAATCAAATGAACAATGTCAAATGGGCTGGTAAACAGTCAAACGCATACAGGTTGGAGTGTGGTGTCAGGCAGGGGGGGTTGACGTCGCCAAATCTCTTCAGTCTGTATGTAAACGACTTGATAACGGAGCTGAGTAGTATGCATGTCGGATGCTACGTAAATAATACGTGTGTGAATAATATAAGTTACGCAGATGATATGGTTCTGTTAGCTCCTTCGGTCAGTGCCCTCCGCAAATTGTTACGGGTATGTGAACAGTACGCAATTAAACATGGCCTTGTATATAATGTAAAAAAAAGTGAGTACATGGTGTTTAAGGCGAGTGGAAAGGGCCCTGGCAGGGTGCCTCCCATTACAATGAATGGCGCTGCCCTTCGCAGGGTTACCCAATTTAAATATCTAGGTCATTATTTAACTGAAACATTGAATGATGACCTAGACGTCGAGAGAGAGCGCAGGGCGCTGTCGGTGCGTGGTAATATGCTGGTTCGCAGATTTGCTCGCTGTTCTATAGCAGTCAAAATAACTCTTTTTAAAGCTTACTGCCAGGTTTTCTACACGGGCAGTCTGTGGACCACATACACCAAGCGTGCCTACAGCGCACTGCGCGTACAATATAATAACATTTTCAGGGCCCTATTGGGGCTGCCCCGATACTGCAGCGCGTCAGGGATGTTCGCAGAGGCTCGCACAAACGATTTTGCTGCAATAACACAGAATACTAAATAGTAGGACAGAAGTCTCTCTTCTGAATAAAGCGGCGTTTAGGTACCAAAAATATACCTAAACTACGCTTCCCTTTCTATTGTATAATTCTATCTCGTTCAGACGCGGCACGTGTAACGTTAGGGTTGTCATCTTATAAACCCATAATTTAATCTAAGTATTTATGTTTAGTACAAAAGTACCTATTACTCTTTTTATACAATGACTTTTGAAATATAGTTTTACACCCGAAAACTATTTGTTTTACAAATTCCCGCATACTTACATAAGTAGGTAAGCAACTTTGGTGTATCTATTTTATTTTTTGTATTGTAGCTGAGAGTTCTGAGGGAATTGAATTCTGAGTTTGTACTGAATGACTGAATGATCGCAAGACGAGGCTTGCGGCTTATAGTCTCCGGACGGTGGAAGACGGTGGGGGTAGAACCGATCAGAGTGGAGGACTCATCGAACTTTCATCAAAAGCCATCACCTTCTAGAACCTTCCATCACCTTCTAGAACATTCTCGACCCTTCCAAATGATGTACCTAAAAAGTTCTAGAACATTCGAGACACTTTCAGACTTTTCTCGAACTTTCCATACCTTTCCATAGCACACCAACATGATATATTTCTAGAACTTTCTACAATGTTCTAACTTTCATCAAAGTCCATCACCTTCTAGAGTTTTCCATGCCTTCCAGAACATTCTCGACCCTTCCATATGATGTACCTAAAAAGTTCTAGAACATTCGAGACATTTTCAGACTTTTCTCGAACCTTCCATACCTATCCATAGCACACCAAAATGATATTTCTAGAACTTTCTACAATGTTCTACCGTTACTAATATTTTCGAGAATATTCTGTAGGCACATCCATAGTTCGGGAACTTTCCATCACTATTAATAAATACATAGCTTTTCTCTAGATTAAAACAGAAAATGCCCTTTTACATGGAATTAATCTGACTTTTTATTAGTGTTTTAACAACCGAAAGTGATACAATATCGCCTGTAATAATTTCTGTAATGTATCACCACTCGCGCGTGCATCACATCCAGCGGGCGGCAACCGACTGATTTTGTCCGGTCGACCCTGCACCGCGATTTTTGTGAACAAAGTCCGGAGTGACACAGGCCTGGCAATAATGCGCAACAAAGCGAGCTCCCTGATGCGCAGGCTGCGGGGCAGCGCTAATGGGATCCTGAAAATGATCAATGAGAGGTTTGACGGCCCCATCATTAGACACTGGGTGGGGCTGTTGAAACCTATATCTAGTTATTTAAGAAATTAGTTAATAAGTTTACTAACATAGTATTAAGGCTTTACTAACACTATGGATATCTTATCTGAAATAAATAAATAATAATAATAATAATTTCAAGAACTAAACTATATGTGTGCCAAGTTTCAGCACGATCCGTCCAGTGGTTGAAGCGTTATTGAGTAACACACATCCAAATATCCAAACTTTCGGATTTATAATATTAGTAGGATAGGATTATTATATTAATTTACTCCCTGTCCCCCTTCTATCAATATAGGCTTTATTTATTTTATATTATTTTTATTTGTTATATATTATTCATGAATCAGCTGTTATTGTTATTATCTCTATTGATTTTTATGTGAAATCTTGTAATTCACTTTAATTACTACTACGGAAAATGATGTTATGTAATTTTTTTAACTGTATGATTTTCTTAGACATAAAATAAATAAAAATAATTTAAAATAAACACGGTCTCTAATCCTCCGTCTGTCTCCGGCAGATGAGAGAGGGTTATGCTCCTGCATTGGAGACACAAATAACCTGATGATGAAACACGGTCTATACAGCTGCTGCAGTAAGATTCCCTCGTATGTGTAGTTTGTTATTAACATTGCTCCCACGCCTCTGTAATATTTTTAAATATAAGGAAATGTATATGAGAATACAGGCTCCTACAATATGCAGACCTGCCATATAACTCTGAAAGCCTTTGGAACCACTTTAAATTCTGAAAAGAAAATCGTCAAAGCTTTTATATTGCCCCGTTTCGTTGGGGCCGTTAGCACAGCGAGAAGCAGTACTTAAACTGCCAACTTTGCATTATATCAACGGATTATTAAGCCGTGTTGTTTCCGGTAGAGTAGAATAGGACCACTCCAACTCTTCCCGTGGATGTCGTACAAGGCGACTAAGGGAATACATTATAAAACATCAATCAGGCCTCCCCAACCCGTCTGGCCAGCGCGGGGAGTGTAGGCCAAATCCTCCGTCTGTCTCCGGCAGAAGAGAGAGGGTTGTGCTCCTGCAGTGGAGACAAAAATAACCTGGTGATGATGATGATGAATGGATTATTCTCCTGTAATTTTATTTTATTAATTTAAATTAATTTAGGTATTATTACCTATATGGCTGTATGATAGCTTTTTTGCCCGATCCTGACAATCGTCGAAAAGCGACTTTCCTTCATCCGCTCTTCGATCCGTGATACCACTCGGCGTGATGTGTGGCGAACAACATCGCCGCCTCCGTGTTGTGGTACAACAAGTTAGTTTAAACTTCATAAATCGAATTCCCGCTCCGCTCGTCGCGTCGCTGTGTTAGAGGCCCGTGCAGCCAGGCCAGGAGCGACGTATGAGCACGCCATGTTTTATTCATTACGCACCTACTGTCTCTAAACGACCCGCGAAAGTATTCAGAATTAAATTCGGCATGCAAACATCACCCGCGCTGCGTTTATACGCCGCGTTTATTCGCTGCACAGTGCATATCTGCACATAATAAGTAGAGACAGCTAGTTTAATTTCTTAAAGACTTACCAAAAAAAAATGCAAGCCAAATTGAAGCCTATGCGGTTGTCAGAAAGTCAATGTTACACTGAACCGCTAAATCACGCACACATTGACAGTCGTACGCGCTTCGCTTCACTTACGCTTTTGGATTGTGGACAGAACCTATACGTTACCTATTAGCATCATCATCATCAGCCTGAAAGAGTCCACTGTTGGACATAGGCCTCTCCCAAGGTGCGCCACTGAACCCGATCCTCGGTTCTTCTCATCCAGTCACTGCCAGCCTCCTTACGCAGATCGTCGCTCTATCTAGCCAGGGGGCGTCCCACACTACGCTTGCCCAGTCGCGGTTTCCACTCGAGAACTCATTTACCCCAGCGGTAATCAGTTCTCCGACAGATGTGACCAGCCTACTGCCACTTCAGCGTACTAACTTTTAGAGCTATATCGAAGACTTTAGTTCTCTGGCTAATCACCTCATTTCGGATCCTATTTGCATCATCATCATCAGGTTATTTTTGTCTCCACTGCAGGAGCACAACCGTCTCTCATCTGCCGAAGACAGACGGAGGATTTGGCCTACACTCCCCGCGCTGGCCAGACGGGTTGTTGAGGCTTGATTGATGTTTTATAATGTATGTACGCATACAATTCCTCAAACAGATAACACCCTTATTCATAGCAAAGATTCGGAGCCTAACTCAAAATAAAAACTAAAATTTAAAACATTAATTTTTCAGCAATTATCGGAAAATTATGTAAATCTCTGGAAACACTGTATAATATAAAACTTTCTGAACAGCCATATCATTCGTCTGTTTAAAATAACACTGAATTATATTCATGACGTAATCAAAACGATCCATTAGCAAATTAAATTAACTGTAACAAAAACTTGGCACTAGCGCTCCCCAAATGTTATCATTGCCCCAATATTTAGTTTCTCATACATATCTATTTGCAGGCCCGGATTTTGTGTTTGTTTTAGCCTTTACTGAAGCGAGGGCATACTCACAAGCGGAAGCGAGTGAGGTTCGTATTTTCGCTATCTTCTGATACTTCTATAGAACTGTTGTCTTTGTATTTCCACTAGGTGGAGACAGTCACAGGTCTGAAAAGGTAAAAAAAATATTAATATTACATTAACATGAATTCAGGCAAAAATAACAATACTAACTTATATACCTAAGCACTATACACATTAACAAATCTATGGAATAGATCTAAAATAAAGTTTAATTTAATTTCTAAAATTCAGAACAAAATTGTTCGTTTAAAATAGTTTATGAAAAACTCTTCCTAGTTATATAGAGTTGTGACGTCATAGAACTCTGAAACTTATTGCTATGATAGAACTAGTGAAAACTTGTCTTGATTCAGAAGATCTTATTAAACGAAGAACGTCATTTTGACATAAGAGATTGACGCAACGACTCATCAAGTTATCGTAGAACAACGGGGGATTTCGTTTCAAAATTTACCGACCTCCTGATTGGAAACCAGAGTAACCTCCTTCGTGTATTTTCCACTACTTTGACATTGGCGGAATTATTTGGCCTTATAAGCGTAATAACAAAGGCCATAATAAAAAAAAAAAAAAAAAACAACTGGGACCACAACTTAGAAGAATATTGGATATATCCATTCGTTCTTCTAAGGACCACAATGTCTTATCAGATGTCATATGAACTGATACGACAAACTTCGTTTCACTAGTTAAATAGATTTACAGGGACAAAATAGTTGATTTCTACAACGTCACATTTCTATGGAACTAGAATAAATTACCGGTATATTTTAAATATTTCTAAACAATTAACTGCTCTAAAAAAAAATTTTGCTTAAATGTAACCGAAGTTTTGTCTAACACTCTAGTATATATTATCTTTGGTCTAACCAAGAAATGTATCACGTACCAGAAGTTTTTTTTTATTATTTATAAACAAATTGCTGTGTGGTTTCCGGTAGAGTAGAATAGTACCACTCCAACTCTTCCCGTGGATGTCGTACAAGGCGACTGAGGGAATACATTATAAAACATCAATCAGGCCTCCCTACCCGTCTGGCCAGCGCGGGGAGTGTAGGCAAAATCCTCCGTCTGTCTCCGGCACATGAGAGAGGGTCGTGCTCCTGCAGTGGAGACAAAAATAACCTGATGATGATGATAAAAAAAAAACAAATTGTAACATAATATGTCGTGTATGCTATTTTTCTGTATAATTTTACCGACTTTTTCTTTTAGTTATCCTGTAGCTCAATGTAAAACAACTATAATTCTCATATTTGCAGGCAATGTTTCATATGTAAATCTCTATCTGTCCAGTAAATCAATCACTTATTACTATTAAATTCATTTATTTAAATGTCAGTGATCCATAATTCTTAGTAGATCAATAATACTTACAAAAAGGTGCTAATAACATTCAAAGATTTAAAAATAAATCAATTATTATTTAAAATGCACTTAAACATGTTAAAAATATAATTTTACGTATAAGCAGCAATTCAGCAATGGCAGCCTTCTAACTGTCAGAGATTTCTTCCAGTAATGTATACAAAATGCTGGATGCAAACAACAGAAAAGTAAAATAAATATGAAAAATTTGAAAAAATTATATCGCTGCGCTCGTCACTATGTTGTCTCCCTCGGTCCGTAGGGTTGGCAATCGTCAAAATTCGGGCGGCGATCACCAGGGATGTTTTCTCGGGCAACACGCGCGTCGCATGAATCATTTATAAATGCAAATGTCTGTTGTCGGCGACTGCCCGCCGCTGCCCGTCACTGCCCGTCACTGCCCGCTACCCGCCGCAGCCCGCAATCGTAACCTGCTACGTTATCCGTGACGTATAGGCAGATCAATTTATTTATGTTTCCATTGTTACAGTGTTTAATTTATGAGTTTATATCATCGATATCGTGGTAACTACGACCCGGAATAAACAGACAAATAAATAAATATATCATACACATATGTTAGCATTTATCCAAATAATAGTTATTCCTTTAAAATTTAACTAGCTGTGCCCGCGGCTCCGCTCGCGTGGACTACAGAATGCGCTCCCGTTCCCACTCTCGCTCCCTATCCCACTTCCACTCGAGACTCCCGATCCCAATCTCAATCCCAATTCCACTCATACGCCCACTCCCACGCCCACTCCCACTCCCATTCCAACTATAGTACAAACCAATCACAATATGAATTGTATCAATATTCACAAATAATAATACTTCTTTGTTATATTGGCTTCTATAAAAATTTACTTTATTAATATCTCAGGTTTTAAGTGGCGTATCAAGATGAAACATGCACCAGATTTTAAGTTAGACCTCCAGCAAGACAACTGAAAACTGCATCAAATTTCATTCGGTGGTTTTTGCGTGACATACTCGTACATACAGACAGACAGAAAGACAGACAGACAAAAAATCTAAATACAAATATTTTGGCTTCTATTGGCCTCATAAAGACCCCTCATTAAAAATTTTCTACAATATCTCCCATGTACAGACATAGACCAGTTATAGTTTTATTATATGTATGATTCCGTGATATAATTGTATAATTAGTAAATAGGTGGTCTATTGACTGCTACTACTTCCAATGCCGCCATTTTCGGTTTAGCTACTCACGCCACCACTGTGGTGCAACAGGCTGCAGAGGAGGGGTAGGGGGCACTCGAGCGACAGCAGCACCGAGGTGCGGCATTCGAAAAGCCAACGTCATCGGGAGTAGAATATTTATTGTGAAACGGCTAGAGTGTATATTTTGAGTTTAAATATAGATTTGAGTTTAATAGTCTTCGTATCATACTACCCCTGGCTAGGAAGATTGGCGGTACTGTCTAACACTTGTGTTAGAGCCGTGGTAGCCGGTTGGTTGTGCACTCGCCTCACGTTCATGAGCTCCTGGTACAAACCCCGCCCGTGCCTATGAGTTTTACGAAACTTAAGTACGGTTTATTTATAATACCACAGGCTTTTCGGTGAAGGAAAACATCGTAAGGAAACCTGCATATGCCGAAGAAGAAATTCTGAGGCCTATGTGAAGTCCACCAAATCGGCTTGGGGCACCGATGGTGGTCAGGGGTTTGGCACAAAAGATCCTGAAGGGTCGAAGTGTCGCCAGGTCTTCCTGGCCCCCTGAGAAGATAAGATAAGATAACACTTGTGTAATCCCAAACTAGAATTTTCTGCTGCGCTATGGAGATTAAACAAGAATAGGACAATTCACAAACATCCAGACCGCGACTAACTTCTACAACTTTCAAGTATTTCAGCGAATTACACGATTTGATTCCCCCATCCCCCTTCCATCACCGGACTACCAGGCGTGGTGAGGGACTTCATCCTTATGCAGTAGATGTGCCACGCGATATGCAGGGTAGGACGCCCTGCCGCCAGATAGGCCGACGACTTCAAGTGGCTGGAAGCGGAGGGCGGAGTCCCGGGTGTGGTGGCATTCATTTGGGAAGGCCTATGTCCAGCAGTGGAAGTCTAAGGGCTGGTATGATGATAAATGATGAAGCCTAGCCCTAGTGGGAACTCTTAAGGGCGGCACGGCCCGCCAGATCTCCCGTTTCATGCCATTCTCGGTATCCCACCGTGTAAAATAAATGAATGTTAATATAGTTCATAATGCAATTTCATAAGGTATATTTTAAGAAGTTTCTTACATTTCACCGCTGGAATACTGACGTAAAGCGTCGAAAAACGGACGTAAGACAGACGAATAGCTTTTACTGGTTTTGAAATAAGATACATTATCCCTTAAACTGACTGAAAAGTACTCGGGACTGGTGGGTTCACTGATGTGTCCGAATGAACCTCATATATAAATTCACCTGACTCAAAAAGCACATTAATTTCATATTTTTAAGTGGTAGTTACGGAATTACTACCGTTTTATAAGTGGAGTCAGCATTTTAACTATCATGAATCATAGTCAGTTACTGCCGACTGCACGCGGTGCCTTTTCTGCTGCGAACGACTTTTATACCTGGCGAATTTCACTCACACACTATTTTCTTATTTCTCACTCGCACACATGCACACGCATCCCCCCCCCCCCCCACACACACACCCTACCCACACATCACTCACACCCCCCCCCATACACACACTCCATACCCCCCCCCCCCACACACACACACACACTTACACAAACACGGTACAAAAGTACTAATCACATCACAGAACCTTCTTATTTATCTCTGAATTGGTTTTCTTACAATTTTAATTGGCGTTATAACCTTGTTCTTTTCGTGGCGGGAAGACCTGGCGTCCTGGAATACATGGTTTCCCTAAGTCCAAGCGTCAGTCTCCACAACAATCTTCCTTACTATTCATCATCATGTCAGCCCTTAGAAGTCCACTGCTGGACATATGCCTTCCCCAATAAACGCCACCACACCCGGTCCTCCGCCCTCCGCATTCAGCCGCTACCAGCCACCTTCTTCAGGTCGTCGGGGCGTCCCACCCTGCGCGTGCCGATCCGCGGTCTCCACTCCAGAACTCGTCTGCCAAAACGGCCGTCGGTTCTGAGGCATATGTGGCCCGCCCACTGCCACTTTAGCTTACTAATCCTTTCGGCTATGTCGGTTACCTTCGTTCTTCGTCGGATCTCTTCATTACGAATCATATCGGCACGCACAGGGTGGGACGCCCCGCCGCCAGGTGGACCGACGATCTGAAGAAGGTGGCTGGAAGCGGCTGGATGCGTTCATTGGGGAAGGCCTCTGTCCAACAGTGGACTTCTAAGGGCTGATATGATGATTATGATATACATTATTATACCTCTGCATTCTAATGTCTCGTCCACACCGGAAACTTTTGTATTGGCATTTGGTATGTACATTCTTTCCCCTTCCTAAGTCTTTTGCCTCATCTCTCAGTGACAAAGATGCCTGGTACTAATGTTAATTCAGCTTCGCAAAATCTTTATTAATTGTATGCAAACTTGATTTTTAAAAGATGTGTTGCGTGAAGTTTTTTGCGCCGTTTCTTCTTCACAGCGCTAACACCTAGGAAGAGGCAGTCGATAAAAAATTACGTGTATAAATGTACCAAGTGTACTCATATGCAATAAATGATTTTGACTTTTACTTTAAATATAAATACAGGCTATGTCAATAAACCCGCCATAACCAACTACCGTACGCTAGCCCTGTAACACCCATAATCATCAACCTAATTACGTCCACTGCTTAACATAAGCCTTCCCAATAGAATGCCTCTTTTGGTGATCTATCCTAATCACCACGCTTGGCAGACAAATTTTTAGCCGGGAACCACACAGCCATACTTATCTTATCTTCTCAGGGGGCCAGGAAGACCTGGCGACACTTCGACCCTTCAGGATCTTTTGTGCCAAACCCCTGACCACCAACGGTGCCCCAAGCCGATTTGGTGGACTTCACATACGCCTTAGAATTTCTTCTTCGGCATATGCAGGTTTCCTTACGATGTTTTCCTTCACGGAAAAGCCTGTGGTATTATAAATAAACCGTACTTAAGTTTCGTAAAACTCCATACTTACAGTTATTATCTCGAGTACCACTTTAAATTAGCTATTGCTAACTTCGCCGAGCCCAGGCGAGTCTGGTGCATACGGGAGGGCAAACTTTCTAGTTACTTGTAACTAATTAGTGCGAATAACATGCAGCGCTGGCGACCTATTGCATGTAACACATTACTGCTCTCAAAGTTACGCCATAACTATCTCTACAACGACAACAACAGTCCCAGCGGTGGACTAGGCCTCTCTCTATGAAGGAAGAAATTTTTTTTTCTCCCTCATGCCTCTCTCTAAATAATGACAGGTATTGTAAGATAAAATTTACAATATAATATTTTGTAAAATAAGTAAATCACCATTTTTTATAATCGTCATCATCAGCCGAAATACGTCCACTGCTGAACATAAGCCTCCCCAATAAAATGATACTTTTGATGGGCTATACACTGGGGGAATTGCCATAATCACTACGCTTGGCAGATGGCTTAGTAATGATCTCACCTTGACACCACATATATACATACATACATGCATACATACATACATACATACATACATACATACATACATACATACATACATACATACATACATACATACATACATACATACATACATACATACATACATACATACATACATACATACATACATACATACATACATACATACATACATACATACATACATACATACATACATACATACATAATGCCCACGCCTTGGTCCCAGAGGGGTAGGCAGAGACGATATATCAGCACTTTGCGCAATCTAATGTCGCCCTTGACAATACCAACGGGAAGACTGAGGGTGGCCATATTCAAAGCCGGGAAACCCACGGCTTCTGCTATGTTCATCATCAGCTTATATACGTCCACTGTTGAACATAAGCCTCCCCAATAGAATGCCTCTTTTGGTGCTGTCATTGAAATGACCAGGAACGGGAAGCAACGTTCTCCTGAGTTACAGCGATCACGATTTGCCGTGTGGTTTCCGGTAGAGTAGAATAGGACCACTCCAAATCTTCCCGTGGATGTCGTACAAGGCGACTGAGGGAATACATTATAAAACATCAATCAGGCCTCCCCAACCCGTCTGGCCAGCGCGGGGAGTGTAGGCCAAATCCTCCGTCTGTCTCCGGCAGATGAGAGAGGGTTGTGCTCCTGCAGTGGAGACAACAATAACCTGATGATGATGAACCAATGGACTACAATCCTACTAATATTATAAATGCGAAAGTTTGGATATTTGAATGTTTGTTACTCAATCACGCTTAAACTACTGGGCGGATCGTAATGAAACTTGGCACACATATAGATTAGGTACTGGAATAGGATATAGCATAGTTTTTATCCCAAAAAACATCCCAGTCCTACTGGAAATACATAATAATTTGTGATGTTAAGTTGTCCACGCGGACGTAGTCGCGGGCAACAGCTAGTTTGATATATTTTTACATTTTGCACACCAGCAACGGTCGAATATGTACGGATATTGTTACTCTATTATTATGTACCCATATTCGCAAAATAAACAATTGGAATTTGAATCTGATCTGAACTTTTCCCTTGGCGCAGATGGCGTGGGTCCACATCGATCGGCAGATGATCCTGGAACAGGACATAGGATAGTTTTTATTTGATGTTAAGTTGTCCACGCGGACGAAGTCGCGGGCAACAGCTAGTTTTATATTAAAAAAAACTCGTATAGTCGAAGTGAAAGGTAGTTTAACTCTGGGAGAAAGCAATTTCTCACCGAAACTACCTCGTGATAAATGGACGCCACATCTTATTACATGCCCTATAGGATACTTATTCAAATGCAACAAAACGAACACGCTCGCAGCCCTCGCAAACGCACGACAATAACGCGCCCGCCGCACTATGGGAAAATTGCGTACGTTGCGTCTCAAAACTTCACCTCAGTAATTTCGAAACTAAATTAGCTGTTATTTTTACTCTTGGACGTATAAGGTATTATTTCATCATCATCAGCCTAAATACGTCCACTGCTGGACATAGGCCTCCCCAATACCACTTTTGATTAGATGTCCATTGAAGGATTTACCATAATCACTTGGCAGGCGAATTGGTGTTCGAAGTAATTATTTTAACATACATACACAGGAGAACGATGCTGCCCGTCTCTGGCGCAATCCCTTAGTCGCCTTGACGACACCCACGGGAACGATAGGGGTGGCCCTATTCTAAGTCGGTAACCACACGACAAAATAATTTTATTTATGAGTTTTTATTTTGTTATTATTAAAAAAAAATACAGAAGACTAGGTATTGAAGACGGTTTATAATTTTTTTGATAAAAGAATCAATAGATGTACAAAAATTAATACAATACACTACCAACCATGTTTTATATGAGAAATAAAAAGCAAATAAAAACAATAAAATTGTTATCTAGCGATTTTTTTTTCTAAATTTTCTGTAGATACATATAGTATACTTAGAATCGTCAATTTAAACATTGGTACCGTATAAACATAACATTGGTAGGTCATAGTTAGTACCTACTAAACTATCGTGGAAGAGTGCCACTATAAATTCTTTCATTCATTTAGTCAAAGTCAAGTCAAATTAGAAATATATATACATAAAATTTATGTAAATGATAAAATTATGTAAATAAATGATTAAAAAAAAACTATGAGTACGATTTTGGCTGTATAAAATATAATTTAAAGTGTCATGTCTTATGTTTGGAAAATTCATCTAATGAGTAAAGCTAGTTTTTGGTCATAACTGTTTTGCATTTGAGTTTGAAAGCATTATTGTTGCATTCTCCCAATTTATCAGACACCATATTAATTTTGGTATGGATCAGAAAAGCCGTAATTAGGCGCAAATATATTTTTGTACCTATAAGATCACTCAACACTGGCAAGCATTGGCAACAGTTATAAATATCATGTAAAAACTTTACCGTAAAAATATATCATCGTAAGCTATTTTAGCTAATTTTATTTTGTTAAAATAATATTAGGTAATCATCGTCAGCCTGTAAGAGCCCACTGCTGGACATAGGCCTCTCCCAAGGCGTGCCACTGAACCCGATCTTCGGTTCTTCTCATCCAGTCTCTTCCAGCCGCCCTACGCAGAATACATCATTCTAGATTGTCTAAGATCAATAATTCTTTTGTGGGGCTTTGCGTGCGTTACTACAATAAGGTTCCGAATGAAATTATTAACTTGTCTGAACAAAAATTCAAATCTTCTATAAAAGTTAATCTGTGCAAGAAAGCCTACTATAAGTTAGATGACTACTTAAATGATAAAAGTCCATGGAGTGCTTGATGGCTCAGCATAGGTAGACTTAATGATTGTAATGAATAAGATAAATCAAAGGTAGGGCCCTGTGCCGTTGGGTTTGTTGCCACTTCTTACCCTCGGTTATACAGGTGGAAGTGGAGTAGTTTTAGGCAGAATTTGACGTCAAAAAGAGAATAATCTATTCCAATTTTGAAAATAAATATTTTGATTTTGATTTTTGATAGGTAATAATAATTACGATGAAATTATAACCATTCCACAAATGTAAAAGGTAGTCTGGAAGAAATCGCATAAAGCGATAAGACCGCCTAAATTGTACTATTTTTAACTTCTATAACGTGTAACTGTATTTGTTTGTGCAATTAAGTGTATTGTATTGTATGTATTTTTTATATTTTTTTATTTATTTATTTATGTACACTTTGTATACTGTGTATGTATAATACTTTTATAACAAAAAACTAATAATAATGGTAGTAACGTAACTCTCTTCCGTCGCCGCCAAAAACCTGAGACCATGGCATGGGTCTGTCTATAATTCTCTATAGTTCTCTATAATTCGTCTAATAATTAAAATAAAAGTTTCTCACGAGTGAACGTACATTAAAACATATAAATAAAAACAAAATTTAATAGGCCTTGTAGTGATCCGAGGATAAGTTAACTAGCATATACGTATCTGCAGATATCAAAAGGATTTCCAGGTGTTTATCCCATTTCTATTATCTTTCCCACAATACCTCCTTTTGACGACCTCCGTGGCGGAACGGGTAGCTCTCGGACTGCCACGCCGGAGGTTGCGGGTTAGAATCCCGCTAGGGGCAAATGTTCGTATGATGAATATGAATGTTTGTACCTAAGCCTTGGATGTTTATATATTTATTTAAGTATGTCTATCCGTTATCTAGTAACCATACCACAGGCTCTGCCTAGTTTAGGACTGGATAATTGGTGTGAATATCTGAGATATTTATAAAAAAAAACTTTATTTATTAAAGTATGTCAATTTATTATTTTCGTCTAGTAACATCGACTTTCGTTTTGAGACGGATTTGTATGGGGCATTACCACAGTGGGACGTCACGCGTAATTCCCGCCGACTATTCGCGTTATACTTTATTAGGGTTTGACAGAAGCAAAAGGATGTTTTTGCAATACCGTCGGATGAGACCGGCCATTCCTTTGATAGCATTTTGAACGCTCGCCTTTACTAAACGGGTTATCATAAATCAGCATTTTTATTTTCCCCGCATCCTTCGAGCTGCTTGTTTGCTTCTCCATGTTTTTATTTGGGTTATATAAAGGTATTTTGAATGAAGACATCGTTGTTCGAACTGTATATTTTCTGTAGTAAGGAATTTATTTATATGCATTATACTTCGTCATCAGGTTATTTTTGTCTCCACTGCAGGAGCACAACCCTCTCTCATCTGCCGGAGATTGACGGAGGATTTGGCCAACACTCCCCGCGCTGGCCAGACGGGTTGGGGAGGCCTGATTGATATTTTATAATGTATTCCCTTAGTCACCTTATACGACATCCAAGGAAGAGTTGGAGTGGTCCTATTCTACTCTACCGGAAACCACACGCCATTATACTTATCACTTTTAATTTCAAATCAGCCCTTAGAGGTCCACTTCTGGACATAGGCTTTCCTCAATGAACGTCACTATACCCGGTCCTCTGCCCTCCGTATCCTGCCGCTTCCGGCTACCTTCTTCAGGTCTTCGATCCACCTGGCAGCGGGGCGTTCCACCTTGCGAATGCAGATCTGTGGTCTCCACTCTAGAAATTTTCTATCCCAATGGCCATCGGTTCTGCGATAGATATAACCCGCTCACTACCAATTCCGCTTACTAATTCTTTCGGCTACGTCGATCACCTTCGTCCTTCATCATATTTCTTCATTACGAACCATATCATTCAAAGAAACTATTATTCGTTGAAAAGATTTATTTACATAAATTAGCCGTGGGGCTATGTTTGATGAATTAATGTTTTTTTTTTATAAAGTTGAAACTTACTTTATAGTTATTTAAATTTTTTATGTTTTATTATTGTGCAAGAAGTTACGTATTTTTTTATGTAATCTTAATTTACTACCACTTCCGGTCCTCCCCATCCGCATCCAGCCTCTTCCGACCATGTTCTTAGGCAGAACCTGCACTATCGACATCGCCCAGCTGATATACTCGTAACATATAAACGCAGACACAAAGATAAATACAAATGCTCAGTACAAAAAGAATTTAACTGGGTAGGATTTGAAGCCGCGACCCCGAGCTCCGCATGTAGATGCTCTACCGACTATTCTGCGGGGCCGTTAGATTTATTTTCCGTCTTTCTTTTTGTGGTATCTCGGATACCGCAACGTAGTTTCTGTCGTTCATCTAATATCTTTTTAGTTCAGCTTATTTTTTAAAAAATAAAATGAAGTCTTCCTATTTGCAATATTGCAAGTAATTTCTCTCCGTGCTCCATAGCCATGGGTCACTCTGAATATGAAATCTTCACTAGTATTAATACCTATATATATATATATATTTAACAGTTTATTGTACACACAAATATACAAAGAACAACACAAAGAAAAGAAAATTATACCAACGGATAAGCTTATTTCTAATGAAATTTCTTCCAGCTAACCTGCGGTGAAGAAAAGGGATTATGGAGAGGCAGTAGTCGCGTGTACCTACTATATATTAAATAATCGTAGAACATATAACATATATAACTAATGGGATCCTGAAAATGATCAATGAGAGGTTTGATGGCCCCATCATTAGACACTGGGTGGGGCTGTTGAAACCTATATCTAGTTATGTAAGAAATTAATTAATAAGTTTACTAACATAGTATTAAGGCTTTACTAACACTATGGATGTATATCTATTCTGAAATGAATAAATAATAATAATAATAATAATAATAATAACACAATAAGCATTAACTAATAGACTATAAATACCAATACAGATACATAAATATATATACATATCAATGAACGTCACAACACCTGGTCTTCAGCCCTCCGCATCCAACCGCTATCTTCCTCAGGTGGTCGGTCGATCTACCCGCTGTCCCACGGTCTCCACTCCAGAACTCGTCTGCTCCAACGGCCGTCGGTTCTGCGATAGACGTAGCTTGCCTACAGAGTCTAAAATAAGCTTTAAACTAGCAGCGTTCTAGCTCTAAACCAATTTACCTGTCCTCCACTGCCTTATTATTATCTGCTCCGGTTTCCAACGCCCTTGAGCGAAGTTTGTCTTCAGGTAAGCTAGATCTGTCTTTGTCTTCTCATTGCTTCCGTACTAGTTTACCGTTTATTTTTTTAGTTACTCGCATAGCAAAAGCAGTGAATCCTACTAATTTTATAAATGTGAAAGTTTGGATATTTGGATGTTTGTTACTCAGTCACGCTTCAACCATTGGACGGACCGTGATGAAACTTGGCACACATATAGGTTAGATCCTGGAATACGGCATAGTATAGATTTTAAGCCGAAAAAACATGTTATTTCTACGGGAAATACATAATAATTTGTGATGTTAAGTTGTCCACGCGGGTGCGCTTGTGATGGAGCATCGGGGTATGGTAAAAGTGTTCCACAACAAAGATTTATCTAGGGATGGAAAGAAGGAATTTCATTTCATTTCATTTATTCAGCCTTAAATTGTATATACATGAAGTTCTTAAAATATGTTTTAGTTCTAATACAACTGTACCGAAGGGTATAGCTTAAAATATCTTATAATAAATAAATTCTAAATTACACAATGTCAGAGATTAAAAATTAAAATAAAAATATCGTAAAACACACACTAAGAATGATTCCAGTGGTCGAAGCGTGATTGGGTAACAAACATCCAAACATCCATACTGTCGCATTTATAATATTAGTGGGATTCCACACTTAATATCTCACGGTTCCCCGATTCTTGTCAAGATGATATTCTAAAATTAGGCTAGCGTTTTTAATTAAAATCATTATTCAACACACTTCAGTTAACATGAAGGTAATTTATATTTGCAGCATATTAATTTGCTTTCACAGGAAGCGGAAAGAGGCTTCGCAGGGCGATCGCGGGAGGGTTAATGAATGGGACGGCGCGCGTTAGATCATATAAAATAACAGCAATTAGCCGTAACATAACCGGCTACCTTCCGCGGCCCGCGATGCTACGCGCGACTACGAACACTTGGAACGTAGCGCTCAAACTTGATAAAATGTAGCGCTTGTGGTACTCCGTAGCCCCAACTACAACTATAATTCATCATCAGGTTATTTTTGTCTCCACTGCAGGAGCACATCCTCTCTCATCTGCCGGAGTCAGACGGAGGATTTGGACTCCCCGCGCTGGCCAGACGGGTTGGGGAGGCCTGATTGATGTTTTATAATGTATTCCCTTAGTCGCCTTGTACGACATCCACGGGAAGAGTTGGAGTGGTCCTATTCTACTCTACCGGAAACCACACGGCAAGCAACTATAATAAATAGAATCGTAAACTTCGAGTGACTGGACATTGAAGATATTTGCACCAAAAAAAATTGGGGCATTTAAGAATTAGCTACAGAACACATTTCGACCATTTTTGAAATTTTTGTCTGTTTGTCTATGAGTTTGTGCACGCATCACTTAAAAACTACTGAACGGATTTGAATGGACTTTTCACATAAACATGGGGCTTAACTTAACTTAACATTTAGTCTTTATTTCTTCGCAATTGGTTTGTTCAATCACAAGTTATGGACATTTGTAGTTTCAAATATTAGTAGGTAGGGTTAGTATGCAATATATTGCATATAATAGTATTTCCGTACTATTCAGATTGCGATGAGTTTGGACTACATTTGGAGCTGGTAGTGGGAATGGGAGTGGGAGTGGGTGTGGGAAAAGGGGAGTAGGTGTGGTAGTGGGAGCAGGAGCTCCGATTCCGAGATATGGCTGTTTTAATTTTTTTACATTTCCCAGTTAAGAAATTAGTTTCTTATGGGATGAAGGATTCCCATTTTGTAACTGGCTTAAAACCGAGAAATTACATTTCCCATGTCGTAGTCAGTTACGAAATTGGATATCAAATGCAACGAGTATTATACATAGTTATGGTAACTGATACAGGTTTGAGAGACTCTCCAGCTTTCCTTTCGTTAATCGAAGAGAGTAAGAGGCTGATTTAGTATACAAGATTAAGGTTCAAAGTTTATGAAGAAATCTTATACTGTCCCATCCCAATAATTGCGAAAGTTTGGATGTTTGTTACTCAATCACGCTTTAACATCTAGACGGATTGGGATGAAACTTGGCACACATATAGGTTAGGTCCTGGAATAGGACATATGATAGCTTTAATCCCGAAGAAACAGCCCATTCCTACGGGAAATGCATAATAATTTGTGATGTTAAGTTGTCCACGCGGACGAAGTCGCGGGTAACAGCTAGTACTGTGGCAGCAATAGTATCTATTGTATATCTACAGCAAGTACTATGCTGCTGCTACATCGTAGGACTTGTAACCATTACCGACTTCCTTCCTCACAAATATTATAAGAGCGGTGTATGGGAAATATAATTGCACGAAAATATAGCCCACGACTCACCTGGTGCTCCTGCGTGGCTCGTCGTCGTCTTCTCCAGGGTACCCTGGATGCTACACCTTCACCAACGCTGGTAGTTCGGTTTTAGCACTTGGTGCACAGTATTAGTGATGTTGTGGGGGTTTTGGTTTTATATAATATATTTATTTACAGCTGCGCTCGGAATCGTGTCCGCGATCGGTTCGATGGAGCGAATGAAAGTTACTTGCTGCCGAAAATAGATGGCAGCACAGTCGAAATTAGGGGGCCTAAAGCCGTACTTTCCTTTAGCAATAAAATTCATTAGAAAGTCTAAAAGGGCCTTGTGCTAGCATTAAATATATACATATGATTAGACATACGGAACAAGCGGTTTTATTTCCGTTGCACGAAATAAATTAAAAGTAAAAAATAATCATAATTTTATGTATGGTAAAAAATACGAAAATAGATTAGATTAGATTTATTTATTTCACTTTTACATCTTAAAAATTCAATTTTACATGTCATTCTAATATGGTAAAAGGGATCGTCATAAAATAAAATAGTGTATAAGTTACAATGTCAACAATTCAAATAATGTCATAGTATATAATAGTCAGTATATAATATTAAAATAAAAATTTTAAAATACACTTGGTATTAAGTTATCACAAATTAAATTAAACGTCAGAGGGCCCACCAATGTCATTTTTTAGAAAATTCATTTATGGAATAATATTCATTTTCCAACAAAAGGTTTTTCAGTCGTCGTCTACAGGTGAAGCGAAGTCCACAGTTGCAGTGCTCTCACTGCGTTTGTTATATTATACACAAAGTTGGTGCGGCCACCGCACCTGATATTAATTTCCCGCTGGAGGGTAAAACGGTAAAATTACCGCGTTAACGGTTACTACCGAGTAACACCAAACATAGTTACAAGTTACTACCATACAGTTTATATATATCTTGTAGCAATTTTATAAGAAGGAACCAGAAGAAATGGATTATTATGGAAATTTTATGTATGTATGTATGTATGTATGTATGTATGGAAACGTTATATAGTACCAAAAATAACAACAACAACAATAATAAAATAGGAATTAAACTGTGTACAAAGGCGGACTTATCCCACTTAGGGATCTCTTCCAGTCAACCTAAGAGTAACCGAGAGGACAAGAATAATGCGTACGTAATTACACCTTCCCATTTCGTAACCAGTTACGGAATGGGAATTAATTTCCCATTTCGTAACCAATTATGAAAGTAAGTTACGAAATGGGACAACGCAATACCCATTTCGTAACCGGTTACAGAATGGGAATTAAATTCCCATTTCGTTGCCAGTTACGAAATCTGGTTACGAAATGGGACGAAAGGTTACACACAGTCTTAACTCTAACACAGTCAAAGTTCAAGTAATATTTGATCCTAGAACACAGCGTATACGAGTATATGGGCCGAGCAACGACAGACAGTTAACGTCACAATTATCCATTAATCTAAACACATCATAAACGTCATCATTCATTCATAACAGCCCTTAGACGCCCACTGCTGGATATAGGCTTTCCCCAATGAGCGCAACCACACCAGGTCCTCCGCTCGCCACATCCAACCGCTTCCGTCCACCTTCGTTAAGCCTCGGCGGGGCGCCCCGCTCTACGCGACCCACCCTGCGGTCTCCACTCCAGAACTCGTCTGCCCCAACGGCCGTCGGTTCTGCTACATAATATGTGGCCCGCCCACTTCCCTTTCAGCTTTCATTCTTTCGGCAATGTCTGTCACCTTCGTTCTTCATTACGAACGACATCCTCCAAAGAAACCCCGAGCATAGCCCTCTCTTTAGCTCGTTGCGTGACCAAAATATCATCAAAATGAATGCAAAAACAAACACTCAGGATTCTGAATAGCATGCCTGGTCAAAGAAGTATATTTGGCACTCTGGACCTCCTCTTTTCATGCTCCAGATAGCCAGTATCAGAGCTCACCCAAGTCGATACCAGGCGGATATACAAGAGCTCAAAATTACCCCAAATTTTGCTTGTGAGTATATCACAGTATGTGCTTATACCACCAAGGTAGCAGGGTGTTAATTTTCTAGATGCCACGCACACCTTGCATGGCATCTAGAAAACAGATCACAATAAAATAAAGTACAATGAAACGACCTGCAATTCGTGTCACCGGGGAATCCGCAGCAGACAGCGGCAATCGGCTGCAACCAATTGCCCTCCCTCCCGACGGAGGGGACGCTGGACTTCATTTGCCCCATCACCCGTTAGCGCGGATTCCAGAATGAAAATTTTGTATGGATTCTATATTGTAGTTTAACAAAACGATATTGTTGCACTTGAATTTCAGTAAGAAAGTGAAGTGAAAATGATCGATGTACTAAAAACACAACGATTTCATCATCATCATCATCAGGTTATTTTTATCTCCACTGCAGGAGCACAACCCTCTCTCATCTGCCGGAGACAGACGGAGGATTTGGCCTACACTCCCCGCGCTGGCCAGACGGGTTGGGGAGGCCTGATTTGAGGGAGAACAGAATTAATTACCCACTATTACTATAGATGCACTAGCCTGTCCGGATACGTGCGTATTAATTTGCGTTAATTATTGTAGTTTTACTGCACCCAGCACGCGAACATCACTGATCGAGATTTTCTATTGATATTTTATTGTAACAGTTACAAATAGTTTAGGTGTTCATTTCCCCATCCGACGGATTGTTGTCTCTGACACCCCGCGACACGACCAACTGGTCAGTGCCGGTGCCGGGAACTGGTCATTTGCGAGTGTGAACGCGGCGTGTGTAAATCCGCTTTTGTTGTATGTAATCAATGTTTTCTGTACAATAAAAATATTTTGAATTTGAATTTTGAATGTGTGAGAGGGACAGCGTTATGTCGAAACCGTAATAAGTCGATAAGTCTTTCTGCTAGACTTTCTAAGAAATGCGAGCCCAAGAATGGCACTTACCGTCAAGGCATACATAGTGCTTTTCACGACTAACCGCTCGGCCAGGACCTTGCCGCTGCCAGCGGCAGCTAGGAGCGGGGCGGCGAGCGGCGAGAACAAATGTACAAAAATGTTAACAGCACGCCACGAGGCGCCGCCAAGCGCCGAGGCCAACCCTCCGCCTGCCGAAACCGCGCCGCTCACCGCGCCGCGTCCCGCTAAGCCAGAAGTCGTGGCAGAGCGGTAAATGCGGGAAATAAAATTAATTTACATCGAATAAATTCATTTCTTAATGCATAAACTTATTTTCCCTCAATGCTTTTTAAACTAGGTTTTTTGTATTGTTTCTGCGATTAAAAATTGCATAAGTGCGATTTTGCGTTATGATTTAGAAGAGCAATTCTGTTAATAATAAGTTACTTAGATATTGATGTTATGATAAAAACTGCTTGATTATAGCTACGTGAAAAACGGATTTAAAATTTGACGTACCAACAAACATTAATGAAGGTGTTTTACATTAATGTCCTGTTTGACCACCCGTGGCACCGACCGTGATCAGGAAAGTTAAGTCATAAATAGTCATGTATGATTTTAGAACGATTACATGTTCGAGACCCGCCGCCAGATGGACCGACGACCTGAAGAAGGTGGCCGGAAGCGGCTGGATGCAGAGGGCTAGGGCCAGGTGTGGTGGCGTTCATTGGGGTGTGGAGTAGGACGTACAAGTGTAAGACTATGTTATAAAACGATATGATTAATCTAGAATATACGCAGTAACATTTTGAACGTCGCACGTTTCATTTACCTGATCCCGTCCTTATAGGGGAAGGTCTATGTTCAGCAGTGGACGTCTAATGGCTGACATGATGAAGTTGTTCGAGAAGTGTCGTTGAAAAGTACAATTTGTAAAGCAAAAGTTTGGATATTTGGATGTTTGTTACTTAATCATGCTTCAACCACTGGAGGGATCGGGATGAAACTTGGCACACACATAGGTTAGGTCTTGGAATAGGACATAGAATAGTTTTTATCCCGAAAAAACATCTCAATCCACGGAAAATACATAATTAATAAAATGTATTCGTTTGTATGTAATGCAGAATAGGTCCACCTCTATCTTTCCCGTGGGTGTGGTCAGGGCGACTAAGGGATTGCACCAGGGACGGGCAGCAGCGTTCTCCTGTGTGTGTATGTTAAGATCATTACTGCGATCGCCAATCCGCCTGCCAAGCGTGGTGATTATGGAAAATACCCCAATGGACAACTTGCCAAAAGTGGTATTCTATTGGGGAGGCCTATTTCCAGCAGTGGACGTATTTAGGCTGATGATGATGTATTTAATGCAGGGGGTGAGCTTTTTAGCTCAAGCTAGAACACATTAGCTTATCGTCAGCTAAGCTTAGGTACACTGTTATATTAAACGGGGGCCGGAGCAAGGGGCCGCGACGTGTCGGGAATATGGCCCCGTTCGACGCTCGTTCATCACCCACCGGCGAGCCGAGCTAATTATGTGTATAGTTGAAATTCCGCTCAGTGTAGTTTCGGCTTTACATAGATTCTGTTGCAGGTCGGCGTCCGCAAGTTGCAGTGGGGACTTTTTGTCTTGCTCGGCGCTGGGGCTATAAATTATCGGTTTTAGTATAAATGGAGTTAAAAGGCTGACTGTAATTAAAGAAAAAACAATTCTAATCAACGATATCTATGTACTACTAGATGGATCGTTCCAAACAATCGCTCTGTTCCACGCAAGTAGCCACAACTCTTTCACATTCACTTTGAAACTTGTGCAGTTACTACTCAGAACATTTAATTATTACTAAATATTGACGCTACGGTTAAATAATGTCGGTATTTAGTAAATAAACAGTGCCTAGGATGCTCGCTGCGTTACCCCTTTGAATGTCCAGGCTGATGCGGCTGATAAAAATGGATCTGGCTCGACGGTCGCCGGACTTTTCCTTCAGAAGTTTGTCAATAAATAAATATGTGGGGACATTTCACACACGGCCACCTGATCCCAAAACTAGGCAAAGCCTGTAATATGGGTATCAGACAGCTGATATACATACACAAATACATAATATAATATATAAATAACATCCAGTCACAAGGCAAACACAAGTGCTCATCACAAGAATGTTTGCCCTGGGCGGGATTCGAACCCGCGACCCCGAGCTTCGCAGGCAGGTGTACTACCGACTAGTCTACGGGGCCGACAATATTCGATGCAAACTTCTTAGCTTCCGGAGCCCAAGCGCCAAGTGTCTCTACCGCAAAAGGAAGGAAATGAAAATGGTCACGCAGGGAGAAATATTTTTGAATTCACAGCAGACCTGAAGGAGATGAATATGTAGCTCGGCGCCAAGGTGTCGACGCACGTGACGTCCCATACAAGCGTGCGGCCAGGCCCACTGGGTGTTTGTCATGCCGTCTAGGCGTTTGCCATCCGAGCGGATCATGCGCGGCGGCTCAAGTAGAGTAGGAGTACTCCTAGCCTTCTTGAGCCCCGAGCATAATCCAGCATTTGTTATCATCGGCTGACATCAAAGATCGTTTTATAAGGGAGTTGATGGAAGCGTGGCGGGTTATTCGGCCGGCGCTCATTCCAATATACTATTTTAAAAGTCAAAATTCAAAATTCTTCTTCTTCTTCTAAGGTTGACTGGAAGAAATCCCTAAGTGGGATAAGTCCGCCTTTGTACACAGTTTGATTCCTATTTTATTATTGTTGTTGTTGTTATTTTTGGTACAATAAAGCGTTTACATACATACATACATTCTTTATTGCATAAGAGTACACTTGGTACATTTATACACGTCATTTTTTTTATCGACTACCACTTCCTAGGTGTTAGCGCTGTGAAGAAGAAACGGCGCAACAAACTTCACGCAACACATCTTTTAAAATCAAGTTTGTGTACAATTATATAAAGATTTTGCGAAGCTGAATTAACATTAGTACCAGGCATCTTTGTCATTCAAATAATTACTTTACCTATGCAGTACTGCTCAGCCCAAGAGTTCCTGGGTTCGATTCCCGCTGGGGATAAATGACTTTGTATGATTTGCCAACGATCTCTATGTACTACTAGATGGAGCGTTCCTAACAATCGATCTGTTCTACGCAAGTAGCCACAACTCTTTCACATTCACTTTGAAACTTGTGCAGTTACTACTCAGAACATTTAATTATTTACTAAATATTGACATTATTTAACCGTAGCGTCAATATTTAGTAATAATTAAATGTTCTGCGTAGTAACTGCACAAGTTTCATTGTGAATGTGAAAGCGGTGTGGCTGCTTGCCTGGAACAGAGCGATTGTTTGGAACGCTCCATCTAGTAGTACATGGAGATCGTTGTGATTTGCTGGAATGTCCTATCTTTATCTAATTCCCATAGCATAGGAGAATATACTGATTTGTGATTGTATTTCCCATGTTACCTCATTTTCTTAAGGGGCCAGATAGACATGGCGACACTTTGACCCTTCAGGATCTCTAGTGCCAAACCCCTGTCCACCAACGGTGCCCCAAGCCGATTTGTTGTACTTCACATACGTCTTAAAATTTCTTTTTACGTATATGCAGGTTTCCCTACGATGTTTAGAAAAGCCTGTGTAAAAAATAAACCGTACTTAAGTTCCGACTAACGCGTTGGTATGGGTGGGGTTTCAACACACGAACGACCTCAGCTAGACTACCACGGCTCTACAAATTTATTTTTCGCATGTTTTTTTAAGTCGCACAAGGCCATCATTCAGATTGAATTTTTGACCAAAAATTCCACAAACATCATTGAGCAACCACCTTATTCACCAGATACGGCTCCATGCGACTGAAACTTAAATTACCACTTCGTGGCACCCGTTTCCATTCGATAGAAGACATGAAGGAGAATTCGCGGCGAGATTGTATATTGTCGACATAGTTTACTATGAAAATATATTCATACTAAAAATGTCTATATCTGTTGATAGTAAATAATAAATACGTATGACGTCAATAACAGTAACTACATAGTAAATATATGGTGTACCGTGTCCCGTGCCCGTTGTCAGGAGGCCAATATTTACGGGACTACGCTCGTCCCGCGTCACTTCCCATCACTATCTGTTATATTTAATACATATTGTTTTTATTTTATCGCAGCTGTCGTGGTGCAAGCGACACGCTCATGGATTATTCGAATTTTATTTCGTATCGAATATGACGGATTCGTCATACGTCTACATAGCCCTCAGACGTCTACTGCTGGACATAAGCCTTCCGAAAAGAACACCACCACATCCGGTCTCCATTCACATTCAACTGCTTCCGGCCACCTTTATCACCTTCTCATCGGTACAATTTCTCAACCTTTACCAAGCATAAGTGAGGTGATGTATTGAGTTCTGCAGACACCTCCAAGAAAGCCTCGCCAAGTACTGGCTAGATGCTCTGGACGCGGCCAGAAGGCTCTTTGGCGACGGTGCTCTGTGAAATACCAAGTTACAGAGCCTCAAACATCGTCGTATCGCGTAGGTGGTGTCTTTCGGTTTTCGTTTACGTCATGGGGAGTGTTCGCAAGTATTGCACGATTTGATTTCCTCATCCCCCATCCGTTGGCCGTGTGGTTTCCGGTAGAGTAGAATAGGACCACTCCAACTCTTCCCGTGGATGTCGTACAAGGCGACTAAGGGAATACATTATAAAACATCAATCAGGCATCCCCAACCCGTCTGGCCAGCGCGGGGAGTGTAGGCCAAATCCTCCGTCTGTCTCCGGTAGATGAGAGAGGGTTGTTCTCCTGCAGTGGAGACATAATTAACCTGATGATGATCCCCCATCCGTCACCGGACTACCAGGCGTGGTGAGGGACTTCATCCTTATGTAGTAGACATACCACGCTCTCGCACGAAGCGTTTTGCTTCGTTTTTCAAAATGCGAACTGCTAAGGAGAGAAAGAGGAAGCTTTGGTATTACCGGACAAATTCTCGTACAACTTGGATCATTTTAAAGAAAGATTGAATAGGCATATTCTGGGTAAGCGCGCTCCATCTTAGGCCTCATCATCACTTGCGATCAGGTGAGATTGCAGAGAATTTAAAAAAAACTTTCATTGCCGTGTGGTTCTCGGTTTAAAATGCCACCCTGTCTTTCCCGTGGGTGTCGTCACTGCGACTAAGGGTTTGCACCAGGGACGGCAGCAGCGTTCTCCTGTGTGTGTATTTTAACATCATTACTGCGGTTATCACCAATCCGCCTGCCAAGCGTGGTGATTATGGCAAATCCCCCCAATGGACAACTTACCAAAAGTGGAGGCCTGTGTCCAGCACTGGACGTATTTAAGCTGATGATGATGATGAAATGAAAAACGCTCCAGCTCGTCCCGCGGGCCGCGTCCGACGGGGCCCGCTTACGCCGAATGGCCCGTAACGGCGCCTGAAGTGGGTCTCAAATTGACGTCGGCCTCTCTATTAAACGTGATGTTTCGCTTTTAATGCCTCGCAGACGTCCCTTCGCGTTACCGGCCCGCTAAATATTTGGAAATATTGCCCCGTCACTTCATTTGGTGCCTCAGTCCAAACGTGGTCGCTTTGAAAATATATATTAGTAAATGATAGATTAAAACCATATCAAAACTTAGTTCGCATCACAAAATAAGTAATAGTTCATTTGGTAGTTAGGTTATGATATCATCATCATCACAAGGAAGCTGACAAAAGAATATAACAGGGCTAGGCAGCATTTGGAAAACTGCATCACGTCTTCACGTCGATTATTCATTCCACTATGTTAAAAGACATCAGTAGTAGGTCTACCTAAGACAGACAATACAGTTGGATAGGATCAATTTCGATAGGGAAGCTGACAGAAGAATCCAGTCAGGCTGGACAGCATTTGGAAAACTGCGTCAAGTTTTCACGTCGCCCATTCCACAATGTTTAAAGACAAGTGTTTTATCAGTGCGTCCTGCCTGTCATGATTACGGCGCGGAGACATAGACACTGACGGTGGGCCTGATCTACAAGTTTCAAGTCGCTCAGCGAGCTATGATATGCTCGGGGTTTGTTTGAAGGATATGATTCGTAATGAGGCGACCGATATAGATTAGATTAGATTTATTAATTTCACTTTTACATCTTAAAAATTCAATTTTACATGTCATTCTAATATGGTAAAAGGGATCTTCATCAAATAAAATAATGTCATAGTATATATAACATAGCCGAAAGGATTAGCAAGCTGATGTGGTAGTGGGAGGGCCACATCAGGAGGGCCTCAGAACCGACGGTCTTTCGGGCAGACGAGTTCTGGAATAAATACAGGAGGAGGAGGAGCAGGGGGGTGGTTATAGAAAGATAAACTCTTTATTGCACACAAATTAAGAATAACAATAAAAATAGGTACAGATTTTTGGAAAGTGTACAAAGGCGGCGTTATCGCTTAAAGCGATCTCTTCCAGGCCACCTTTCAGAAAGAAAATAAGAAAGATATAGCGACAGAGTATTGCAGGTAAAATAAAAGAAATGTATAATTTTAAAAATACTACCCTATTTAATTTACATAACAAATATTATTCAATAAATATGCTTGATTATGCTTATAATGAGCCCGATTCTGAAGGCACACATTTAAAATTTGACAGCGCCAAAATTGGTTTCGTCTTTATCTTCATAATACTGTGTGACAAGGATAGCAACAGTTTTAGTGCTGTCAAATTTTAAAGTTGTGCCTTCAGAATCGGGCCCAATATATTATTATCTATTTATGGTATCTATCTATTCAGCCCTGAAAATACTTACTAAATGAACACTGGAAGTGAATTATTTTCACTTCACTTCCAGTGTTTATATCCACGTTAGTACCGTATAATGAAGTAATGAATAATGATCCCGTCGTTGTCTGCCGGCCTCTGTTTCCTCTCACAGGCGCGACATCGCGCTGCGACGCCGCGCGAACACTTTGAAGCAATTATTGTAACGTGATCTCTTCGACTATTATCGTAGAACAATATCCATTGCTGCCCGATTTAGTCGCTCTGATTCTTGACCTGTACTAGCCTAATTGGAATTCCGTTTAGAAGGTTAGCTTGAAAACGCGGTAAGAAAAAATGACTTTGTGTTGTGAGTTATGTATCAACAATTTCGACCTAATGTCAGTAACCCATTACGCATTCAATACGCGGATAGTTTAAACTCAATACGCATGGTCATTCTGACTTTCATTTTACCACTAGATTGATCCATCTATGTCACATTTTTGTATTTTTTTATAAGTATTAAAAACTAAAGAATATTTTGATTTTTTTTAAGACCAAGACGCGTTATATCCATTACGCTTTAAGTCTAAGTAATACGCATTTTGTCCAATCCATATTTATGTCCATGCGTCATTTACTGTTTTATTTTATGTATAGAATTTTATGAATCTTAATAAGGAGGATCTATACGCATAATTAAACAATTTCATAATATTTTCCAGTTAGCAAATTTCAAAATTGATGAAAGAATGAAGGTGGGTCGGCATGTTTGATATAAAATTTAAAAAAATAGTAATAATAAGTATCTCTTTCTATTCTACGGACAGAGATAAAGGTAAATAATGAATCGGATATAGTGTTGAATTTGTAAAAAAGAAGCAATGAATGCTACTCAAAGCGATAGAATCGACTGATTGCGCTTGCGACGCACGCAGTACAGGCCCGATTGAGACGGACAAATGTTTGCCGGGGGATTACTTTTCAATTGGAACGTGCTTTGGAGGCGGCTGCGGCTCCACCTATTTGAGTTTCAATTATAGCCGGGCCTGAGCAAATACTCAGTGGATGCTCAGGATAAGTCGAGATATGCAGATTGCGGGCCGCGAAGAAAACCTCATTAGCTTACGTAACCAATTTGTTAGCGTGAAATTCCTGCACCTGCATTCGAGGTCGCAATGAATAGAAGGCTGTTAAGAACAACGGGACCCTTTGGCGGTCGGTCGTGTCCAATGACCAAGGTACTTGGCCCATCCTTGTTTAATTTCCATAGCACAGGAGAAAAGCCTTATTTGTAATTAGACAAGTGTAATGTTTATTATGATGATATTTAAATGACTCCATTCTTAAAGAACTCAACATAACAAAACGGCTCTCCACTATCTGCAATGAAAGGACTCTAAGCTTCTTCGGTCACATTATGCGATCTCCCAAGCACGATCTGGAGAGGCTCATCATCCTGGGACAAGTGGAGGGCAGGCGTGCCAGAGGACGAGCTCCGACGAGGTGGTCAGAGCCGGTGAGGAGGGTGGCTGGCGGATACTTATATGAAGCAGTGCGGCTGGCCAATGACCGCTATGCGTGGAGGCGCATTTTATACGGTCGCGATCCTCAGCAGTAAGGGAACGACAGAGAAGAAGAATGTTTATTATGTATATACTTATTATTATTATATTATAAGTACGGACACCAGGGGTTCTATCTTTGTAAGAAAGGGTTAAAATTTCAGGGGAACGAGGTATCAGTAGTTGTTATCAGCCGAAATACGTCCACTGCTGAACACAAGCCTCCCCAATAGAATGACACTTGTTGGCGCTGTCCATTGGGGGATTTATCATAATCACCACGCTAGGCAGGCGGATTGGTGATCGCAGTAATGATCTTAATATACTCGGGAGAACACTGTTGCTTGTCCCTGGTGCAAACCCTTAATCGAGTTGACTACACCCATGGGCCGTGTGGTTTCCGGTAGAGTAGAATAGGACCACTCCAACTCTTCCCGTGGATGTCGTACAAGGCGACTGAGAGAATACATTATAAAACATCAATCAGGCCTCCCCAACCCGTCTGGGAGTGTAGGCCAAATCCTCCGTCTGTCTCCGGCGGAAGTGGGACTCTCTTCCTACTTTGACTCTTTACTTCTTTAATTAAATTTGTCTGGGGCCCAAGGTAGCGTAAATTTATGACCTGGGACTTGCCCTACCTTTACTGGTAGGTGTCTTTGCAGTTACCTCCGTTGATCCTCGCTTAGAGGAGTTGCGGGGGGAGAATGGCGAGGAGGCGGGAATGTCTCCGGCAGATGAGAGAGGGTTGTGCTCCTGCAGTGGAGACAAAAATAACCTGATAATGATGACACCCATGGGAAGATTGGAGCTAGCCTTACTCTAAGCCAGGAATCACACTGCAAGTTGCTGTTTTATTATCTCTAAACGATAAACCAACACAATTCTCACATCTAGTTGAATACTTTGTTCCTTATATAGAGTGTCCTCTGTCAAACCGATACAACGCAGAGACTATTTTTAACTCTAGAACTCCGCCAGGCAGTTGCGAGATTGTTCCGCAAAGCTTCGTTCAACACGTCAATGGTTTTTTGCTAGTCTAATGTTCTTAGAATAGAATACTTATTCATGTTTATATAGTCTATATAGACTACATAAACTATTTTCGTGTATTTTTTGCAGACGAAACGATTGCTTTACAGAAATCTCTTAAATTCACTTTACAAGGACACCGACGGTGGGCCTGATCCACAAGTTTCGAGCCGCTCAGCGAGTTATGGATAGGTCTATGCTCGGGGTTTGTTTGAAGGATATGATTCGTAATGAGGAGATCCGACGAAGAATGTAAGTCACCGAAATAGCCGAAAGGATTAGCAAGTTGAAGTAGAGTGGGCGGGCCACATATGCCACAAATCTCTTGAATGGAGACCGTGGATCGGCACTCGCAGGGTAAGATGTCCTGCCGCCAGGTCCTGCTTCTTCCGGATCGACGACCGGACGGAAGAAGATGGTCGGAAGCGGCTGGATATCGAGGGCGGAGGATCCGGTGTGGTGGCGTTCATTGGGGAAGGCCTATGTCCAGCAATCGAAGTCTAGGGTGATGATGAACTTTCTAAGGCAGTCGTGCCTACTTCACATGGAGAGTAAAGTTGGTTCAATATTATTATTAAAAGAAAAGAAAAGGAAGAAATGACTTTGTCATTTGACTCGATTTCCATATGGGGACTAATATTTGTAAGTTGTTCTATCCTTGTTTAATTCTCACCCATAGTACAGGACAAAATCCTAGTTTGCTATTAGACAGATGTATGTAATATTGAAATATATTTTATAACTTTTTTTTTTAATTTATTATTCGTTACAACAATAGTTGTGTAGAATTATAATAGGTATAACTTAGGATATACAATAGTCAATGTACATTTCAAACATAAAATTTGTCAAAACGAATTTAAATCTAATTATCTAAACAATGTACTAGCTGTTGCCCGCGACTTCGTCCGCGTGGACAACTTAACATTACACATTGCTGAGAAGTAGTTAGCTAAAAAGTGTCAAGTGCCTTATCTTCTACGAAGTGCATCCTCTGAAGTTTCGCAGACACATATGCGGCGGAGGCAGTTTTAAGGTGTATCCAAAACAATGTGTCGGCGAGGCGTCCGAATTCGGACCGATGAACTCTGGCTAAAGTAGTTTGTATGTGAGGTTAGGACATGCTTCTACTCACACCAGTGCGTCTAGAAGTCGCATCAGGGATGTTCGCAGACGCGCGCGTGGAATGCTTATGCGCGACGCAGCGCGCGAGGTGGCGAGTAGGCTCGACTGTCAGTACATCCGGTGTTGCCACTATGTGCAAGTATATAACTATATACACCTATATAACTGTATGTAAATATTTTATGTTACTAATACCTAGTTATGTAAGTATTTATTTTAATATTTTATTCAGACAATGTCCAATGAAAAAATAACTAATATATATATATTGAAACTACGTTAGTGAAACATATATACTTACAATAATGTTTAAAATTGTAAACTTTACTTAGAAATCGATTACATTAGAAATGGTTGTGTGTGAGACTGCTGCCCTCAGTCAGTCATGATAAATGGGTACATTTATCATTTTAATTTCCTAATCAATAAATAAATATTAATGGAATTTAACCACTAAAAATTAAGTTAGCAGCTTAATTATAATCTTTATATTTCTATTTGGAAAATTAAATTATTTAATTGGAATAAAAATTCAATTTTATCATTAACAATGATATACCTCTTTTTGGTTTCAATTAATTAATAAACATTAATCTTATGTAATATTAACATTAACATGAACAAATATAATAAACAATGTTACTCCTGTAAGTAAAATCTACACGAACTTACCCTAACAGACCGCGACAATTCACTAACACTGAGTTTCGGCTGATTTACGAAACTATGACCGAAATTGGTCGAAACCGAAACCGTATCTTCGGTCGGACACTAGTTATTCTGCTTATAACTCTTGAACAACTCGTCCTACTTTTATGACCAGGTTTAAGTAATTTTATTGTTACGTTCTATCTGTTATGGAAGAAATTACTATCCACATCCAACGATATCTATGTACTACTAGATGGAGCGTTCCAAACAATCGCTTTGTTCCACGCAAGTAGCCACAACTCTTTCACATTCACAATGAAACTTGTTCAGTTACTACGCAGAACATTTAATTATTACTAAATATTGACGCTACGGTTAAGTAATGTCAATATTTATTTTAGTAAATAATTAAATGTTCTGAGTAGCACATAGAGATCATTGTCCACATCTAATTATAGTCAATGCGTGAATAATGGTATTCGGACGTCTCTCTGACGCTTTGGTCTGAATAAGGCTTTACTCTCCGAGTTCCATGCACTTGATTTATTGCAGCGTAAATACTTACGTCGGAGCTGCCTCTCGTGTGGAATCTGTGAAACCTAGACTAAATAACTTGAAACTTGTTGCATTTTTTTTAAATTATCAACAGCCGAATATAACCACTGATGAACATAAGCTATATAGTTAGTTTATATAGTTCAGGTATTTAGTTATTATGTAGTCTATTATGCACTTATTTGCCCCCCCCCCCCCTCCAGCTCTTACTGCCTCGTCTCACACCCTGTAAGGTTGGCCGGAAGAGATCTCTTTTAGAGATAAGCTCACCTTTGTACACACCATTTATTACTTATTTAGTTTTAAGTTGTGCAATAAAGAATATATTATAAGCCTCCCCAATAGAATGCCACTTTTGGTGAACTGTCCATTGGGGGATTTGCCATAATCACTATGCTTGGCAGGTGAATTGGTGATTGCACTAATGATCTTGATATACAAAGGAGAACGCTGCTGTCCGTCCCCTGTGCATCCCTTAGTAGCCTCAGATATCCACGGAAAGTCTCGGGGTGGCTCTGTTCTTAGCCTTATAGGTTGATGATAATCTTCTAGTAGAGGGAATCTTGAGGCTGGAAAGACAGAAATAGTAAAATCTATAATTCGCATCTCCGTACTAATGGCAGTAAACAGTAAGTGGGCATGAATAATTACCTACACTAACTCCATGTTAGATACAATAACTACATCTTCTGCAAATAGTTACCGTAACTAAACTCCATGGTGCCTAAAACAACTGTGAATAGCAGACAGTTATAACTTGGTTATGAATAATCGTAAGTTAACGATAATATTATTATTAGGTATCGTTTCGCTGATACTGACAGGTAATTACTGCGTGTGAGATCGACGTTATCTACACCACACTATAGGAGTATCATAAAGAGGAAAGATTTGAATGTTTGTAACGAATAAACTCAAAAACTACTGGACCGATTTCAAAAATTCTTTCATCATTAGATTGCTACATTATCCCTGAGCAACATAGGCTATATATATTACTATAAAAAATTAGGGATCCCTCCTAAAACTCCAATAATGTAACCCAAGTGTATTTTTTTTTGCCCTAAAATGTTTTTCATCGCATGCGCTGCGCAAAATATTGATGATAGAACCTTTGCTTGTCTGTACATTGAAAATATTTGCAGGAGTCGGAGCTAGAAGAGCTGAAGCGGGAGGGGAGAAGAGGGACGGGAATTAACGCTGAATAAGTTTCAACTATATTTAATTCTGTAGTCCACGCGAGCGGACCCGCGGGCACAGCTAGTAAGTTAGAGAGAGAAACACTTATGTCGTTGAAGAATAACGTTGTTCCTCTCTCGGTCGTCAGTTCGCGCGCTGTCCCGTTCCTGGTGCAATCCCTTAGTCGCCTTGACGACACCCACGGGAAGGGGGGTGGACCTACTCCAAGCCGGGACCGAGACGGCACAACTGACACATTATTAGCATCATCATCAGGTTATTTTTGTCTCCACTGCAGAAGCACAACCCTCTTTCATCTGCCGAAGACAGACGGAGGATTTGGCCTACACTCCCCGCGCTGACCAGACGGGTTGGGGAGGCCTGATTGATGTTTTACAATGTTTGACGACCTCCGTGGCGGAACGGGTAGCTCTCGGACTGTCACGCCGGAGGTTGCTGGTTCGAGGCAAATGTTCGTATGATGAATATGAATGTTTGTACCCAAGTCTTGGATGTTTATATATTTATTTAAGTATGTGTATCCGTTATCTAGTAACCATACACAGGCTCTGCCTAGTTTGGGACTGGATAATTGGTGTGAATGTCTGACATATTTATTAATTTATTTATTATTCCCTTAGTCGCCTTGTACGACATCCACGGCAAGAGCTGGAGTGGTCCTATTCTACTCTACAGGAAACCACACGGCAAACTGACACATGCCATACATTTTCTCTACCTACAACAAAGGAACAGAGCCTCAACAAACTGTCTTAGTCTATCTATTCCCAAGTTGCTTACAATTAATTCCGGTGCCGTATTTAACACGCTTTAACTTTTAACCACTGACAAGCTGCAACAACAGTGAATGGAAACACTGCAATTAGTTCCCGGACTCCGGCTGACAACTGCTAAGTCATGACTAGTCTTGGGCGATAGACAGCCAGTGCAATGGAGTCCGAGTTATGGATTAGCGCAGATGTGGCATTTGTAGCTCAGGTGCATTCACTCAAAAGGTGACCCGTCTCACGGCAGTAGACACAACTATCATAATTTGATTAACTGACTACCTAGAATATCTATTAGATGTAACACCAGTTTACATATTACATTTTTAGGAGCCAGTCGTCTTAGACGTCCACAGCTGGACGTAGGCCTTCCCCAACGAAAGCCACCACACCCGGTCATCCGGCCTCCGCATCAAGCTGCATTCGGAAATATGCGTCGAGTCTTCACGTCGCAAACTGCATAATGTTTAAAGATAAAAGTCTTTAATCAATGCGTCCTGCCCGTGATGACCTACATGACGGTGGGCATGATCCACTTGCAGATGGACAACTTAACATCACAAATTATTATAAATTTTCCGTAGGAATAAGATGTTTTTAGGGATAAAAACTGTCCTATGTCCTATTCCAGGACCTAACCTACATGTGTGTCAAGTTTCATCACGATCCGTCCAGTGGTTGAAGCGTGACTGAGTAACAAACATCTAAACTTTCGCATCCTACTTACTTCCTACTAATATTATAAATGCGAAAGTTTGGATATTTTGATGTTTGGATATTTGGATGTTTGTTACTCAATCACGCTTCAACCACTGGACGTATCGTAATAAAACTTAGCACACATATAGATTAGGTCCTGGAATAGGACATAGGATAGTTTTTATCCCGAAAGAACATCCCATTCCTTCGGGAAATACATAATAATTGGTGATATAAGTTGTCCACGCGGACGAACTCACGGGCAACAGCTAGTTTATAATATTAGTAGGGTGGGATCATATATAATGTTTGTACCCAAGTCTTGGATGTTTATATATTTATTTAAGTATGTGTATCCGTTATCTAGTAACCATAGCACAGGCTCTGCCTAGTTTGGTACTGGAGAATTGGTGTGAATGTCTGACATATATATATATTTCAGAAATACATGGAATATAATATATATATTTTTTTTATTATTCCATGTATTTCTGCTAACTGTAGAATGCTACCAGAACAAGCGAAAGACAACGATGTCTATTTATTACACGTTTCCAAAAGTTCACACTTCACTTCTTCACTCCGAGACTAGTATGCAACTGCTTGGATCATTCTCTATTCTAGGGAAGTTAACGAACTTCACAGAACTTTGAAATGTTCCTATTAGTTTAGTTGTTGCTTCAGGCGGATCACGAGCTTACACAACAAGTAATTGACAATGAAGTTGACTATTCAGCATTTATTTTGCTTAACACAACACTTGCAGTAGAAGGTGAATAATACTTACGAAGTTATAGGTATTATTTACAAGACGTGTGCAGTGTTGGATGTCGATTTGTTGATCTGGAAATGACTAAATATTATATATATTATTAATTTCGTCGAGGGGGAGACTCGATTGAAATCTATTCGTTGAGTCGCCAACATGGATATTCATCATCATCAGGTTATTTTTGTCTCCACTGCAGGAGCACAACCCTCTCTCATCTGCCGGAGACAGACGGAGGATTTGGCCTACACTCCCCGCTCTGGCCAGACGGGTTAGGGAGGCCTGATTGATGTTTTATAATGTATTCCCTTAGTCTCCTTGTACGACATCCACGGGAAACTTGGAGGCACGGGAACATGGAAGTAGGTTAGAATTGGGGATTCTGGATCAAATCGAAAGTTCGCTGGCGCTCAAGTTCGATTGATTCAGTCTCCCCAATTCCAAGTTCGATCGATTCAGTCTCCCCAATTCATAATTGGTAAGTAATTACATTAAGAACTGTTAAACTTGCTGTTGTCTTCATTTCAACAATAATATTGCTGAATATTGCAATCTCTCTACTGCTTAGATCATAATCGATGTTTGTGCATACTAATTTGAAACGAAAATAGATAGATCCTATCAGCAAATTGTATTCGCTGCATGTTTCTGCTACTCAAGTTCAGAATGTTTATAGTAATTAATCGTGAGTAATTTTCTTTTCTGAACCACTTCTCTTGCAAATACTTTCTCGAATTCGAATATACGCAATTTGAATCGAAGAGCATCTGATGTCCAGGTCCCTGTTCTAACTTCATCTCGTGCAGGTACAATAAAATATGTAACCTCTTCGTTAAAAGTAACAGACTTATGTTGATTCATTATTGAGGTTATACCTACCATGCTATCACATGCTCTTTTTTAATGGACTGGATTATTTGTATAGTTTGTATATGTGAAAATGAAGAATGGAATGATTGTAAAAATGAAAGAACTTATATAATCTATAAAAGTTTATTCTTTAAACACCATTTCTTTAAACAAGTTACATTTCTAAGAGCACATATTGTAGGATGATAAATACAATTATATATATCAGTTGATAATCGATATTCTTCATACAAACTTAGTAAACTAGGACAAGACTTAGTTTCTAAATTATAAACATTATTGTAATCTAATATTTGTTTAATCCATATCATTTTTTCAAGACCTTTACAGTAAATCGTTTTATCGATTAAGAATTCTTCTATATACGCCAAGTAATTTGAATATGGTATAAACCCATCATTCCAATATATTTTTCGATTTCTTTGTATCCAATTAACTTGCTTCCTTTCTTCCGCTGATAAGTTGTAAATTGGAAAAGGGGGCTTAATTAAAAGTACTTGTATTTGGTCCTTGTATGCGATCGCTATTTCTTTTAATATAAATTTATTATCAGCTATCTTGAATCCTTGCAAATCGACTATTGCTGCTGCTTTCATGTTAGTTTGCGTACTATATGGCTTAAAGGTTTATATTCTATAAGGCGATCGTTAATAATAAGACAGTAAGCAGACGTATGATCGGGAATATCTTGCGAACATTCGATTTCCAAACGCACATATACAGGTCCTGTTTTTAAGTTTTCGTTTTGTCTTGAGCAATCGATTACAAATAATGGAGCCTTTTCTTTGAAAGCGTTCAGATCAAGCAAGGGATCCGCGGGAAGGTTGTAGTAAGACTGGCGGAATTTAGCATACATTTCGTATAATATACCATGTTTGTTTTCATCAAATTTTAAATTCATAGAGTCGTAAGGATAATATTGAGAATTTAAATACAATTTCACATTTGTCACGTTACAATGATCAAACATGGAGCAATCTTTTGTTTTGCTATTTTTTCTGTTAGTCTGAAAACCTAGGATAACATAACGAGGTTTTTCTAATTGAGAAGATGTTTTAACTGACCAAGAATGTTTAGTCGTTTTTGGTAGTAACGGATATTCGTATAAATCCCAATTTCTGAATGGTACTTGTATGGTCTTATCTTTTTCTAAATGTTTTAGTAGCAACAACCTTTCCCGATCTGACACTTTGACATGCGGCATGCGCCATTGTATTCTCTCTATCTTTACATTAACATTGGTTGTTTCAGCTGGTATTAAAGCACTATTTAAATTATGATTGTTTCGATTCAAAATAAGTTCATGTTTACTATTTATGATGATTTTATTATAGTCTTCAGCAAATCCAAATATTTTATTTAATGGGATGACAATGCTAAAATAACTTCTGTTTTTGAATCCGTTTGGGCCCCAACCCCATAAGGCTGCTATTTTACTTTCACCCTCATTCATGGATACGTATGATTTCATTGTGGTTGTAATTCCCGAATTTTTTATACGATCTATTTCTACTCCATTCATTTCATACCTAATGTCTTGAAAGAGAAACATAAAGGGATTATTAGTAAAATCCACATTTAAGTAAGTTTCCTTTCCAGCGGCATCTCTTTTAACCACTTGGGCATGTCCTTCGATGAATATAGAGCTAGCTGAGGGTAATATATACACATCTTGTTGATGTATAGGTATTCGAATTTCATCGTTTTCTTTAAAACTATTATTATATGGGTTGTAAGTATGAATTTCATAGCTTTCGATAGCATTATCAAATTGAGGTAACTCGGTAATCTGCAGCATACTCATTATAGTACTTTAAATCCCAGAGCTCTTAGAAAATCTTTATTACTCTTTGTTATCTTTTTTATAGTATTCACACGTCTGCATTCTCGAACACTGCGTGAAGAATTAAGGCGTTTCACTTGATGATTGGAGGTTTTATTAAACATTATCATTTTATTTTTCTTAAATGTATACGCAATTGAATTTCTTCTTTTCTAAAATTAATGTAGTTACCGTTTTCGTCAGCAACTTTAATTGTAATAGATGAAATGTTTTTTTTATTTATTGGAAAGTAAATAACGTTTCTAGGTACTTCAATATATCTGTATCCTGGTGGCACGCTAGGAACAAACTCGTGTATTGTATGGGTCGGTAAACCGTTAGTGAATGATCCTTGTATGAGATCGCATTCAACTCTTATAATAGACACTGGTTGAATATTGACCGGATTATCTGAGTCATGCCATTTATTTGCATCTAATTTCGACGTTGAGAATCCTAACATACCTCCAATACTATTCTCTACATCAAAATTGACAATTTTATTACAAAATAAAGAACACTTTAAAGTATTATTGTTTGGTTTTATTTTTATTTCACAATCTGTTAAATTACTCTCAAGGTAGTCACATATATCATAAAAATCATATGAGCCAGGGGGGAGTTTTAATTTTTTGCCCTCATTTCCGTAAGCGAAAGTATTGTTTTTGTAATCAACATTTGATATAGAATTGTATGCAGAGAAATAAAGCAACCCGCACTCATATTTGCCCTCTAGACTTAAAGGGGGGTGAAAATATGTTTCTAAGACTGATTTAACGCCTGAAAGCGTTACCGTGATAGACATTGTTCTGTTATCGACTGAGTTTAAACTGTATTTTGCAAACTATTTATTCTATCATACCAGAATTTTTTTAAATAATTTAAACATAAGTGTCCACAGTTATAAGGATGATCGCGTTGAATATTTTCATAATTATAGTTTATCATCTTTGATCCTATATATTTAATAAATTCTTTAGGCGGCTTTAAATCTCCATAGCTATCAAAATATTCCACATAATTGTTAAATTTGACATATGCTACCCAATGAGAACCAGAATTATTTGAAGTGTCTAAGTTAATTACACCGCATTCTTTACGATAAGGACATTTTGGCAATTCATCTCTCATGAAAATACCGCGAAAATAAGGTATATCACCCGCATAATTCATAATGTCTATATTAGTCAGAGCTCTCTTGGGTAGCTTATAATTTAGTTTTTTGGCTTGGTTACAAAAATACCCAATCCATCCTTGTGCGTCTTTAGATGTAATCCTCTTCCAATACCAATTGTTTCCATTTTTCCGTTACGTGATTTTAATTCTGCTAATCGTTTTCTAGCTCCTTCAAACTCTTTCATAACCTGGGCGATTCCATCTGCCCCGCCAGGTAAACTGCCAACAGCAGATAATCCCGCAAAAACAGGTATCATTGGTAAAACACCACCGGTTTTAGGAACAGGTATAATGCGAGGCGGTTTGACATCCTGGTCCGATGATAATTCTTTAGCGGCTGCCATTGCTAGCTGTATTGCCATTTTCTTACAGTTTGGTTTTAGTTTTTTCAGACATTTTTTTGTGTGTGATAATATATTTTTAAATAAGCCTTTACCACATTTTATTTTGGGTACAGCTCTTTTTGTTTTCTTGCTTAAGCCTGCACCAATACTAATTTTTGCTAGCATAGCTTTATTCACCAAATTTGCAGCTAATTTCTCTGCAACACTAGCATCTGGAGCAGAAGCCCGTTTTTTAGCCATTTTCATTAAGATTATGTCAGCTTTATGTCGATCACTCAGGATGGATGACTTATTGTATGCGATATCGTGTTGTTTGCAATATTCGTCTAATTGGTTTATCCCCTTAACGCCTTGAGCAAGTCTACGTTGAAGCTTAGTTCCAGGTCCGCAATAATTATAGCCAGGCAGATGTAATTCGAAGGGCAGACAGTTAATAAATGAATTTAGAAGACTTCCTTCAGTCATGTCCAGTAAAAGACTAATAAAATATAGCGAGTGCTCTCGTTTAAATTATGTTTTAGTAATTATAATAATACACTTGTTTTATCAATCCAGCTATTTTCTTCTATCGGCAATCCTAACCATTTTACAAATAATTTGCTTCCTTTTCTTTTTAAAATCTTTTCTACTAAATAAACATGAGGATATTTCGTTTTCTGCAATTCTTCTCTATAAAATGCTCCTAGAATAGGTCTCTGTTTCACATCATTAACTAAATAAGTGATAGGATTAGTATTTTGTATTCTACTTATCTTGAAAATTTCCGTAGACCAATTAGGGGTATATCCTTTCTCAAATGTTCCTTTGTACTTGCTAATTCTAACACAATCTCCTAATTTAAGTTTGTAACGTTTTGGTTTTATCTGAACTAAACCGATGTTTTGATATCTATCCAAAATATCGTTTTTTACTTTTTCATTTACTTCAGCTGGACATCGACCAATAGTTCTATGACATGAATTATTATAATCATAAACTACTTTATGTAAGGTACCATCCAACCATTTATAATTTCCTTTCAAACTAAATTCTTTGTACAACTTGGACTTTAGAGTTCTAATTAACCTTTCTACAATTGAAGCTTTCTTTGTAGAGTATGTAGAATAGTGGTTTATATTGTAAGTGTTCATTAATTTGCTAAACTGATCATTATAGAATTCTTTCCCGAAATCGGTTTGCAAGTTTTGAGGAACACGACCTTTTTTCAATATTATTTCAAACGCGCTACACACAAATTTTTTTGTTTTTTGATAAAGGGGTAACGTCCAAGCATACTTAGAAAATGTGTCGATTACCACTAAAATATACTTGTTTTGTCTATTATCTTTTGATACTGCTTGCATATCAATCAAATCCGCTTGCCATAAATCATCAATGTCTTTCATAACTACTCGTCTTCGAAAAAAGTTTTTTCTAGCATTTTTGTGTATTTCATTTACTACGTCTGCCTTGCTCATTTTTTCCTTGTCTATATGATTCAGAAAATTTCTCTAGTTTCATTACACGATCGGTTAATTCCATCAACAACTCTTTTAATGTTTTAATTATTTTGAGACTGTTGTCTAAAGCGTTGTCCACATATTGTTTTGTAGCACTATCATTATCATCCGCGGGAATACCAATATTTTTCAACGTTTTATTTTGAGCACTTAAATTTCCATTATCAGTTCTTTTGAACACACATTCCGTTTGAAAATTATCATTAAGTTTTCGCCGTTTATTTATATGATGACCGAACTTGTCAACGTTCATGATTGAGAGCTATTGGGATACTGTGTATTAATAGAGTAAATTCATTCTTTTATGATATCAGCTTCCTTTAGCTCTTCAATGATAGATATTATTTCATTGTCGTGGCTGTTATTTCCAGCATCTCTTGATGCAACTAAAAGTTTAAGTCTCTCAATTAACTCATTAGGGTTATCCCAATAAATGAAATCAGTATTTTTTCTATATTTTTTTAAAGTGGGTAGTTTACCACCAGTTTTTTGATATGCATTTATGCCTTCGTTATCTGCGTTAGTAAAAAGAGGCTTTATGAGTTGATTATATTTCATTCCTCTATCCCCTCTTATTTGACCATTTGGATTATAATCTCTTTTATGAGCGTTTGTAGTAATGAGGATATCTTTGTAAACGAGTTTATCTTTCTCAGTTACAAGATGAAGGTTTGGCTTATTTTTAAGCAAAACTTCTTTTAGACCAGCAGTTATTTCATACTTTTTGCCATCAATAACAGCCATGGAGATTTCATCATCTAGGGGACCAATTTTACAAAATTGCACCTCGGAATTGCCCACCATAAGTTTATCATTCTCATTGCGTAAACCAAATGGTACATGTAGAGCATTTTGATTTTCAGATAAATTTTCTGTATCAATCCATGATTTAACCGGGGTACTCAGTTTAGCCATTTTATTCTCAGTCTTAATAGGAGTAAAGAATTCAGAATCTTCTTTCGATGTAGAATGTTCACTGGAATCAGTCTCGTAAATATCATCAGCACTATCTTGAATATCTTTGTATGAAGATGATGTTTCTATTTTTGGACTCTGGCTGTTTTTCTGTTCAACATTATTTACTTTACTACTATTCAGTTTGTTAAATGCTGTATCTATAGCTTTTAAAGGCTCTGTTATTGGTTTAAATATTTTATTATATTTTATTTCATTTTCCACTTCATCATTTTGCATTCGTTTTATTTTACTTTTAATAGCTTTTACAGATTTTATTAGCTGTTCTTTTACTGTTGTTTCCATAGTAAGATTCGTATTTATTGTACAAACACCACGCTTGTTTCTTATAGAGTGAAAATTAAAATGATGAATTTGAGTTCGGAGTAACTTATTTATAGTAAGACTCAATCAAAGTTAATAAATGTGTCAAAACTGCATCTATACCGTCCCTTATTAAATTCACAATCTTTATTGATAAGTAAAAACCCGAATGGATCCTGCCAAATATCTGAACAGAGTTTTTTGAATTCATCCCATTTCATATCAGAATTGATATGCTCATTATAAATATGTTTTAAATTAATGCTGTCTTGTTTAAAAATTAATAAAAAGTTGACATTGTCACGTATCATTTGTTTGGGGATTTTTGAATATGTTTGTGATAAATAGAAGCAATCAATTTGCTTATGTCTACCCATAGCAAAATAATTGCGAATGTTAACTTGATTTTCACACGCAACGTCATCAAAAATAAAAACAGAATTCGAAAAAGCCTCATTAGGCGAAACCACATCTTGACTATAATTGAATGTGAAAAAATTTATTTCAGGTAATTTGCTTAAGACCTTATTTAGAAAACAATATTTAGGCTGAAAAGTAGTTTTTGAGTATAGGTATATATTTTTAAATTTTAAACCATTTTTATGGAGTAATAAACTAATCATTACATTAGTTTTACCGCAGTTTGAAGGACCGCATATAATACAACGAATCGTATTTGGTAATAGAGGGCTATGTCTTATTATGGTTGAGGGACAGTCTACACTTAATTTACAAACTTCCAATGTTATATGTTGTTTAACCAACTTCATTTTGCATTCTGGCTTTCGATTACACTATCATTGGTTATATAGACATGTCTAAACAGGCTCGTGCTAATCGTTGCATGCATATCAACACATCTCGCTCATATTCCTATAGAGCAAAAGATACATGACCTTTTTATATTAGAGCAAGCCTAATTTGTTACAAATTCTTTTATTTAGTCATTGCGACTGAATCAAGCAAGTCGCATGCAATTTTCTCGTTCGTCCCCTAAAAAAAAAAAAAAAACGCTTACGGTATGTATCTTTGATTTGGTTTGTATAGAAAAATTGCTGTCGCCTATTAATTAGCTAACATTTGTATATATATATATATATATATTTCTTCTTGCAGAGATGAGCCAGTCTCTCCTTATTGATGATGATTACAACCCCATAACAAATCCTTTTTACTACGCTCAAGACATCATGGCCGACTCATGCTTCAATCAGGAAGAGGTTTTGGTTGCTGAAAACGAGGTCAAGCTTAAGAGTAATAAGGCGATGAAAAAAAAACCGAAAGCTAAGAAAAGGATAGATTCTAAACGAAAAGTTCAATCAGCCGCTCTTCAAACTTCAAGTTATATCATTAGAAAAGAATCCAGAAAAGCAATTCAGTTAATTAAAATAAACATTATAGACTTGGGTGGAAGTGAGCTTAATAGTTCAAGTGATAGTGACAGTGCAGATGTCAGTGTGCAATATATAGTAACAGACAGATATGATGATGTAGCATACGCTGCTAAAAGTCTTATAAGTAAAATAGTTAAAAAAATAAATGATGACGTTTAATCTGTTTCCAGTTATTAATTCATAATTATAAATGCTATAGTTTCAGCTTATGTCATTGGCGCTGTATTAAATGATTTGTAATAAAATAAAACAGTATTATGATTAGAAGCTATTCTTTTATTTATAATAAAAAATAAGAGTACATGGTTAAATATATCTTACAACTATGGTATTAAGTACAACATTATGTAAAATTATTAATATATAGACATGCTTTAAAACATAGTATTATAGTGACCCCATGGTAAAGTGCTTACATGCCTTCTTTTTACTTGCCTCTTATCATCTTCGTTATTCAAAACTAGTTTATTAACATTCTGTGTAAATATTTTATGTTTACATGATCTGATTATACACATGTTTTCTCGTAATGACTCGTTTTCAAACAATGCTTTTTTATACTTGTCTATATTAAGTTTCTTTGTGACAGATGATTTTACACCCTTTGCTTTCTTTATGCTTACTTTTTTGGAATTAATACAATACAATTTAGCACGCAATCCTACAAATTCTGTAATAATATCGCCACCCATTTCATCTTTAAAATATCCGGGGATTTTTTCATTTGCTTTAGGAATACTATACACATTATTAAATTCAAAATTGCTAGTATCAAAGTACTTAATATTCTTTTTCATGTCTGCATAAAAGTCATCTGTAAATATGCGATATAACAGACTATCTGTGTCGGTATAGCAAAGCTGAATATTATCTTTATATAAAGTTTTCATGATAGAATAATGAAAATTATAGAGATGAGTTTTTGCTAACTCTAACACTGAAAACCCTATGTATATAGGTCTGTCTAGAGTAATTGTACTCTGGTCTAACTGTATAGCTACTAAATTTTCAGAAAAAATTGATAAACATTTGAAATTAGGTGCGCTTATGAACTTTTCAGCTCCAATCAACTTATTAGTTTTGTTACGTTTATCAGACCATACATTTACAAGTCTCACATCAACTTGCTGTCTTTTATTTTCAATTGTCTTGCCAAAAATGGAATTATTCTGCTTTTTGAAAAAATCTTTTTCGAAATCGGACTGAGCTAGCTGTCTAAGTGAAGTATTGAGTGAAATATATGGTTCAAGAAAATTGCTTTGATCAAAAGACAAAACTCGATGAATTTTTAGTAATCGAAGGCCGTTTTCTAAGCATTTTTTCAAATGTACATAATGAATGACGTAACGATATTTATCATAAAGGCTGGCAATTAATTTAGGGTTAGTTCGGCCTATGGGTACAAATTTTTCTGCCGCAAAAGGCAAATCTGAGTGGTGATCATGTACATCGGCAGGATAGTGAAGATCTACTTCAAGTATGTAGCCACGATCACTATCGTCCGGCACTAATGCCACATTAAAATTCATAACTTCAATCGGATTAAGAAATAAAAAGTTAGACTTTGGTAATTTTTTCATCATAGCATATCCGTACAAATTGACACAGTCTAAGTAAACAAGAAAATTGCTTGGTTTGTTCTCATTAAAGTGCGACATGTATTTATTGTTGGCTTGAGCATACCTGAGAGAACATTGTGCTAAGCCTCCGCGTATACCCTTTTCGATCATTTGATACATCTCTACGTCCGAGATCAAATCTAACTCAACTTCAGTGTAAAGTAACATGGCATCCCAACTCAGTGCTGGTGAAGATACATAGTAACACGGATCTAACTGATAATGACGCAGACTGATATTTCTAAACTTTTCAAAGACATCCGCTAACAACAAAACATCACATTTCAAGTATAAGTCTGTGTATTCTCCCAGGTTATTAATTTTAAACGTATGCCAAACCTTTTCAGCATGTTCATACTCTTGTTCTGATATGTGTTCTGAAGTTAATTTATTGAAAAAAAAATGACAAGGTGGTAACTCGGTTTCCTCATACCGTTTCATCGAATCTACATAGTCATAACAATACACTCCCTTTCGGCGGACAAGATCGAACTCGTCTTCATTGTTAAAATATTTACGCAAATTGTGAAAATCATTGGGATGCAATGTTTTTACTAATTTATCTAAACTAGAGCTGAGAAAATTAAAGGAATCAATAAATTTAAGCTGTGCTGCTTTGTTTGAGTCTATAGGTATAAATTTAGTGAAAGAAATATATTTTTCCTTTGTTTTAGGAATGATGTTGATACGACCGCAAACATTCCCTAATTCAGTTATGAAAAGGTGGCAATCATAATTGCTCAAATTATGAAATATAACAGGTATAAATGAGCATCTTTTTGATTTTAAATTGCAAGATTGGTGCGCAGGGCCTCTATAAAAACCTGTAAAATGATCGTGGTCAGCGACAATTTCATCATTTTTACAAAATGGTTTTTCACAAATATGACATGAAGCAGCTCTTTGAAAAGTTTTTGACTCTAGGTTGGTTAGGGGTTGCATTGGTTTTTCATCGGATAAAATAGTATTAAGTCTAAGTAAATCATGTGATATGGTCTCGACAAACTTTTTTGCACAATTAGGACCCCTGTACGAAACATATTCATTCAGCTCTGATTTAGATTCGCTACATATGTAGTAAGCAAAACTTGTAGCTTGATGAAGCTGTATATTTTCTGTATAACAAGCTTTATTTTTATCATCGTATTCTTTAAGTAAGCTTTCGAAATCACCGTATATAACTACAGGAATTCTTTGCTTTCTTTCATAATTATCAAAATGTAACTTTTCGCCTACTTCAGGCAAAACAGTTTTTACTCTCGCACAGCAGTGTTTATCTAGCTTCTCTTCCGAATCAAAATAGACAAAACATTCATCACACAACAATATTTTAGATTTATGGCGTGTTATTTGTTTGCGTACTAATTTCTCAAAGCTTTTAATTAAACAAAAATGACTTTTCTCGTTTTCATTAACATATAACAGGTTAACATGGGTAAATTTTCGTTTTTGAGTTTTGTAAAGAGGGCCGTTAACATCATTATTTTTTCCCAAACCGTAGACGTTAATGCTAATGGCAAGATTATTCTCTTCAAATAACTTTATATCACGAAAAGAAGGTGGAAACGACATGTCTTTTATATTGAGTATTTGTGAATAATGAGGATAAGAAGACACTCGATTAGAATTACATTTTGATGGAAACATATGTGCAACTATGCTCCATAGGAAACAATGATCATCTCCATTCTTAATATTTAAACAAGATTTTGTATTTTGTATTTTCTTTGGTAAAGGGATGTAAGATCCAGCTCTAAGCGGATTATATTTAGCGATATTTATTTCTAAATGGCTAATAGATTCAAGAGTCCAGCCTGATTCCGTTAGTTCAAATTCGGTAAGTTTTCCTGCTAAATTTTTGCAACTTTCTAAATACAAGCTCATAATGTCTGTATTTACAAAAGTCGTAACATAACTGGTATTGAATGACTTCAGAGATTTTTCATCATTTTTTGGCAATAGATATGTAGCATAAAGTTCAAAATTAACCTTTAATGCTTTATGAATTTCAAGATCACGATTGATCAACTGTTTTACTAATGTCGATATGTTATTTAGGAAAAATTCAGGCTCCAATTTATTATCTTTACAATTAATTCGATAGCTAATGATTCTATTCTTAAATGCACAAGATATTACATGGACATCGTCAAATTCAGTGCTAAGTAAGCAATTAGCCTTGTGAATATTACTCCGTATGTGTGAAGAATATTTTATTATTTTGACGTTACAGACTTTACACATAGACATTTTAAGCAATCCGCTACTTATTTATACAAAGTAACAAGGGTTCAAAATAATAGGTATAAATGAGATAATCAGTAATAATATATATTAATAGTAGTAATATAAAATACAAATAAAGTTACAATGAATAAATGAATATAAAAGATAAAATACAAATTAAAGGTAGCCCGCAAATATTTTATATCATTAATTTTCTGGGGGGTAAAGGACTGGTTGAATATCTTTAAACTGTTTCTTAGCAGCCTTTACAACGTTAGTGACTGCTTTAAAAACCCCTGATTTTTCATCTACACAAGACTTATATGTTAACAGAGTATTTTTATATGCATCTTTCGCGAGCGCGTCTTTAGTACGGGAGATCTTTAACTCTATATAAAAGTCTCCCTTCTTAGAGAAGTCCCGCTGGCTGGTGTAACCTGTTGCTACTTGGCGCCAAAGTAGTCCATGCAGTTTCTGGGCGACAATTGGCGTCGATTTTTCGTCCTGAAATTAAGAAAATATTTTATGTTAATGAATACCTGATGGTATTCGCTCCTACCTTTTTAACATCTGAACCAACACATACATACGTACATCCTACAAACCCCCACGCACATACATAGATAGGTATACACGCCCATCCGTTGAAATTAAATGGGGAAATGAAATGCAACTTCTTTTATTGATAGTAGGTATAGCCGTTAAAGCTAACTATGAAACAACTGACCTCCGATTCCTCCAAAAACAATTTTCGTTGCTTTCGCACCACTTCCTCTCCTTCAGAATCCGATTCAGTCGATGAGAGCAAGGGCCGCGGGTCAGCAGGCTTCCTCCCTCGCTTAGCAGGCTGTCGTTTTACAATATTCTTCGTTTTTTTAGGTGCTGAGGTTTCTCCCGTGTTCCGCATAGCCTCTTCAGTCGAATCGAAGGGGTTGTTAATCGACGACCTAAAACAAAGTTAATATTAAAACAGACTGCCGTGATAACAATTTAACATGTGTGGGGTTTTATTAAAAAAAAAACTATTTTACTTACTTTAAATAATTTAAATTGAGTTGCATGCTAGTCTGCTGTGTAGAGTAGCATAGTAATAATAATAAAATCATTTATTCTCCAAAAATATATATCCAGTAACTCAGCCAAATTTTATAATACCGTTAGTTGGCAGAAATTGCTCTCTTACTTTTACACATCTATGGCAGAGAATACTAAATATCACTACGCAATGGTGAATAGCAAAGCAAATTACAAGGATTTTAATATTGATATTAGCACAAAAAGATTGAGGTCATGTTAATACAAATGTATGTTGCGTTCTCTAACTAAAATAAAATTAAAGAGAAAAATAAATTGAAATAAATTAGGTAGGTACATACATACTAGTAATTTTGCTGATGATTGCTCCCAAATCACTTTATAGAGATACACACTTCGTCTTTCTTCTTTTTCACTGATTTCACTAGAAATGCACTCCGTCAACTTTTTAAAACAAATGATGGACACGTCTGACACTCTGTATTACTATAATTAAAATGAATTAATCAAATATAGAACTTTAGGATATGTTCACAGTACTAAAGTAGTCTCGAAACCAATGCATACTTAATAGATACAAACTAATTTCAACCTTAATTCATCACATAATAAGTCTCGCAAATATATTTTGCTATAGTCAGCAGTTGGTTACTGTAAACACAGCTTATGATTTATCAAATAAGGAAATCTATGAGATCTCATTCGAAACCTGAAACGCAAATCTAATAAGGAATCAAGATGTACCTCAGACTCTCGTAGCTAAGTACTGGATGTAAGACATGAGTTGTATAGAAGGGTATGGGTTCAATCCCGGGGGAGGACAAACACTTGCGCGATTTGTGTGAAGCCGAGGTGCATTATTTATGATTTCGTCTTATTGTTATCTAATTCACATAGTTTAAAATGGAATACAGTTGCCAATGTCGCGTACTACATAGCGACGCCTAGGATATACCAGTGAAACTAAATCTATACAAGGCATTGGATGCATCGCTTGCGCCGTTTAAGCTTGTTGCTGCTATCAAAATAATCTAGATGGAGTCCCGACAACGTGAAGAAGCCATTATTTAGTATTTCTATTATGTAGTACTATTCTTTTTTTAAATATATTGAAAGAATGTAGATCCTAATCAAGTATAAAAAATAAGAAAAATGACTGATTGGTTAAATAAATATGTTTTCAAGCCATATTCACCTATGTCCTAAAACCCGCTATTGAAATTTTCACGCCACTTCGTATATATACAAATGACACTTCATATAAATCGACTGGTCTCTGAGATGACGTTAGTTTATTACGATGCGCCCGAATCGGAACGACTAAAATAATCGCAGATGTACCTTGTCAATTCGGTGGTCATTATTAGTACGGAGGCGGGCGATCCTGAAAACAATTGATAACCGAAACCCCCAGACCCCAGATGAAGCCCAAAAGACGAAAATGTCGGGACTGGATGAGTCTAAAATTTGATTGGTCTCTGTATGATGAAAATGGTCTATTACGATTTACGCCCCGGAATCGGAACGACCATTAGTAATCGCAGGTAACCAGTCAATCGTGCTTATCGTACATTAGTAAGGAGTCGGGGCGATCCTGAAAACGAATGATAGCCGTACCAGACCCTAGATGAAGCCTAGAAAGACGGAAACATGTCAGGGATCTAGAAGTGTCTTTTACAAAATTTTACCCGGCCCTGTGCTGTCGACAATAATATAAAAATAACAAACAATAGACGACAGCACAGGGTTTGAGGGGTTTTTGCTATTGTTTTCCTTAAAAATAATCATTTATTCTTTCGCTATTTAATTTTTAATGAATAATGCAAGATTTAAATAATTTCAAATTAAATAATTCTTTTTTTAATATTAAAAATATAAATGAGGCGCACCTATTTTTTGACAACTCAGTGTGAGCCAGCTCCGGCGACAACATACTATCAAAATTCTCATGCGACTCAGCTCGACATATTTTTAGTTGAAATAAAAAATAAAATTATGGTTTTTTTTTTCATATACCGAAATTTAAGATATTTTATTTGCAAATATTTTGTTCATCATTTAAACTTATGAATTGAGGAGACTGAATCAATCGAACTTGAGCGCCAGCGAACTTTCGATTTGATCCAGAATCCCCAATTCTAACCTACTCATGGATATGGTTGGATAAAATTCTTTTACGTACGTAACTTTAACAACAATATTGGATCAGGGCAGCCATTTGTCTTTGGCAGCCATATTCAATAGTAACCGTTTATTTTTCTCATTTTTCACGGCTCTGGAAACAAATTTTTTGAGCCAATTTTTAGTCAAATAAATCAATAGGATTGAAAGTCAAATGCAACACTGCACTTAGAGTTTTGTTGGACTCCGTCTTGTGACCTTTCTACACCTGGAACCTTCATAGTCCTGAAAAATACCAGGTATCATTCGCAGTAGTTGGACTGAAACTTAGCGATCTGAAACCAGAAACTTCAGGATTGGGCTCTGTTAAGGCCTCCTGTCTGAACGTACCATTTATACTATGGTTTCTTTAATTCTCGACTACAGCCTCGACCAACCTGTAGGCTGCAACGCCAACGACATCCATTTACCTCTCCCATCTGGATGCGGCCACAACACCAGAAGATGTAATGCAGCACATACGGGCGAGGCTTAGAGGTCGGACTGGGGAAAGCATCTCGGTCTAATGTGCGGTCCTGGAGTCTACTATTTCTAATAACTTCAGGGCCTGCAGACTCCGGGTTCCCACTAAGCACCAGGGTATATTCCTCAGTCCCGACTTCTGGCCCGACGCTACAGGGAGGCTTAGACTCTAAAATCCCTGAAATAGTGTGTATTTAATGTGAGTTTATATAATGTATGTATTTCTAGGCTAAGGTATTTGTCTAAGGGCTAAGTTGCCTGCAAATAAATGATTTTATTATTATTATTTAATTAACTTGATAATTGCAGCAAACCGAAAGTATGGCTAAGTACTTGGAAGTTCCTCTTAGGTTCAAGCCGTAAATACCTGCCACTGTGCTGTACCTAGATGTATTGAACTGCAATGTCTGTCGAGTCTGTGCACAGCTCTGTAACGGCCGCCGGCGATCTAAAGTTCGCCTAACTTTGTCTTCTCTTACCATTGACGATTCGCTTATCTCATTTGGCCAGTTGCAGGTTCGATAAGCGGTAGTGTAAATTGATTTATTTTATTTTAAATGGAAAGGCAGCTTATAGCTGATGTTTCCATATCAGTAGACGACTTGTTTTTTTTAAAGTAATTTTCTAGCCTTTCTTAAACATGTTTATTGATCAATCTGGATACAACCTATATACATTTTTTACCTATATACCGGAAGCCGCGTGGTTTCCGGTAGAATAGAATAGGACCACTCCAACTCCTCCCGTGGATGTCGTACAAGGCGACTGAGGGAATACATTATAAAACATCAATCAGGCCTCCCCAACCCGTCTGGCCTGCGCGGGGAGTGTAGGCCAAATCCTCCGTCTGTCTCCGGCAGATGAGAGAGGATTGTGCTCCTGCAGTGGAGACAAAAATAACCTGATGATGATGATGATGATATTTTATATTATTAATTCGCTAAAGTTGAATAAGCCCAATAGATAAATCTAGCATTACTTCCGTAATACTGCCTCCACGAGATCTCGCAGCGCCTCTTATAAAGTCACATAAAAGCCCTTGGGTATTTCTTCCGTCTCTGAAATTATCACAAAGACTAAAGAAACCTAATTAACAGCTCTACATAGAGTCGGGACTTGCAAATTTAATTTCATAAAGAACCGGCCTCTCCACCTCGCGACTTGTCTTTAATCTTGGAATTAAAAATGTATACTCAGGAGTTATTTAAATGAATCTCAGATTTTTTAATGGAGTCATTCTTTAGGAATCACTAGCTGGTGCCCGCGTCTTCGTCTGCGCAGGATTAATATTTCGAGTATCTTATATTAGCGTGGCGTAGAAAAGACCTAACATTGGACTCGATTCTGAAGGCACAACGTAAAAGTTTGACAGCACTAAAACTGTTGCTATCCTTGTCACACAGTATTATGAAGATAAAGACGAAACCAATTTTAGCGATGTCAAATTTTAAATGTGAGCCTTCAGAATCGGGCCCATTATGACATTAAAATTATGATTTTAAGGCGTACGCCAGAATAGCTCGCAGATGGTAGATTTGTTCCTACTTACTTGATATTTTGGACAATTCACACAATATCTGTATACATTGTAGCCTATGTGTTATTCAGATGTATAAGCTATATTATTGTAAAGTTTCATTAAAATCCATTCAGTAGTTTTTACGTGAAAGAGTAACAAACATCCATCCATACTTACAAACTTTCGCGTTTATGATATTAGTAGGACTCTTCAGAATTTTTGTCGCACAAAGAAAAAAAAATAGGTTTAGTTTAAGTAGTATCTTATCTTATGACGTTTGCTTATAAAGCTTTTAAGTATAGTAGCGGTCGACTCCAGATGTGGCCGAATCCATACTGATAAAACCCCGGATAATAGAAATGAATGAGATAGACGATTAAATAAGCGTACCACGCGTGCCAACCATTTGCAATATATTGTAGAAACTGTCAAACGCTTATACTCGTGTATACATATAATAAAACAGTAGAAAAACAAAATAAAAGCGAATTTTCACTTTCCGGTAATTACTTAAGACTAGTAGAGTCCAAAAATATAATAAATAAAATTTCGAGTCTGTCTGTATGTATGTATGTAATCTTGGAAGGTACTAAACAGCGTTTTCACATTTTAATAGCTTTGAGTTCGGGGCATAATCTGGTATAAATTATATCTCAATAAAATGTCAGGAGTTTGATCTACAAGTTGACCTCTCATTTCATATCACTTGTATGACAGTGTAGTTCAACATTACTGGGTAGAAAAAAACTTGATAGAGAGGGACAGAAACGTCTAAAAATATATCATACTTATGTCAAAAGGTAGCAAAAAAATCATGGATAGATATACCGACAAATATCAAATATTGTCTTCCGTTTACCGAACCTTAAAAAACATAGTGCCTTTTTAGGAATTTGATTTATAGCGTAGCGTGCATAAATAATGCTTGTGGCTTGCTCTATAATGAATGACATCGCATGCCGTACCGTGCCGATGTATGTCATTTATACAAACTGCGGTCTACATGTCAGGAAATTGGACATTTGGCAATTTATAGTAATTCCATGCTGTGTAGTTCCCGGCCTATAATGGGCGATACCAATTTCATCGTCAGGTTATTTTTATCTCCACTGAAGGAGCACAACCCTCTCTCATCTGCCGGAGACAGACGGAGGATTTGGCCTACACTCCCCGCGCTGGCCAGACGGGTTGGGGAGGCCTGATTGATATTTTATAATGTATTCCCCTAGTCACCTTGTACGACATCCACGAGAAAAGTTGGAGTGGTCCTATTCTACTCTACCGGAAACCACACGGCAATTTGGTCAAGTTCAATGCGCGTTTGTTCACCGCACAACGGAGTCCTTTCAACTTGACTCCGACTATCCAGGATGTTTCCATACCTTAAAAGATCACCTAGGGCTGTTAGGTATGGAACTAACTTCTGACCTAAACTTCGGACGCACGATCGAGTTCAAAACCAAAACTGCAGCGAAAAAACTTGGCATAGTGACCTTGGGAGAGGCCTATGTCCAGCAGTGGGCTCTTACAGTTTTAGTGAACAATGCTCAAAGAATATTCGGTGGAACCAAATCACCGTTTGCTGAAATTGACGCCAATATTCAATAGTATAAATCCGCTTTGTTTGTTCGTCAGTTGAGAGCCCGATAGATCGCGTTACAATGTTGTGACAGGCAGGCTCGCTCACCGCAAGCTATACGGCGGTGATAACGCGCGGCGGACCAACCCATATATTTATTTATCTACTTCCCTATATTTTGAAAAGCTTATTTTTACCTTCAACAGAGCTATTTTTATGAGAATTTATACACAAAATATTCTAAATAGGGTATGTTGCGTTGGTTTGGACATTTAGAGCGTATGAGTGAAAGAAGAGGGACAAAAGTAATATACAGTGCGAATGTGGAAGGAACTACAGCTAGAGGTCGTCCTAGGAGGACGTTCAAGAATCAACTTAGTAACGTCCTCAAAACGGCTGGGGTCCGCAGTGTGAAGAATAAAAGGAGGTGCATGAAAAGGTTGATGAATGTGAGTGAGGCTAGTGAGGTGTGTCAGGATCGCGCAAAGTGGCGATTCATCGTCTCTGCCTACCCCTCTGGGACCAAGGGGTGAGCATTGTATATGTATGTAATATTCTAAAAAGTAGGTATAAAACAAGGAAATATTTTTTTTTATATTTCCTTGTTTTAAATGTAATATTAAAAATGTGCATCTGTTATCTAATTTAATAACCAGTTAGTGTCAATCATGAAGGAAAACACTTTGAGGTGAAACTATGAGGCTACGAAAAATTATTTTGCTTCATGGTATGAGGTGTAAGACCTGCAGTACGGCTTCTAGGCACCTGCAGTTCGGGTTTGTGATGGAGATTAAGCCTATCACTTTTCAAATCCTGTAATAACTGTAATCCATATATCTAACACATGAATACATATGACTATGACTACAATACAATTGCCGTGTGGTTTCCGGTAGAGTAGAATAGGACCACTCCAACTCTTCCCGTGGATGTCGTACAAGGCGACTGAGGGAATACATTATAAAACATCAATCAGGCCTCCCCAACCCGTCTGGCCAGCGCGGGGAGTGTAGGCCAAATCCTCCGTCTGTCTCCGGCAGATGAGAGAGGGTTGTGCTCCTACAGTGGAGACAAAAATAACCTGGTGATGATGACTACAATCAATTACGCGCACAGACTCACGTGTAAGGACAGGCTAGTGAGTTTGTCCACACTAGTAAAAATTGTTCTATAAAAATTTGTATTTGTTTTATAAAGAAAAAAATTAAAATATATAGATAAGGAGATTTCTGATTTTTTTTCCAAAAATCCCCTTGGCGTTTCCTTTGAGTACCGGCAGGAGATTTCTGGACAAACATTCCATTTTGACAGGGGATTATTGGAATAAGCTTGTTTTAGCTTTTCCCACAGTGGAGCTGTTCCTTTGGCTGGAAGAGATCTCTTATAAAGATAAGTCCACCTTTGTACACTTTTATGTTATGACCTTTTTTTGTAAATATTATGTGCAATGAAGAATATAATAAGCCCGTAGTGGGCGTGGGCCGCTATAGTTTACTTCAATTCTGTTATAAGTCTTTGGAAAAAGTATAAATCCCACTTTAACAGCAGCTTTAATTAAGGGCTGTGTGGTGTAAATAGAAACCTTACGCGAGTCGACCGCGACTGCCACGAGCCGTCCTCAAAAAATATTATTATCGCGCCTCATTAAAATACAAAAGCGAGACGTCGCGCCTCTACCATCACCGCCGACGAATAAAGAGAGTATAGAAAGTACCATTAATAAAAATAAAATTAAAAAAAAACATTTATTCATCTCCTAAAACTAGCTGTTGCCCGCGACTTCGTACACGTGGTCAACTTAACATCACAAATTATTATGTATTTCCCGTAGGAATGAGATGTTTTTTCAGGATAAAAACTATCCTATGTCCTATTCCAGGACCTAACCTACATGTATGCCAAGTTTCATCACGATCAGACCCAGTGGTTGAAGCGTGATTGATTAACAAACATCCAAACATCCAAACTTTTCATCATCATCATCATCAGGTTATTTTTGTCTCCACTGCAGGAGCACAACCATCTCTCATCTGCCGGAGACAGTCGGAGGATTTGGCCTACACTCCCCGCGCTGGCCAGACGGGTTGGGGAGGCCTGATTGATGTTTTATAATGTATTCCCTTAGTCGCCTTGTACGACATCCACGGGAAGAGTTGGAGTGATCCTATTCTACTCTACCGGAAACCACACGGCACAACTTTTGCATTTATAATATTAGTAGGATTATATAGTAGGAAGGATAATTCCGCCAAACTGTATAATACAGTTTGTTGGCAGAAATTGCCTATGGCAGAGAATTCTTGCAATTCGTCCATTTTAGAGACATTTTAGAGGACACACTTATAGATACTACTGTTTAGGTATATGCTGAGGGCCTACTCCATAAATTTAAAATAATATTTGACGAGCTGAAAAGCTATTTTGTACTCTCTAACTCCTTAAATCTTCACCTCGCCTATTCCACAATGTTTAAAGACAAAAGTCTTTATTCAATGCGTTCTGGCATGTCCTGACCTACGGCGCAGAAACGTGGACGTCGCTCAGCGAGCTGTGGAGAGGGCTTTGCTCGGGGTTTCTTTGAAGGATATGATTCGTATTGAGGTCTGGCGAAGAACGAAGGTCATCGACAGCCGAACGGATTAGCAAGCCAAAGTGGCAGTGGAAGGACCACATCTGTCGCAGAACTGACGGTGGTTGGGGCAGACGAGTTCTGTAGTGGAGAGAGCGGTTCGGCACGCGCAGGGTAGACCGACGACCTGAAGCAAGTGGCCGGAAGCTGCTGAATGCTGAAGGCGGAGGACCGGGTGTGTTGGCGTTCATTGTGGAAGGCCTGTGTCCAGCAGTGGACGTCTAAGGGGTGATATAATGTTGAATGATGAAGTCTGGCCCTAGTGGGTACTCCTACTTAAGAACCCGACAGATCACCAGTTTCATGCCACTCTTGGATTCCGACCAATTAGAAAAAATCATCATGCAACTTCATGCTTGCGGCTTGCCGTGTGGTTCCCGGCTTAGAATAGGGCAACCCCTATCTTTCCTGTGGTTGTCGTCAAGGCGACTAAGGGATTGCATCAGGAACGTTCAGTAGCTTTCTCCTGTGTGTGTATGTTAAGGTTACTGCGATCACCAATCCGCCTGCCAAGTGTGGTGATTATGGCAAATCCCCCAATGGCAACTTACCAAAAGTGGTATTCTATTGGGGAGGCCTATGTCCAGCAGTGGACGTATTTAGGCTGATGATGATGCAATTTCATAAGATATTTATTTCATTTTAAGAAAACTTACAGCTATTATAACTAAGTACATTACACATATAGCAAAATCAAGAGCCAATTAAGAGTTTCCACTTCTAGAAATAAATTAAATAATAATTAACATTCATAATAAACTAATGGTTCAAATATATTAAAAAAATAATACATACATACACAATACAAGCAGCAAACTACAACTGAAATCAACACTAATAAAGACAAATTGATTAAAATAAATACATAATATAAATACAACAAAGGAATATTTCTTAATACTAGCCCTAACGAAAGAATTATTATAATATATTCTAAGAAAGACTATTAGAAAATAAACGATTATTTGAATGACAAAGATGCCTGGTACTAATGTTGGTTCAGCTTCGCAAAATCTTTATTAATTGTATGCAAACTTGATTTTTAAAAGATGTGTTGCGTGAAGTTCGTTGCGCCGTTTCTTCTTCACAGCGCTAACACCTAGGGAGCGGTAGTCGATAAAAAAAATGACGTGTATAAATGTACCAAGTGTACTCATATGCAATAAATGATTTTGACTTTAAGTATGAGGATGATGATGAGCCCATAGCGTTCGTGTTGACCGCGTTCGTTCTAATTGTACAGTCTGTCCGCTGTTTCTTCTGTGACGCTCAAATGGATGTGCCTGCGAAGTGTGGCATGTTTTATGCATCAGCCGCGCACAGTTCAGGTGCCTAAATTAAATTCGGGCATGCAAATGTCAGTCGAAAGTCACAACTGAAAATTACGGCACTTTCTCAAACGTGGATCCCGTCTTCATATCACGCCGCCTGCCTCCTTTTGAATTTTTATAAACGTCAGGGCGAAATTATTGCAGCCGCTTATTGGAGTGGAAACAGAAGTGGCGTTACAAATGCTTTGAATAGAGGAAACGTAATAATACATACATACATAATGCTCACGCTTTTGTCCAAGAGGGGTAGGCAGAGACGTAATAATATGAGCTTTAAAAGCTTTGTTTGCGCGACTAGAATACTAAATAAGCGACTATTTTTACCGTCGCTCCAGGAGTAGACATTCACACCAATTTTCCAGACCCAAACTAGGCAGAGCCTGTGCTATGGTTACTAGATAACAGATAGACATACTTAAATAAATATATAAACATCCAAGACTTGGGTACAAACATTCATATTCATCCCACGAACATTTGCCCCTAGCGGGATTCGAACCCGCAACCTCCGGCGTGGCAGGCCGAGAGCTACCCGTTCTGCCACGGAGGACGTCTAATAGTCATTTCAATGCTTGGGTGAGGTTAGGTTTATGCTTTTATCATAATCAGGTTATTTTTGTGTTCACTGCAGGAGCACAACCCTCTCTCATTGCCGGAGACAGACGGAGGATTTGGCCTACACTCCCCGCGTTGGCCAGACGGGTTGGGGAGGCCTGATTGATGTTTCATAATATATTCCCTCAGTCGCCTTGTACGACATCCACGGGAAGAGTTGGAGTGGTCCTATTCTACTCTACCGGAAACCACACGGCAAGATATGCTTTTATACCCGTGTAATATATAAAGGTTTTGCATTGTGGATTCAAGTTGCAGTTGGAAATCCGTTAATTCAAAGTTTGAGTCAAAATCCTTAATTGCACATTTGTGTATGCTTGGTATATTTCTACACGTCGATTTTTTAATAGTTACCAAGGTATAAACGGCTCAACAAACTTCCGGTAACACATCTTTTAAAATAATTTTTTAATACAATATTAAAAAGATTTTGCGAAACTGAAACAACATCAGTTACAGGCATACAAATAATCGTTTATTTTATAATACGCTTATTTTTTAATTAAAAATACAGTAATTATAAGAACATCAATTATTTACAACATGTGTACGCCATCCAACCCCTCGTGGTGAGGCATAGTCCCTAGGACGCTGGCGCTATTACCTCGCTGGATTGCCAGGCTTACACGTTGTGCGAGGTAGGCGCCGGCACTGAGGTCTCCGAACTTGTAATTTAATAATTACCAATAAAATTTATTATGATTAATCCCCCCCCCCCCCCAGCCCCATACGTGATAAAAAAACAGTAAGAAGTTAGATTTTTAATTCGTGAACTACGACCACGACGACCTGAAATATGACCTGAAATGCTGACCTAACCCATCAATGTAAGTACGAAAATCTGTTATTGTCCACTGCTCTGAACTTTTACATTTGTGACGTGGCTAAAGAAACAAACGTCATTCAGCCAACTGCCAGCTGTCATAATAATAGTGGTTTTAGCGAAACGTTTATGGAAGCGATCACGGAAAACTTGGGTCCAGTCAATTCCATAGATTATTTTATTGAAAGAAACTTTTATTGAACACATTATTATATTACCTACAAATGGGCTTCCGTTTCTATGGACTTTTATGTTAATGATTTTGTATTAATTGGCTAAAACTATTATGATATATAAAAAAAATTATATAATTATTAAAAAAATATATAATTATAAATATACTATAATTATAAAAAAAATGTATACTATGATTATAAAAAAAATTGCATTTTAATAGCGCTCATTTTAATCATACATGATTATTTGGCTGTTTGTCGCTAAAATTAAAAGCAATACTATAGAAAATGGCGAGAAAATAAACGCAACTCACATAAGTGCTCCCGGAAAAAGTTTTTTTTTTTTCTCTTTAGTGGCTGTGTAATATGAGCAATTTAACATCAAACGATTCTTTCAATATTACCAAATAACTCGGCGGTTATGGCAATTGCATGACTCGTATTTATACTCGTCCCCGTTTTGCGGCTCAGCCTTCTAACTAATACTATTCCTGCAATTGTTAACTTCCCAGTACCTGCAGAAGTGTACTATTGACCTTTTCCCAGAGGCAGCTCTTGGTTTTCTATTCTTTAATGATAAATTTTGAAATAACTAATTAATGATCCGAGTTACTAATGCGTAACGTTATTCTATAATTTATTATGATTTCATGACATTTTGATTTGAATTACGTTCCCACTTATTTGACTGTTTTATTTTATTTTACTATAGATAGAGGACAATATTAACACATTAAGAACTGTATTATGAATAACCTATAATCAACAATTTCATTTCATTTCATTGGTGACTTCACTGAAAAAAAATTGGTTCACTAAGTGGCATTCTATAATCGATCGTTTGTAACATTTTTTTTTTTTTTTTTTTTTTTTACGCTCGTGTTTTCGCAAACACCAGCAGTTCTTAAATAATAAGTTAGCTAATTTACATTTGCAAAAGAGCCAGTGGTTAAATGGAAAACATATTGATTGACAACTAAAGTGGTTTGATTGGGACAGGCCGCGATTTGTGAGCGATTTATGGCGACTAATCGCTGAGTCGACCTCCACTCATGAAAACACTTTGGTGGACGCTTACAGACGCACGGGAATCATTGCTTCGTCTACTTCGAAGCTCAGAAGTTTGTACCTTCCATTTCGCGGAGTGACTAATTTAGTATTGGTAGACAGATAAAAAGATTTCGGTACTAAATAAATCTAAGTACTTACCTTGTAAGTCACTCACCGATTTTAATGTAACTTGGCATAGATGTAATTTTGGTAAATAGAATTTTTGTTTGGTCCCAACTTAGAATCTTCCCTCTTTATTCCCAATCTTCCCGTGGGTATCGTCCAGGCGACTAAGGGATGCCTTAGTCGCCTGTGTCGCTTTGCCGTGTGATTTCCGGTAGAGTAGAATAGAACCACTCCAACTCTTTCCGTGGATGTCGTACAAGGCGACTAAGGGAATACATTATGAAACATCAATCAACCCGTCTGGCCAGCGCGGGGAGTGTAGGCCAAATCTTTCGTCTATCTCCGACAGATGAGAGAGGGTTGTGCTCCTGCAGTGGAGACAAAAATAACCTGATGACGATGATGATGACTAAGGGATGCACCAGCGACAAGCAGCAACGTTCTGATCATTACTTCGATCATCAATCCGCCCACCAAGCGAGGTGGTTATGGCAATTTTCCCAATGGACAGCCCACCAAAAGTGGCATTCTATCGGGAAGGCATAGTGACTGATGAAGATTCTAAACAATTAAAACCATTTCAGTCATGATGTATAACAAGAACCATAAGATATTGTTGACTGCAGTTGTCATAAGCCTCGGCAACGCCCTATCCTTCCGACCAGACGCAGTCAGAATGGCGGCTGACTACTTTACGTACAAGGGTGTGAGGCATCTAGTCTACTTGTCCTGTGACAGACAGTCAGGTGAGTTATATAACTACTTAAAAACGTGATAACGGAATTTAAAAGTATTCATATGGTTTTGGGTTAGTATGTAAGTCTGTAGTTAATTGTGCTTTTACATACATATATATATACATACATACATACATACGTACATACATACATACATACATACATACATACATACATACATACATACATACATACATACATACATACATACATACATACACAAACATACAGAGGGGTAGGCAGAGACGATGTACTCGTATCACCACTATTGGATACCGCAATGAATACTTTAAGGAACGAGCCTAACTTGAATGTACAGAAACCTGAAGCGAGGAACTCGATGATCGGAGCTGGGCATCAGAACACGAAGGAAAAGAAAGACCACTGTGATGAGATGTACTTTATTCCGCAGATGGGTGAGCCATAAATAACATAAGTAGAGAAGGTTTGTGCTTGAAGAAAATACGCTCTAACTGTACAATTTTAAATGCGTTAGTTCTGGTAATTTAACCTTCCCGTAGTACAATGGGAAGTTAGTGACGATGGGAAAAAAATTACCAAAAGGATTTTAAATATGTCCAGTTTTGATGAAGACCGAAATAACAAAGAAAATGTTATACAAGATAAGAACCTTCACAGCATGGATTTTACAAAGTGATATCTTTTTCTTAGTAAGGGGGGGGGGGGGGCATCTTGACATATACTACGGGTGGTCACCGAGAGGGGGAGGCGGTAAATTTTTTTAAAAAATGTGTCACGTAGTTTGGGTAAGTCCCTAACTTACCCACATTTGCTTCGTTACAGAAAACATACAACTGTCAAAACATCTGATGACCAACATAGGCAGTGTCGCCTTGAGATCGATAGACCGAGATATGCAGGACTTGAAAAAACTGCTGCACCAGTGGAATACTCTGGTGGGAGTTCTGTTAGACGGATCGTGCAATAATACGCAACTGGCTCTGAATAAGGTCAGTAAAAGGAGATAAATTTCATAGGTTGTCTGGAAGAAATCGCTTAAAGCGATAAGACCGCCTAAATTGTACTATTTGTAACTTTTATAACTTGTAACTGTATTTGATTGTGCAATAAAGTATATTGTATTGTATAATTTTGGGAGTAGAGTAAAAGGTATAAGATTATTATAGCTCTGTAGTCATTTAAATAATGCTAAATTTAACTTCCATACAGAAGAAGGCTTACATTTTAGGAACAGATATATTTTAAATTCATAATTCTGAAAAATCTACCGTTTTAGAAGTGAAAATTATGGTCTAAAAGTATCTCATTCCCGTAGCTAATTTTATATCGGGATCAGGGGACCGTGGAATTACGGATTGCCTTATTCCACTGCCTTTATTGCTAGGATATATGTCAGCGGCCAAACCCAAAAACTTAACTATTTCACCATACCTGACTTAGGACGACATAGTTCGGCCTAGGCTACACCTAATTGTTGATTCCAGCTCCTATAGGGAGAACTAGTTTAGTCTAGTTGCTGGCGGCTCGCGGATCCTTATATGAAGCAGTGCGGCTGGCCAATGACCGCTATGCGTGGAGGCCCATTTTATACGGTCGCGATCCTCAGCTGTGAGGGAACGACAGAGAAGAGAAGTTCAGCCTAAGCAAAACTAGTTTGCCCTAAAATCGGGTTGAGCCGTAATATTTATCGTTATCTTACTGGCTACACTTTTTGGGTAAATTTACATTGTAACCATTAAATAATAATGTACCACCTATCATCATCATCAGCCTGAAAGAGTCCACTGTTGCAAGAGACATAGGCCTCTCCCAAGGCGCGCCAGTGAACCCGATCCTCGGTTCTTCTCATCCAGTCTCTGCCAGCCGCCCTACGCAGATCTTCGCTCCATCTAGCCAGGACGCCCGTCCCACACTACGCTTGCCCAGTCGCGGTCTCCACTCGAGAACTCGTTTACCCCAACGGTAATCGGTTCTCCGACAGATGTGACCAGTCCATTGCCACTTCAGCGTACTAACTTTTTGAGCTATGTCGAAAACTTTAGTTCTCTGGCGGATCATCTCATTTCGGATCCTGTCTTTAGAGAAACTCCGAGCATAGCTCTTTCCATAGCCCGCTGAGCGACCTTGAGTTTTCGGACTAGTCCCACTGTCAGTGTCCACGTTTCGGCGCCGTAACTAGCAAACAGGTTCACGTTTATCCAAGTGCCCGCCACGCAAAATTAATAACTGTATGTTCCGACTACCGAGTGTATGTGGATTGCGTTTCTTGTGTCACGACAAGCAACTTATGCTTAGTGGCACAAAACATGGTCTCCTTTTTATTTTTTGTTTTTATTATCATAAAATTTAAAAACGGATAGCTCTCGGATTGCCACGCCGGAGGTTGAGGGTTCGAATCCCGCTAGGGGCAAATGTTCGTATGATGAATATGAATGTTTGTACCCAAGTCTTGGATGTTTATATATTTATTTAAGTATGTGTATCCGTTATCTAGTAACCATACCACAGACTCTGCTCGGCTCTAGTTTGGGACTGGATAATTGGTGTGAATGTCTGACATATTTATTTATTTATTTATAACATATTTCAGGCATCACAAGAAACGCTATTCGATGCGACTCATATTTGGTTGGTACTGACAGATATCGAAGAACAGCTCTCCCCCATGCAGCACGTCGACGAGATGTTCACACATCTGAACCTGAGCGTGGACGCCGATATTATGGTGGTTTCTAGCGACGGTAACCCACAGAACATTAAAAGAGGTTATAAAGCCGATGAGAGCGGGTGACGGCCACTACTCATGATCAAATGCTCAAAGTTAAATAACCGGTGGTTTCCGGTAGAGTAGAATAGGACCACTCCAACTCTTTCCGTGGATGTCGTACAAGGCGACTAAGGTCATACATTATAAAACCTCAATCAGGCCTCCCCAACCCGTCTGGCCAGCGCGGGGAGTGTAGGCCAAATCCTCCGTCTGTCTCCGGCAGATGAGAGAGGGTTGTGCTCCTGCAGTGGAGACAAAAATTACCTGATGATGAAATAACTCTTCGTGACTGTGCCCATATTAAGTTTTCATCAGGTGCTCCAGGTCTATTGCATATCAAAAAATTTGCTTATTTAATTCAAACCACGTAATCCATACAAATTCTGCTAAAATATATTTTATTTGCGGTCAAAACGCTTGGTCCGTGGGGACAAGACGCCCACCGCTTACTGGGCCAGTAAAAAAAACTCATCGAAACCACGGGCGACCATAAGGCTGGCTCGTTCCTCAATCAGCGTATAGGCATTGCATTACAGCGAGGAAACGCAGCCAGCATTATCGGTACCCTACCGCGTGGTGGCAGGGGACATTTTCCATTAGGTTTTCTAACTTTTAAATGTTAAAATACGAGTAACAATAATAATAATAATAATAAAATCATTTATTCATCTCTTAAAAAATATACATACAATAACTCCGCCAAACTGTACAATACAGTTTGTTGGCAGAAATAGCTCTCTTACTTTATACACATCTAAGGCAGAGAATACTAAATATCACTACGCAATAGTGAATAGCAAAGCAAAGTTACAAAGTTTTTAATTTTGATATTAGCACAAAAAGATTGAGGTTACGTTAATAAGTTTACTAGATATTTCTTATATTTAATTCTGAAAGTGTTTTTGTTGATTACATTGCTTCTGATGCCTAGTGGGATAGTGTTAACAATTTAATGTGTAATTTAATTTTTTGTATTTTGTGATAATTTAATAGATAAAAAGTTGATTTATAACAATTTTATTTGAGAGTAAAACATTATACTGACAGTTTGTTGCGCCGTTGCTTCGTCACAGCGCTGACACCTACAAAGCGGAAGTCTGAAAAAAAAATACAATAAATGATTTGGACCTTGAAGCACCTGTCCTATCTAGGTAGATAAATCAATATAGCAATATATACAAAGATCTTTATGTGTCTATGTACGTCTTCTTAATAGGATAATGTAGAATACTTGTTACGCCAGCAAACTCAACATTTATTCGCCAATATTGTTTTGTGAGATGTTCCACTTCCATTGTTTCGCAGGGGACTGTTACAAACTCACCGATGTATTCAACTTCGGCAAAATTCAGGGAAATAATTTGGAGAAAAATGTTGTCGGAACGTGGTGTCGCGACGGCGGTGAATATTTTATGAACTGAGCACTGAATGGCGTTATTTTATGCTTTAATCTTCATTCCTTATTTGACAATTTCAGGTTTAAATATTACGCTGAGACGGTTCAAGTACTACGATCGCTGGGATTTTCACAATTTGACGCTACGTGCCGTGTCCGTCGTGAGTGAATTACATTTATACTGGGCCCGATTCTAATAAATAAATATCTCATACATTCATACCAATTATCCAGTCCCAAACTAGGCAGAGCCTGTGGTATGGTTACTGGATAACGGATAGACATACTTAAATAAATATATAAACATCTAAGACTTGGGTACAAACATTCATATTCATCATACGAACATTTGCCCCTAGCGGGATTCGAACCCGCAACCTCCGGCATGGCAGTCTGAAGTTACACATTTAAAATTTGACAGCGCTAAAATTGGTTTCGTCTTTATCTTCATAATACTGTGTGACAAGGATAGCAACAGTTTTAGTGCTGTCAAATTTTAACATTGTGCCTTCAGAATCGAGCCCATTGTTGTAGTAGGACTACCCTTTCGTCCCATTTGGTAACCAAATTCATAACTGGCTACGAAATAAGATATGTAATTTCGCAGTTCGAAGCCAGCTATAAAATGTTACTTCTTCATCTCATTTATGTATGCGTCACTCCAGTACATAATCTGCAAATCGAGTACAAAATAGAACGTTATTTTATTTTATTTATTCATTCTGAAACCTACAGCTAATTTACAAAAATATATAATACAGTATAATATAAATTAAACATTAGCCATTAACAGATTTCTAATATATAAACATAAAAATTATTGTATAGGGTAATAAAAGTAGGAAGGTACAGAGAGAAAAAAAAAATTAAATATAAATTTACAACAAAATAGGAATAAATAAATTATCTACAATCTACGTCGTCGTCGCAATGAGAGTTGAGTGCGTGTACGTGAGGAGTGTGTGTGTGGGGGTGCGTGTGCGCATGTGTGTGTGACTGGGCGAGCGATGCGAGTACTAAATCTTGGCAGGTCAGATTACTGAAATTCGACTGCCAATTTAGTTAGTAAATATGTTTTAGTCGTAGTTAAGACTCTAGCTATATACGAGTAGATGTAGCTGTAAATAGTAGTAGCGGTAGCTGGCTGTATAGATAATTAATTGAGCTATCTATAAACTGAACGTAGAAGGTGGTGTTGTTGGAAAATAATTCAGTTGTACAGTCATATACATACATACAGTAGGTACGTCTGGCTTGTCAAGCAGCCATTTAAGAGTTTTTCCGGAACTCATTGGCATAATTCATCATCAGGTTATTTTTGTCTCCACTGCAGGAGCACAACCCTCTCTCATCTGCCGGAGACAGACGAAGGACTTGGCCTACACTCCCCGCGCTGGCCTGACGGGTTGGGGAGGCCTGATTGATGTTTTGTAATGTATTCCCTTAGTCGCCTTGTACGACATCCACGGGAAGAGTTGGAGAGGTCCTATTCTACTCTACCGGAAACCACACGGCAATTGACATAATTAATTAGATTCAAATGTATACATTATATTATTTATTATTTATTTATTTAATAGTTTATTGTACACACATATATACAAAGAACAACACAAAGAAAAGAAAATTATACAAAAGGATAAGCTTATATCTGACACTTTTAATTTTAATTATTATTTCTGACATTATATCTGAAATTTTTATTTTTGTTTGGTTTTAATTTGTTTATATTTAATTTGATTGTGTTTTCATTTTTTTTTGTAACCATGTGATTTGATATTATATTTAATTGACCAGTAACAGAAGTTATGAATAAATTTTCGTAGCCAGTTACGAAATCTGGTTACGAAATGGGACGAAAGGAAATATATGTCTATGTCTAGGCAAAGACGATGTATCGCCACATAGCGCGATCCTGAAAGCGACTTTCCTTCGCCAGCATTTCGCCCCGTGATGCCACTTGGCGTATTTTATTTTATTTATTTGGAAAATCAACAGCTTAAAAACATTTGTGACAATGCGGGATATGATAACATTTAGTATAGCTAATTACAGGTTTTCACGTAAGATAATTAAATAAGAACAGATATGTTTCAGAAGAAAAGAAAAAAAAGATATGAAACAACAATAAAAAAATTAAGAGTTTGGGATGTTGTGTGTGTGTGTGCATGAAGTGTGGGGTTGTATATGAGTGTGTGGGGGGGGGGGGTAAATATATATTTTAATCTTACTGATGCCTTAGCTTATGCCTCTTGGTTTTTTAGTGAACAGAAATATGTATTTATTTATTGATTTTATTTTAAATGGAGAGGCAGCTTGTAGCTGGTGCTTCCATATCATTAGTCGACTTGATTATTTTCCTAAATAAATGTACCTGATTTTTAATTTTTATTTAAATGCCCTCGTATGTGTTCAGGTCCTGGAAAGCCCCAAGGTGTTCCACCCAGACATGCTGTCCGACGTGCGCTACACGCCGGGCGTCTCCGCCATGACGAAGATAGTCGGTCAGTTGCTCGAAGTGCTGAAGCTGCAACATAACTTTAGGTGTGCATCATCAGGTTATTTTTGTCTCCACTGCAGGAGCACAACCCTCTCTCAGCTGCCAGAGACAGACGGAGGATTTGGCCTACACTCCCCGCGCTGGCCAGACGGGTTGGGCAGGACTGATCGATGTTTTGTAATCTCTTCTCCAAAGGAATGCCGCGTTTGGTGGGCTGTTCATTACGAGATTTTTTATAACCACTACGCTTCGAAGAACCGATAACCGCTGGGGTAAACGAGTTCTCGAGTGGAGACCGCGACTCGGCAAGCGTAGTGTGGGACGCCCCCTGGCTAGATGGAGCGACGATCTGCGTAGGGCGGCTGGCAGAGACTAGATGAGAAGAACCGAGGATCGGGTTCAGTGGCGCGCCTTGGGAGAGGCCTATATCCAGTGGGCTCTTACAGGCTGATGATGATGTTGATGACGCTTGGTAGGCGGATTGGTGATCGCTTTAATGATCCTAATACACATAGGAGAATGCAGTTCCCCTCCCTGGTGCAATCCCTTAGTCGACTTGACGACCAACGCGAAGATTAAAGGTGACCCTATTCTAAGCCGGGTACCTTTCTGGATAGAAATTGTAACTAACGAAAAGTCACATATTTTTGGGTCTTCAAGTCCAGTTTAGATGGAAAGTTACTTAAATCCATAAAAAGCATAATTATTTTACAGATTCAAGTTTACGATAGCTGACCGGTGGGTCGGAGCACCTGAAAGGAACTCCACATTGGTAATTATATCCATGATAATTTTGCCCCCTCGCTCTTAGTGCCTTGTCTCACACCCTGTAAGGTTGGCTGGAAGAGATCTCTTTTAGAGATAAGCTCGCCTTTGTACACAAAATTTGTAACTGTATTTAGTTTTAAATTTGTTCAATAAAAAACATAATAACAGTCTTGTATCAGATTGATGTGTCTCCAGCTGATGGTAAGTGGCCACTGTGGTCTAAATTTGAGACTTTTAAGTTGGGACTTTGTATTAATCAAAGGCAGCATTGTGTAGCTTTCTTCAGAAAGGTTGAAATGCTAAGTTCCTTAAAAGGACAATGATTTCCGTCGTTAGATTTTCACCAAAGAAAGGCCTTCGAGACCATGAGTTCTATTTATTGCGTAAGCATTTCCGTTAAACTGAAAGTCCTTTTGTACTTTGTATGTTACGTTTCATGTAAACACACATACATAATGCTTTCGCCTTGGTCCCAGAGGGGTAGGCAGAGACGATGTATCGCCACTTAGCGCAATATAATGTGTCAAATCGTCTATATAATCTATAATCGTAAATATTTATTAATATTTAGTCATAATTAAATGTTCTGCGTAGTAACTGCACAAGTTTCATTGTGAATGTGAAAGAGTTGTGGCTACTTGCGTGGAACAGAGCGATTGTTTGGAACGCTCCATCTAGTACTACATAGAGGTCGTTGGTATAAACTCACTGGTTGTATTTGTCGACAGGCTGTGACCAACTCTTTGCACTGGAAGGAACAGGACTTGTCGTACACTTGCCTGAGGATTTTCCCCAAGTGGTTGGACTGGATGGACCCATTCTTCCCCCCCGCAACGCAGCTAGAGTAAATCAGATTTGTGCCTACATTGTGCTGATTTTCTACCTGCTGCGGTTGGTCTTGAGCAAACGTATCTTACAGGACTAAGTTCTACTACTTAATGTTGGATCGCGGCGTGGGTGAATACGAGAACCGGTTTATCCAGCCGCTGTCGATGGGAGCGTGGGCGTGCGCGTGCGCAGCAGCATCTTTGTGCGCGCTGGCGCTGTGCGCGTGCGCCGCGGCCGAGCGCCACCCGCAGCCTGCACTCTACGCCTTCTGCAGTGTCATGGCCGCCGTCTGCCAACAGGGTTATCATCTCAGACTTATCTAATAATAATAAATAAAATAAATATGTCAGACATTCTCACCAATTATCCAGTCCCAAACTAGGCAGAGCCTGTGCTACGGTTACTAGATAATGGATACACATACTTAAATAAATATATAAACATCCAAGACTTGGGTACAAACATTCATATTCATCATACGAACATTTGCCCCTAGCGGGATTCGAACCCGCAACCTCCGGCGTGGCAGTCCGAGAGTTACCCGTTCCAGGTCGTCATCTTCTTCTTTATTAAGTGTATCTCTCTGTCTTGAATCTGTATTATATCTGGCTAGTCGGAAAAAACGTCATGTGGTTCCCGGTTTAGAATAGGGCCACCCCCAATCTTTCTGTGGGTGTCGTCAAGGCGACTAAGGCATTGCACCAGGGATGGGCAGAAGCATTCGCCTGTGTATATTAAGATCATTACTGCGATCACCAATCCGCCTGCCAAGCGTTGGATTATAGCAAATCCCCCAATGCACAGCCCGCCACAAGTATCATTCTATTGGTCAGGCTTATGTTCAGCAGTGGACGTATTAAGGCTAATGATGATGATGATAATTCGCAAAAATTTGGCAGCAGTAGTTTTAGCTTTTTTTCCATTGCAGCTTACGAAGACGGTGTTCAACTTTTGGAAAATACATTTTCAAGTCAAGGCAAGTATCGTTATTACTTACTAGCTGTTGCCCGCGACTTCGTCCGCGTGGACAACTTAACATCACAAATTATTATGTATTGCCTACTTACTTGATATTTTGGACAATTCACACAATATCTTTATAAATTGTGGCCTATGTATTATTCTGATGTATAAGCTATATTATTGTAAAGTTTCATTAAAATCCATTCAGTAGTTTTTACGTGAAAGAGTAACAAACATCCATCAATTTATTAACTTTCGCGTAGTCTGCTTCGAGCTGAGTTCACCTGTTCTGTGGACAGGGCGTCGGCTGACGATGGTGGTGATCGGGCTGACCAGCATGCTGATGTATAACTACTACACGAGCAGCGTGGTGTCGTGGCTGCTGAGCGCGGCGCCGCCAGCCATCGCCTCGCTCGACGGGCTGGTCGCCAGCCGCTTGCAGCTCATATTCGAGGACATCGGCTACACCAGGGGCTGGCTCGATGTGTGTAACTTTGCTATTATGAACATAATTGTACCGACATTTCTACATCAACCTGCAGATGACACGGAGAACAAATAGTCAGCACGAATAACTAGGACGTATTCCGTGTATACGTGATGTCGGTCAGTTTTAACTCTCACGAGTAGACATTATTTAGTACTAGCTGGTGCCCACGACTTCGTCTGCGCAGGATTAGTATTTCGAGTAGCTTATATTAATTAGCGTGGCGTAGAAAAGAACTAACACTATGACATTAAAATTATAATTTTATGGCGCACGCCAGAATAGCTCGCAGATGGTAGATTTTTTCCTACTTACTTGATATTTTGGACAATTCACACATTATCTTTATAAATTGTAGCCTATGTGTTATTCTGATGTATAAGCTATATTATTGTAAAGTTTAATTAAAATCCATTCAGTAGTATTTACGTGAAAGAGTAACAAACATCCATCCATATTTACAAACTTTCGCGGTTATAATATTAGTAGGATATATAATCACGTCGGTCACCAATGTTAAGGTATCAACATCGGAGGAAATAAAGACTCTGACGTGTTGATGATGTATAATAAAAATGAATATAAATATATCCTAAATGAAATTACAATTTATATATCCTACTTCCTACTAATATTATAAACGCGAAAGTTTATAAGTATGGATGGATGTTTGTTACTCTTTCACGTAAAAACTACTGAATGGATTTTAATGAAAATTTACAATAATATAGCTTATACATCAGAATAACACATTGGCTACAATTTATAAAGATATTGTGTGAATTATCCAAAATATCAAGTAAGTAGGAAAAAATCTACCATCTGCGAGCTATTCTGACGTGCGCTGCCAAAACCGCTAGAGTTACACATATGTAATATATGATGGAAATGTTTATCTTAAATAGTTCTACAAAAAAGCCTGCCACAGTATATATCTATATCTGATGTGTAAGCCATTATAGCAAAATAGTGAACCATAACTACAATTTGATAATTTATTTCAAATGCATATTGGTAGTAATAAATTGATTCCTAAATGAAAATAGATTCTTTTTTCGCTATATACGCCACGCTATATATATTCTTTTCTACGCCAGGCTAATATAAGCTACTCGAAATAATAATCCTACGCAGACGAAGTCGCGGGCACCAGCTAGTACTAAATAATAATGTCTACTCATGAGAGTTAAAACTGACCGACATCACGTATACACGGAAAACGTCCTAATTATTCTTGATGACTGTTTGTTCTCCGTGTCATCTACAGGTCGATGTATAAATATCGGTACAATAATCATTAAAGTTTGCCTTTTTTATCATTAATTGTCCTTCAATCACAGAATCCAGGCTTCTACTACTATAGCGGTTTCAAGAATCCTAAAGAGGATGAGCTTAGAGACAAGAAGGTTACAAAATCGAAAAGGACCGTCCCGCTGTTTCAGTCAGCGCAAGACGGCATTGAGCTCATACGCACTGGAGGTGAGATCAACAAATCCATCATCTATTCTATACTATAAGTTCCTACACCTCCACTGCCTGACATATACCTTACCCAATGCACGCCACCACACCCGGTGATCCGCCCTCTGCATCCAGCCGCTCCTGGCCACCTCCTGTAGATTGTCGGTCCACCTGGCGGCGGGGCGTCCCATCCAGCGCGTACCAATCCGAGGTCTCCACTCTACAATTCGTCAGCCTCAACAAATTCTGTAACTTTGTAATATTCTCCTCTTGCATAGAACGACTGTCTTGGGATGGAAAATGTAGTTTGTCATTTTGGAGTGGGAGTGGGCGTGGGAGTGGGCGTGGGAGTGGGCGTGGAAAAAGGGGAGTGGGAGTGGGAGTGGGCGTGGGCGTGGGAGTGGGCGTGGAAAAAGGGGAGTGGGAGCGGAAGCGGAAGCGGGAGGGGAGCGGTAGCGAGAGTGGGAGCGGAAGCGGAAACGGGAGCGAAAGCGGAAGCGGGAGCGAGAGCGGGAGAGGGCTCGGGACCGGGAGCGGGACCGGAGCGGATGCGGGAGCGAGAGCGGAAGCGAGCTCGGTAGCGGGAACGGGAGCGGATTCTGTAGTTCACACGAGCTGAGCCGCGGGCACAGCTAGCTGTTAATAAGCCTGTTCTAAAATAGCTATTAAACATTTATAGATTTCTTAACATACCTTCAAAAGATCTTCATAAAATAAGATTGAAAAATGCGTGTATTGCTCGGGTACTGCCTCAGAGTACGCCTACCACAGCGAGCCGTACACGGCAGGCCGGGAGCTCGCGCGGCGGCTGGACGAGCGCGAGCTGTGCCAGCTGGCCGCGCTGCAGATGATGACGCCCGCGCACACCTACATAGTCGGCCAGCGCCGCAGTCCTTACAAGCAGTTCTTCGACTGGAGGTGAGTCGAGGTCACAAGACACGTTCAGTCAGCGAATAGTCGGGCAATATGATCGCAGGCACTAAATGTAATGCCATAGGGAGTCGATGATCAGGAGCGGCACTTCGAAGGCACCAACTCACTGACCGAGGTGGTACAATGCATAGTGTAAGTATGGTTCCAGCTTGCTGCGACTGCTGGAGCGCGGGCACACGGTGGCGGCGCGCGCGCGCGTGCCCGCGGCGCCGCCCGCGTGCTCGGGCCGCGTGCCGCGCGCGCTCGCGCTGGGCCAGGCCGCTCCCGCCTTCGCTCTGCTGGCGCACGCCGCGCTGGTGGCGCTGCTCCTGCTCGCCGCAGAGATACTGTACCACAGGTCAGTCAGTCCCACACACTCACGCCCACGCGCTCGGGCTACGTTCGCTCTGAGGCAGGCCACGTTCGCTTTGAGGCAGGCCACGTTCGCTCTGAGGCAGGCCAAGTTTGCACTGAGGCAGGCCACGTTCGCTCTGACGCAGGCCACGTTTCAGCCGAGGCAAGCCACGTTGAACTTCGCGTTGCTTGTGCACACCGTACTGCTCTGGCTATAGACACTGGGCCAGCAGTCAGTCTCACACTCCTACCAATATTAACAAGCATTCTTAGCCATATTGCAGTTTTATATAATTCATTGACATTTCAGATTTCGAAGCAACCGGCGCTGAACTGCGCGAGTTATCACCGATATTTCGCAGTTGATCATCTTCGACAACCTATGATAAGTGAATAGGTACAACAATTGACATACTAAAACATTAGATTAATTAGGGAATTTACATTTAAATTCCTGCGAAGGAAGTTGTCTGTACATCGTCTACTTCTTTGTTTTCTAATTCTATTTCCTGCACGTGTGTCATTCATATACTACATGCATTTTAATAATTGTGTTTTATTTAATAACAGAGTAAATAAAGAGCTATGGAAGTGTGTTTCGTTTTGAAAAATGTGAAAAGTACCTACTCCATAAACTAAACTTTTGTGAGGCGGGGGCGGACGGGCGGGAGGGGGGAGGGCTGTCGCGGCGTGTGATAAAACAAAGCCATACATCATGCATAAGGTAGTCGCCGCTCGCGGCTTCTTTTGCTGTTTGCTCTACTTAAGTTTTTACTTGTTTTTAATTTATTCTATACAGCAGATAAATTACAATAAATTAGTTACAAAACTTAAGTGCAATTAATACTTTTAGTAGAAAACTCTGTTACGGATCTTATTAGAAGTCTTAACTAGACTCTCTTCTAACTGACCATGAACTTAATTTATATAAAAAAAAAGTTTTTTTATGAATAAAATATATTACAATATTATGTATAAGTTTCTTTCTTTATATATCGTGTGCTATGGAAATTAAACAAGGATAGCAAAATCAAAAATATAACATCTACATCGGGACAAACTTGTACAAATTGTACAATGTTATCTGTCCCAGTGGGAATCGAACCCACGACCTCAGGCATTTAAATACCAATGACCAAGCCAACGAGGCTGTCATTAAGCCTGGTTGGCTTTGATAGATTCCAAATCTCATCATCAGGTTATTTCTGTCTCCACTGCAGGAGCACAACCCTCTCTCATCTACCGGAGACAGACGGAGGATTTGGCCTACACTCCCCGCGCTGGCCAGACTGGTTGGGGAGGCCTGATTGACGTTTTATAATGTATTCCTTCAGTCGCCTTGTACGACATCCACGGGAAGAGTTGGAGTGGTCATATTCTACTCTACCGGAAACCACACGGCAATACTAAATCTAAACGAGGCCAAATTAATCAAAATGTCTAAAATATACTGAGTGGTTTCGTTCTCCGCTGTCCCTTGTCCACGTCATACAATATTAAAATCGTCCTTCCATGAAGGAAGGAATAACAAAATATCCCTTATAAAAGTATCCGATGATTAAATTGATAACGTAGCTTTTTTGTGAGAGAGATTGGCCCAAACATGTCTTATCTGACAAAGCCCTTTCGGGAGGTCCTACAGAGGGCTTAGAAGTGAACCCTTTCAGCGGCAGATCAATGCGCGGGCGGCGGGCGCCGAGTCATGGGCGGACGCGGTAGAGAGGCTCCAATACATCTGTTTCTTTCAAATTAAATCTAAGCCTATTAGCCTATAACCTATAGCCTATAGCATATAATTTTAAATTGTTTTCTCTAGTCTTATAAGTTTTTTTTTTACCTTTTTCTTGCTACGTTGGTTTTTTCTTTGTGTGTGCCAATTGTGGTAGTGAATAAATGTTTTTCTTTCTTTCTTTCTTTCTTTTATAACCCACAATCGAGGTACATGTCTACAAAGGCGTACGGTTAACCGAAAAGCCTGTAATATTCCTCAAAAATATGACAAAACTAGGGCCAATTTTCAATTTGCATATTTATTTAGGTCCTCGCCAAAAAACTATGCCTAATCGATAACTTATATCCTAGCTCTATGGCTTACCCATAGAACATGGAATCCAAGTTTGGGAGCTAGACATAGACATAATTTATTAGTAATATTCATTACGTCATTAACTTAAAAATAATATTTCTTACCAATTGTAAGCATAAAAAAAAATATTCAAATAAATGCTATTTGTATTTGTGTATCTAGTATCTAGTATTTTAGTATCGGTAGATACTGGATATAATTTTATCTTCATCTACTATTAATTCGCTACAAGAATATATAAATGACTAGCTGTTGCTCGCGACTTCGTCCGCATGGACATCAATTATTATGTATTTCCCGTAGGAATGGGATGTTTTTCGGGATAAAAACTATCCTATGTCCTATTCCAGGACATAACCTATTTGTGTGCCAAGTTTCACCCCGATCCGTCCAGTGGTTGAAGCGTGATTGAGTAACAAACATCCATCCATAGTTACAAACTTTCGCGTTTATAATATTAGTAGGATAAGAGTTTATTGATTATAGTTCATCATTAGCCGATACGTCCACTGCTGAACATAAGCCTCCCCAATAGAATGCCTCTTTTGGTGGGATTTAAATTGGGAGATTTGCCATAATCACCACGCTTGGCAGACGGGTTTGTGATCCCTTAGTCGCCTTGACAACACCCACGGAAAGATTGGGGATGGCCCCATTCTAAGCCGGGAACTACACTGCATTTGATTAAAGTTATTGTCTGAAATATATATCATTGCGGTTAAAATGATACATTCACAAAATTACGACTCGGTTGCCTTCATACATTTAACGCCTCACCATATGATAAACCTCAGTTAGTATGATAAACGTTCAACGCCGTATCATTCTTACCTATTTCTGCCGTCAATTCATTTCCGGTTTCAAGGATAAAGAACCCAGTGTAATAGCAGACACACGTGCCGTTATAAACCTCAGGGTAAACTAACTTGGGCCTTAGGCTTTGTTAACAGCAGACACTATCAGGTAACAGGTGGGTACTTCATTCCGTCCGTAGAAAAAAATCTGTGTTAAATTTTGAACGCGATATCATTAATAGATCAGTCAATGTGTTACATTTTCAACGCCACAGCTCTCCCAGTCAGACAATATGTTACACATTCAACACCACAGCACTCCTACTTAGTCAATTTGTTACACTTTCAACAACACAGCACTCCCAGTCAGACAATTTGTTACACTTTCAACAACACAGCACTCCCAGTCAGACAATATGTTACACATTCAACACCACAGCACTCCCAGTCAGACAATATGTTACACTTTCAACACCACAGCACTCCCAGTCAGACAATATGTTACACTTTCTACACCACAGTACTCCCAGTCAGACAATATGTTATACTTTCAACACTACAGCACTCCCAGTCAGACAATATGTTACACTTTCAACACCACAGCACTCCCAGTCAGACAATATGTTACACTTTCAACACCACAGCACTCCCAGTCAGACAATATGTTACACTTTCTACACCACAGTACTCCCAGTCAGACAATATGTTATACTTTCAACACTACAGCACTCCCAGTCAGACAATATGTTACACTTTCAACACCACAGCACTCCCAGTCAGACAATATGTTACACTTTCAACACCACAGCACTCCCAGTCAGACAATATGTTACACTTTCAACACCACAGCACTCCCAGTCAGACAATATGTTACACTTTCAACACCACAGCACTCCCAGTCAGACAATTTGTTACACTTTCAACACCACAGCACTACCAGTCAGACAATTTGTTACAGTTTCAACACCACAGCACTCCCAGTCAGACAATATGTTACACTTTCAACACCACAGCATTCTCAGTCAGTCAAGGTATTACAAATACACTTTCAACACTGTAGCATTCCTAATCACTCAACTTGTTAAATTTTATCAATATAAATAATTATAACATCCAGCAGCTAACTTCCCGAGCCATAACAATATATGTACTGTATCGCGGGTCACTCATCGTAGATATCGCGAACGGCATCAGATACGATGGGTATTCGAATAAAACCACGCAAAGTGAAACGCAAGTCTGGTGGCGACGCGGTCACTCGGCCACTCAACCACTCGACCACTCAAATACTCCGAACTCCCAACGCTAGCGTTTACTCTTCGCGCGGTTCGGTTTGCTGTCGGCGAAGTGTTTTGTTTGCGAGTTTCGTTTGTTTTTGAGCCGTATGTAAATAACTTTTGCAGTCTTCCGGCTTTATGGTTTGCGAGTGTTTTGTAAGGTATAAAGTGTTATCTGCGGGGAAGTCGTAATGCATGGGGGCTTATGGTTTTTGAAAAAAAAAACATGCGCTGCTTTTAAAATTAAAATCATTTTTTTTTTGCTAGACAACCATCATAACTTACAGATTATGGGTCTGTGACTCATCTTATTAAATTAGATACAAATGACACATCTATTATCTAATTTAATAACCAGTGTCAATCATGAAGGTAAATACTTTGAGGTCATTTATACATAACATACATAATGCTCACGCCTTGGTCCCAGAGGGGTAGGCAGAGATAATGTATCGCCACTTTACGCAATGTAATATTGCAAAGTGGCTTAGTGTCAGGGGACTTGGTTGAGGTAGATGCCTGTCCGGTGCTATCCAGACGAGTCACGGTATGCGGTCCCGGCTTACAGAGTTATCGCTACTACAATCACACTATCCTTCCGTAATATCGGTATCCCATATCTACCCTTTACTCCTTACCCATACCCCCATCTCCTGTCTCTCTCGCCCCGATCCCTGTCCCGTCCGCCAATCCTAGGTCTGCCGTGCCGATGGATGCGTGTCCAGGGGGTAGCCTGGTCGTAAGCGTGCCGACATAACGGAGAAGGGCGAACTCCGGGCACTTATTATCCTTACCGAATCAAGCGGGGCTCTGATGAGGTGGACATTTATTTCCCTAGCTAACCGTGGTACCTCAACAAGGTGGCGATGTTGTTCGCAACACATCACGTCAAGGGGTATCACGGGGCAAAAAGCAGACCAAGGTCACTTATGAGGTGGGAAAATTATTTTCCTTCATGATATGACTTGTAAGTTATAATGGTTATGTAGCAGTAAAATAACTTGATTTTAATTTTAAAGGCCACACATGTTTTTTTCGTAGGTTCAATTATTTTTCAGGGGTGTCCGGCTAAAACATTCGATTTCACTCCAGGTTTTTTAAGTTCTTGTCCGGCGTCGGCAATTTTGGTGATGGCAACTCGCGACGCGCGAAGGCTTCGATGCCGATGGGTGGAGTTATCCCAAAGGTTAAGTAACTGCCATACCATGTACAAATAACAATAATATCTGTGAATGACGTCACTTGGTATGCCCGCAGGTGCCATGGGCCGCTGCCAGGGCCGGCCTGCGACGCTGCCTTACTCGGAACGGCCCCCCGGGCGCACATTATGCGCCGCGTCCGCTCGCCCGCACAGGCGGCAGGCGCATAAACTAACTCGATATACGCAAAGTCTATCTATTTACGGTTATAATTCCTTATATATAAACTTACGTTCTTCACAAGAGATCCCTAAGTTTGATAAGTCTGCCTTTGTACACAATTTTATTTCTATTTGTTATTAAGTTTGGTACTATAAAGCGTTTAATATACATATATATAGTTTAATATTTGGTCCCCTAGGTCGTGCTCACATAAAAGTTTCATGAAAGATTTTGAACGTAGCCTCGGTCCTGCGCTGGCAACCCTGTGACAATAATTTATTTTAAAAGCACCCGACCCTCCCCCCCCCCCCCCCCCCCCGATGGACCGACGACCTAAAGAAGGTGGCCGGAAGCGGCTGGATGCGGAGGGCGGAGGAACGGGTGTGGTGGCGTTCATTGGGGAATGCCTATGTCCAACAGTGGACGTCTAAAGCCATATATGATAAGAAACCTATTTCGAATTAGATATAAACTAATAATATCTAGATAGGGTATAAATTTCTGTTATTCAGGGGACAGGCGTTTCATACAGCTGGAGGCATAAAAGTTTTATTGACGCCATAAAGCGGGGATGGGCATCGACTGCCGGCGACTGGGCGCGATCATGACGCGATTTACTGCCTACATGCAATTGTCGCGCCGGGCTGATGACCATAACATTTTATCATTGAATTGTGCCTTATATAAAGTCTACGAGGGTTTGTGCTATCGCTAAATAAAATTGCAAAACATTCAGACTACATATACTACGTAAAGACGCGACTCTGACCTTCTCCGCCAGGTTAAGCTTAGACAACGGAATGTAATGAATATATAATGATAAAATAATTGAAGATATTTTTAAGAAAAAGGTGCGGGGTGGGCGCGGGAGTGGGTGTGGGAATGGGAGCGGAAGTGAGAAGGGGGTGCATGTAGTCCGCGCGAGCGGAGCCGCGGGCACAGCTAGTGTAATAATATGCAGGAACAATTTACTGTAGAGAGTTGCATTCCTTAGCAGTTCGCATAAGAGGAAGCAAAACGCTTCGTGGTATATCTACTGCATAATCATGAAGTCCCTCACCACGCCTGGTAGTTCACGTTTGGTTTATTCGTAACTTTATTCATTCGTCAATTCGTAAATTCCATTTATTCGTTAATTTCGTAATTTAATACTCTACTTTTATTACCCTATGCAACAATTCTTATAAAATAAATAATAAATAAATATGTCAGACATTCACACCAATTATCCAGTCCCAAACTATGCAGAGCCTGTGGTATGGTTACTAGATAACGGATAGACATACTTAAATAAATATATAAACATCCATGACTTGGGTACAGACATTCATATTCATCATACCAACATTTGCCCCTAGCGGGATATATATTAGAAATCTGTAAATGGCTAATGTTTTATTTATATTATACTGTATTATATATTTTTGTAAACTAGCTGTAGGTTTCAGAATGAATAAATAAAATAAAAATAAAATAAAATAATGGTTTATGCCGTTTCCTTTTGTTACATACAGCGTTCGTCAGTGACTGATCTTTAATGTGTTAAAAATATATTTAAAAAGGGCCTGTTCCGTTCTTATGTCGTTAGGTGATTGCCGACAAATTCCATTAAGCCCACCCGTCTATTATTTTAATAAATTCCAGGGCCAGCGGCGGCTCCCCCGCCATTACGCCCGCCGCCTGCCCCTCGCCGAGCTTAATAATTATGTAGCAATCAATTTCCAATTACCGCCTCAATATTCCAATCGGCACGTCGTCGCCTCATACAAACACGCCGCTGATAATATCATCGCACCGCCCCTGACTAGGTCCCTCTGCTGCTGCCAGGGCCGCATCCATTTCGAGACATATACTTACATCTGAGGAGAAAACTCGAGTACTACAGCTAAAAGTAATTGCTAGATGATTTTTATAAACTAAAGAAAATTCTTAGTACACTAAAGATATTCCACTTACTCTACCCTAAAATCCGTAGCCTCTCAATTTAGACTGAAGTTGGATACTGAGGCGGTTTTCGTGGGAAAAAGTCCTACATAACCCAGCCCCCGGGAGGTCAAGTAGATCGAGGTCGAGATCGTAAAGACAATTTCTTTACTCCTCCCCCTCAGTCAAAAAGGTGCTCTAGCCTGATACAGTCAGACATATTATTTCTACCAACTAACAGTTTTTATGCTGTGTTGAGATATATAGTTTGAAGGATTAGGGAAACAGACATTTAATTTCAGTCCTCGCAACGCACGAAAATTGTAGCTTGCGTCAAAACATCCATTAATTCCGTAGACCTGATTGTGTCTAAGTGCTAAGGAATGGAACTCCCTGCCAGCTTCGATATTTCCGGACAAGTATAATTTGAATCTTTTTAAAGGAAGAGTGAATCTTCTGGGTTAGCGCGCTCCACCTTAGGCCTCCTCGCCACTTACCATCAGGTGAAATTGAGGTCAAATCCCAACCCACCAACAATAAAAAAGACCTCTCCTAATAATAGATAAGCCGCCAGGTGAACCGACGTCCTGAAGAAGGTGGCCGGAAGTGGCTGGATGCGGAGGGCAGATTACCGGATGTGGTAGCGTTCATTGGGGAAGGCCTATTTCCAGCAGTGGTCGTCTAAGAGCTAATATGATGATGAATAATAGATAAACATACCACACCACAGTTACATGAATCATATCAGAATATGGAGCTATCAGTTCCTTATGCCCCCACTGGCACTTGTTACGTCCCTGGCAGCCGCTACCACAGAGCGGACCAATCAGCTATCAAAACTTGTTCTAATCAAATGAGATCGTTTTTTCAGCTCCGTTAATTGTCTGGAGTAGCTAGGTTCTCGTGAATTTTAGTAAAATCTTATAATAAATTTAATTTTGTGGAATGATCGCATTAATACCATGGCATTGTATTTCAAGTTTTTAGATACTTTAAAAAAAAAATTTACAATTGGTTCTTTGAGTGTTTTTTCAGGGATGAAATTTGGATAAAAAGCTTATGTCATTGATGTATGAACTACAAAGATATTACGCACCAGCTAAAAACTTGCTATGACCACTCCTGATCAGACAACCTTTGGAATTCTTACAACTTTATATTTCTAAGAGTATCATGTTCCAATATCTACCTAAACACCGTCAGAATCATACAATTTCAAACTTGATATCGTGGCCTTGAAAGAAAACAGTCGTTACTTACATACTAAATATACATAAATATAAATATACATATTTGCCGTGCGGTTTCCGGTAGAGTAGAATAGGACCCCTCCAACTCTTCCCGTGGATGTCGTACAAGGCGACTGAGGGAATACATTATAAAACATCAATCAGGCCTCCCCAACCCGTCTGGCCAGCGCGGGGAGTGTAGGCCAAATCCTCCGTCTGTCTCCGGCAGATGAGAGAGGGTTGTGCTCCTGCAGTGGAGACAAAAATAACCTGATGGTGACATATACATATGACATCTACGTCTGTCTCTTACCGATGCACTCTATACAGCGCTGAAGACAAGCCGGAATACATCGTATTATTTTCCGATGCAACCCGCCATTCTCGTAATATCGCGTTGACGTTTTCCATCTGTATGCAAATGGCTCGCTACTGCGGCGCTGCGAGGTGCATGTCTTGGGCACCGCTGGTCCCACTATCAAAACTCCACGCTAATTAGGTCTTAGAGGAAGAATTTAACGTTTTCACCATTCACAACCTCATTTATATTCTTTGCAAATGTATTTTTTTGCAAAAGAAGTAACTCTTTCGTCCTATTCGTAACTGGCTACGAATTGAGAAATGTAATTTTAAGTTCCCATTTTGAAACCAGTTACGGAATGAGACTCCTTTAATCCATTAAGTAACTAATTTCTTAACTGTGTAGCAACACATAGGTCACTTCGTGAAATAATAGAAACACTTCTGTTAAAGACACTTTACTATTTATTCTTTACACAAACATCACCGTTGACAGTCCCGAACTGAATGCCCCAGCCGACCAAAAACCTCCCGGCCTGCAGCCATGTTGGCGGGGATAAAAACCCAGCCCTCTGATTGGTTCGTCCCATATTCCGTTAGAAAGTCCCAATAATTAAAGTCGATTCGATTAGTCGACTGTCAAAAAGTTGCCAACACAAAAATGTTGCCAGCACACAGTTAAAAATATAAAATAATTGATTACTGAATTTACTCGATTATGTAAATCGATTCAAACCTTACCAAATGACTACGAAAACCGGGATATTTCGACCAATTCGTTATCATCATCACCAACATCATCATCATCAGCCCTCAGACGTCCACTTCATCGACAAAGGACGTTCTTTGGGGAAGCCGGTCCTCCGCCCACCACATCAATCTTCTTCAGGTCGTCGGTCCATCTTGCCGATAATTTTTCAATAACTACATTTTGAAGATACTTCAGTATACTTAGGGCACAGAGCGTGTATTGAAAAAGCCTGCAGCCCTTGGGAGTGAATAAGAATTGATTGCATCATTTATAAGGAGGCGCGATTTGGATCGCCGGCGACGTTCTCCATCACTCACGCACGGCCCGCGACGCGATCGGCGCGGACTTACGCCTCACGCAGGGACGCAGCCAGGAGTTAGGTCCGGGAGGCACTCTTTTCATAAATACATTTTTACATTTCAATATACGTACTTACGAACGTGGTACCGTGTTTTTATATATTAGTTTTTAATACTGTTTATAAGTAGCTTATTAATAAGTACTTAATTAATTAAAATAATATTTAATATAGTTACAGAAATATAATCTGTAAACATATTTTACAATTTCTGTCAATGACTAATGTTTAATTATTGTATTAAAAATTATTAACTGTAGATTTCAGCATAAATAACATAAAATTAAAATAGTACAAGTTACAACATCAGAATATAAGTTCTATATTTTTTTTATTAATGTGTTGGAATAATACCATGACTGTAAAATATTCACATCTATTTTCTTTTTTTATTTAGTAACATATCAATTCCTTAACTTATTCCGTATTTTTAACTTATAATTAACTTTTTCATAATTCAGGTATTTTCTAATATTACAAAGACATTATAGGCCATTATTTTGCACTACCTGAAACCAACCTAACTCCGGCTCTGGTGCGCTCGACTTCAAACATCTACCCTTTATTGTTTTTTTATGTGCCGAAGTTGTTCCCGCGCTCTTGTGCGTTATGTGCGTGATTATGGATCATTGCGCGTTGACTTTTTGCGGCCATGCGGAGTTTAGCGTCGTACTTATGTTCCGGACGCTGAAATATCGAGGGTTTGTCAATGATATTCAGAGCTACACATGTGAAATGTCAATTAATGTATTTAAGACTAGCTGATCTGTGGCACAATATCTTTACGTTATGTGTATAAATTTATGTATATATAGATATTTGTATCATTCACTTATTCGTGTATCGTCAATGTAATTGTTAGTTTATGTTTATGTAATATGTATTTTCAAACTTTATTAAAAGTAGGTACATTTCTGTATCAAATTTGGTACTAAACGCATTATACTTGTCCTTTTGGTTACTCTAAGGTTGACTGGAAGAGATCCCTAAGTGGGATAAGTCCGCCTTTGTACACAGTTTAATTCCTATTTTATTATTGTTGTTGTTGTTATTTTTGGTACAATAAAGCGTTTACATACATACATACATACGGCGAATGCAAGTAGCTGCAGCGTAAGTTTGTGAAACTAGGTAACTTGGGGCACAGTATCTTTGCAGCGAACGCGAGTAGCACGGGCGTTAGCATGTGAGACTAGCTGACCTGTGACACAGTATCTTAACGGCGAATGCAGGTAGCGGCAACGTGAGTTTGTGAAACTAGGTAACTTGGGGCACAGTTTCTTTGCGGCGAACGTAGCACGGGCGTTAGCATGTGAGACTGTCTGCCCTGTGGTACAGTGTCTTTACGGCGAATGCAAGTAGCGCCGGCGTGAGTTTGTGAAACTAGGTAACTTGGGGCACAGTCAGTATCTTTGCGGCGAACGCGAGTAGCACGGGCGTTAGCATGTGAGACTGGCTGCCCTGTGGCACAGTGTCTTTCGGCGCGGGCGTTAGTATGTTAGACTGCCTAACCTGTGGCACGGTATCTTTGCGGCGAATGCGAGCAGTGAGGCGTGAGTTTGTGAGACTACCTAACCTATGGATTTATCTTGTAGTGAGCGCAAGCTGCATCAGCAGAACGCAGCCTGTCGTAGCGCGAGCGTGAGTCTATAAGACTTGCTGACATGTGACACAATATCTTTGCAGAGTTTTTCTTCATACACAACTCGCATTTAGGCTGTCTATAATACAGGCGTAAGGTGAAACCGTGGACCAACGACCTGCAAAAGTATGAATGCGAGAGACCGAACTTAGTGCCACGCAATAATAAAGTCGCACTTAGAAATGCTGATAATTATTATGCGTACCTAGATTGTCGAGGCCTTTACATGAAATTTTCTTTACAATTTCCGCCCCAATTTACATGTTGAAACGTTAGTTATATAATTAATCTGCAGCACTGAGAAGAGATCCTCGTTGTCGTATACAATTCCATCTTTTGCTCTTCGCAGGCTTTTTATGATCCGACTTTTTAACGTTTCAGTCTTAATAATGTATTTCGTGTTCCATTAGCCTCTAATTAGGAGCGGATGGCTCTTTGCCTGTCCGTTGTCGGCTCTCCTTTCATCTCTACATTAATCTGAATTTATATTTTGCAAAATTTTACCCACAGGCATCGTTTTCCAGGCTTCTACTATATTTTCTGAAGAGGTCTAAAAGAGAGACCGGGAAAAATCAACATCAATAGGTAAATGTGGTCTATACATACGAAGGTTCTGGTTTATAGTTAATATTACCGGGAGAATATATTTTTGTGAGAAGTCAAGAAATATCATAAAATTCTTCCAATTTACGTTAAAATGCTTTACATCTAAATCACGAAATGATTATGTTCTTGCAAGTACAAAAACGATTTGTACAAAGGTAGTCAGGTGTCAACAACATTTTTAGAAATTTAGATAAATATTAATATCTATCATGGTCATATTAAAATTGTTTTTTTTTATGGGTTCTTTAAAGTCGAGACTAGACTGAGAGACTCTATTTCATACTGCAGTTCCTGTAAGAAACTTTTTATACATACGTGTCATAATTTGAAGTAATGAAGCCACGAACGTCAAAGAATTCTTCGAATATAAAGGGTATAATCTTACCATATGCAAATAAACTAAAATAAGTATTTACTCAAAAGTGGTTCTTTTAAAGTTGTCACAATACGAGTAACTTGTATTGGCCATGCACATCGCAACATTTGCCTAACATTTGCGAAACTGAGCTAATCCGTGTAGTCACCCAGACATGGTCCGTTTTGCAAATGTTGGGCAAGTGTTGTGCTGTATATTTGTGATGTCTTTATTAATGACAATTAAATACAAGGGCAATAATTAGATATCTTTTCTTTGATGTAACACACAACACTCCCAAAGACAATTATAAAGGTCTCCATTCAATGCAGTATTGAATGTTAAACATGTAAGCTGTTCCCGTGCATGCTCGCCGAAGCACCAAAGTGTGGTTTGTTCGTTAACGGCAGAAGACTAGGACAACTGGGCAGATCATAGAATGCAACTACGATACCTCCAAGGTACACTACGCCAATTAAATTATGGTCAATTTCTGTTCTGTCGATGCCCTAAAAATAGTCATATGGAATGCCAATGGGCTGTCAAATCACACCCAAGAATTAAAATTATTTCTTGAAGAAAATCAAATTGATGTTATGCTTCTTTCCGAAACACACTTTACCAAAAAAAGCTACTTCCAAATACCTAGATATAAATTGTACCACACAATGCACCCAGACGGCACAGCGCATGGTGGTGCCGCTATCCTAATAAAGAACAATATCAAACACTATGAGGAGAACCCCTACTACACAGAGAAAATACAAGCAGCTAACATAGTTATAAATGACTCTAAAGGGCAAATAACTTTATCAGCCCTATACAGCCCACCCAAGCATAAAATTAGAAAGGAAGAATACGAAGAATATTTCAAAACATTGGGCCACAGATTCATTGCTGGAGGTGACTATAATGCTAAACACACTGAATGGGGTGCAAGAACAACTACAACTAAAGGCAGAGAACTACTCAATACTGTAAAACAATTAGGGCTTTTAGTTTCATCAACGGGGGAACCAACTTACTGGCCAACAGACAAAAAAAAGAGACCAGACCTGGTGGATTTTCTTGTATCAAGAGGCTTTCCTAAAATACAATTTGAGTGTAAATCCAGCTATGATCTGAGCTCTGATCATTCGCCAGTACTAGTTGATTTATCCGCTAGAATAACCCAGACGGCTAAACCATGCAGACTTCACACACTCAAAACCAACTGGCCTTACTTTAAAGATCTAGTATCATCATCTCTAAACACAAAAATACCACTGAAAACCGACGATGACATCACCTTAGCAGTCGAACACCTCAACAACAGTCTTCAACAATCTGCTTGGCAGTCCACACCCATTTGCGCAAATAAAACCCTCAACAAATTGTCACCTTCATTCAGAAAACTACTAGCAGAGAAACGCCGGGCAAGGAAAGTGTGGCAACGAACAAGATTCCATGGCGATAAAAAACTTTTTAACAAATAATCTTCACAACTAAAGTGGTTACTAAAGGCAGATAATAACCAGAGTTTAGAAACATATATAAAAAACCTAGATGCAACAAGATCAACAGACTACTCCCTGTGGAAGGCCACAAAGAAATTAAAACAACCAGTATCCTTTAAACCACCTATTCAACAAGACAATGGTAGCTGGGCCAAGAGCGATATTGAAAAAGCCACAACATTTGCCAAACATTTAAGGAATGTATTCATACCAAATCCCGATGAAGGCTCCACGAAAAATGCAGAGGTTGAAACGGGGCTAAGTGCTACACACCAACTTGACTTACCCATTAAAAAATTTACTACCAATGAAGTGAAAGCTGCTATCAAAAAACTTAAACAACACAAAGCACCTGGATATGACCTGATCACTGCCACAATATTAAGAGAATTACCCGAAGAAGGTATATTATTCCTGACTCAACTATACAATGCAATCATTTGGAGAGGCTTTGTCCCAGCACAATGGAAAGTAGCGGAAATTATAATGATACTCAAGCCAGGTAAAAGTCCTGAAGATGTTAAATCTTACAGACCCATTAGTCTTTTACCAATTCCATGTAAGGTACTGGAAATGCTGTTTCTGAGTAAACTCTCACCAATTATAAAAGAAAATCGATTAGTACCAGACCATCAATTCGGATTTAGACATGAGCATGGAACAATTGAACAAGTCCATCGACTAGTTGAAAAAATAAATGAGACCTTCGAAAATAAACAATACTGTTCTGCAGCGTTTCTGGATATCTCACAAGCATTTGATCGCGTATGGCACGAAGGTCTACTATTCAAAGTAAAAAAGATGTTTCCCATAAACTACTATAACTTTATAAGGTCTTACCTTAGCGAACGCCACTTCTTTGTAAGACATGGTGAAGACAAGACTAGCCTAAACCATATTCGCGCAGGCGTGCCACAAGGTAGTGTGATGGGACCTACACTATATCTCATATATACATCTGACTTACCACTAACAGATAGAGTAGTAATTGGTACATTTGCTGACGATACCGCTGCTCTGGCAGTACATAAACAACCGGTGGAAGCCTCACACATGCTACAGAAGAGCCTTAATAGCATATCGATATGGCTGAAAGACTGGCGTATAAAGGCAAATGAGACGAAGTCTGTACAGACAACCTTTACCACCAGACGAGAAACGTGCCCTCCTGTCAAATTGAATGGAATTGTCATACCCCAATCGGATGATGTGCGATACTTAGGTGTATACCTAGACCGACGCCTAACATGGACAAAGCACATATTTACAAAACGAAAATGCCTGGGGCTGCAGTATAGAAAGTTGTACTGGCTGTTAAATAAGAAATCCCAACTTTCCTTAAAAAATAAACTCCTTTTATATAAATGCATACTCAAGCCAATATGGACTTATGGGATCCAATTATGGGGTACTGCCTCAAACTCAAATCTTGAGATACTACAGAGATTTCAATCCAAGACCCTCCGTACGATTGTAGGCGCCCCCTGGTATGTGACAAATAATAGAATACACAGAGACTTAAAAATCTCAACAATCAACAATGAAACCAAGGACAGGCTGAAGTCTTACATGAAGAGAATCCAAAGACATCCTAACAAGCTGGCATCAGAATTAATGAGGACAAAAATAACTTTCCAGAGATTAAAGAGAAGAGCGCCACAAGACATGCTTAATAGATGAGCAAATAAATAATATATGGATATGTCAATGGGCGTATACCATTCAAGACCAATAAAACAATCATTAACCTCTCGCTAAATGTCCTATAGACAGATTGCTAGATAATAAGGAACAAAAAAAAAAAAAATTTCTGTTTTTATCAAAATTATTTAAATAAATTAATATCTAGATATATTTAACGACATGTGGGCATTAACATTGGTACAAACTCCATATTGGGTGTGTCGGGCTTTCAGCGAATAGAACGTAATGAACTTGTACCTACTTTAAGTAAACCAACAGTTTTGTTAGGTTATGACGCGGGCCGTCTCCAGCAGAAAAGTGATCAGCTGAGACCGCCGGGTCAACCAAAACAACTCTGTTCACGTGCGAGAAGCAAGGGCCAATCACAATTAAGTATTATGAAGTTATCCAATCGAGAGTAAGGAATATGCCAACCAAGCGAATGGAGGCCTTCAAGGATAACTCAGTGTTGTGACACTAAAATAAATTCTCGATGGTTGCTGTTTGACAGATAGGTGTTGCTACATAAAATAGCGAGTAGTGTTGACTATGAATCGCGTAAATGAATGGTTAATTCGATATGATTTCAACTGGCGCCACCAGGTTCACGCACATGTGTTTACTTGAAGGAAATTATGTTACGACTTAAACGGTGTTAATAATCGTATCGATACTTCTAACGTTCAAAGTCAAAGTCAAAATCATTTATTGCATATGAGTACACTTGGTACATTTATACACGTCATTTTTTTATCGACTACCGCTTCCTAGGTGTTAGCGCTGTGAAGAAGAAACGGCGCAACAAACTTCACGCAACACATCTTTTAAAAATCAAGTTTGCATACAATTAATAAAGATTTTGCGAAGCTGGATTAACATTAGTACCAGGCATTTTTGTCATTCAAATAATCGTTTACTTTATAATAGGCTTTCTTACAAAGTTGTTTTTTAATGTGAATCTTAAACTTTCTGTCCGTCATATTTAAGATTTCCTCTGGTAGTTTGTTGTAGAAGCCTATACATTGCCCCGTGAACGATTTGCTGACCTTATTTAGTCTTAACCCTGGTAAAACAAGTTTATTTTTATTTCTTGTATTATAACTATTATTGTCACAGTGCCTCAAAAAGAGAGATACATTTTTTCTGACATATAAAATATTATCTAAAATGAGTTGACCAGCTACTGTTAATATGCTTATTTCTTTAATCTTTTCTCTTAATGAGTCTCTACAACGCAGATTATAGATTGCCCGAACTGCTCTTTTTTGCAAGATAAAAATGGTCTCTATATCTGCTGCTTGACCCCACAGTAGGATACCGTATGCCATGATACTGTGGAAGTAGCTAAAGTAACTTAATTGTTATCTTCGACATATTTGATAAGGGCCTGATGCTAACGTTAAAACTTAACAGCACTAAAATTGTTGCTCTCTCTGTCACAAAGCAACTATTCGTGATGTATCGTATGTCTATAGAGACATTAGTTTGTAATGTAAGTTGGTATTTATATTGTACGTGTATCATATGTATGTATGTAAATCATATAAAACAATAATATATTTATTACTGCATTATTAATATAAACACTAACATTTATTTAACAACATAAATTGGACAGATTTATACTTGTACGAGGGCTGTTTGATAAGTCGTTTTAATAAGTTAAAAAAATATATATTTTTTAAACAATTTAGATTTATTTTTTAACATAGTCTCCTTTGAGGGCCAAACACTTGTTCCAGCGAGTTTCCAATTTTTTTATCCCCTCCAAAAAATACATTTTGTCGAGGTCTTCAAAATAGCCGTTTCCACATGCGATGCAGTCCTCATTTGTCAAAAATTTTTGCCCTCTAAGTAATCTTTTCAGATTTAGGAATAGGTAATAATCGCACGGAGCTAGGTCCGGCGAATACGGAGCATGCGGAACCAGCTCGAAGCTTAACTCGTGGATTTTGGCTATTGCAATAGCTGACGTGTGCACTGGGGCATTGTCTTGATGAAAGAGGACTTTCTTGGGGGACAATTTTGGTAGTTTTTCCGCTATTTCATGTTATGCCTGTATTCTCAGCTATTTCACGCACCTCACCTCACGCACTCGGCGGTCGTCGAGTACAATATTATGGACTTCTTCAACAACATCCTCAGTAGTGACTTCGATTGGGCGACCAGAGCGTGGAGCATCAGATGTGCTTGACCGACCACGTTTAAAATCATTTATCCAGTTATAAACAGTTTGCAACGTTGGTGCGTTAGTGCCATGAACAGAATCAAGTTCAGTTTTTATTGTGGCAGCACTGCAACCCTTCATAAAAAAATGTTTTATAACGGCACAAAATTCAGATTTTTCTATAGTTGTTGATACTCTAATTTACGAGTGATCACAGTTAAACATTGGTTAAACTAACAAAAACTTGTTTTTTTTTTGCTGAATTTTTGACAGTCTTTATTTGAAAGATTGTGCCTTTTAGTGTTATTGCCATTTACCAGATAAAAGGTTTTATAAATAGTTTTTAAAAGGACTTATCAAACAGCCCTCATAATAAAAGAAAAAAAATGTACTGTGACTTTCATAACGCATGACGTACCTTCTAATTCTATTCTTCCTGGCAAAATATCAGCGTCGCGCCGCTGGGCTGCGACATTATGCTGAGTCAGGGCCCTTTCTGCAGCACAGCACTATTCACACTCTTACTGTTTCATTGTTATGTTTGTTTGCTGTACTTCTGTATCAATATGTTAACTATTTGTAACATTGTACGAGTATTTGTGCTGTGTCTAAGAATAAATGAATTATCTGTCTATCTATCTATCAAAGCAACATGAAGATATAGTCAAAACTCATTTTAGTGTTGTCAGCTTTAAAATGTGTGCCTTCAGATTGGGGCTTAACAACTAACTACCTAGCTAACTTCGGTATGGTATGCCTTCACAAAAGTAGCTAATAAAAAGGTCCGCATGCGCGGGTGCAGCGCCCCTGGCGGCCGCGGCGGCGCGCGGTACAGGCGAGCACGAATTAGCATTTATATTGTACTCTTGCAGGCGACGAGACGACGCGCGCGCAACCCTTTTGCTTTCACCAGTACACGTATTCCGCGACACACTGTCACACCGAACGATGATATAATTATTAACAATGATTGGAATTAAATTGTGTACTTGCAACGATAATATGGACATTCCCATTCACGGGATATTATTAACTGTTGTAATGAAGTCTTATAAAGCAATTTAAAAACTATTTTAACTCCAGCCATCTGTGAAATAAATATAAATCAAATTGTAATCAAAACACAATGTGGACTTAGAGTGAGAATTGAGAATGTCACAAAAGGCGAAATTAATGAGTATGCGTTTAATACATATTTCTACAATTATTAATTCAGTATGTTTATTTAGTTCTCCACAATAAGGTAATTTATTAATTAGATATACATTAATTATTTTCATTATAAAGGAGCATGCAAAATTAATACAGTTATGTATGTATGTAAGTAAACGCTTTATTGCACCAAAAAATCACAACAACAACGATAATAATAAAATAGAAATTAATATGTATACAAAGGCGGACTTATTCCACTTAGGGATCTCTATCAGTCAACCTTAGAGTAATCGAAAGGACAAGTATAATGCGTTTAGTACCAAATTTGACAAAGAAATATAATAAAGTTTGCAAATACATATTACATAAACATAAACGAATAATATAGACCATACACGAATAAGTAAATGATACTGATATCTATATATTTATTGTTTATACATAAACTTATACATATGACACATAAATATATAAGATAAACAGATAGGTATATATGGTTATCCAAGTTAGCGCTTGCAATATATACGAGAACAAAAAACCGAGGCCTGTGCCAGGTTGCATCGGTACTAAAATGATAGCGACCGGTAACCGAGAGTTACATTGTATATAGGTACATACTAAAATGATAGCGACCTGTAACCGAGAGTTACATTGTATATAGGTACATACTAAAATGATAGCGACCTGTAACCGAGAGTTACATTGTATATAGGTACATACTAAAATGATAGCGACCTGTAACCGAGAGTTACATTGTATATAGGTACATACTAAAATGATAGCGACCGGTAACCGAGAGTTACATTCTATATAGGTACATACTAAAATGATAGCGACCTATAACCGAGAGTTACATTGTATATAGGTACATACTAAAATGATAGCGACCTGTAACCGAGAGTTACATTCTATATAGGTACATACTAAAATGATAGCGACCTGTAACCGAGAGTTACATTGTATATAGGTACATACTAAAATGATAGCGACCGGTAACCGAGAGTTACATTCTATATAGGTACATACTAAAATGATAGCGACCTGTAACCGAGAGTTACATTGTATATGGTACATACTAAAATGATAGCGACCTGTAACCGAGAGTTACATTGTATATAGGTACATACTAAAATGATAGCGACCTGTAACCGAGAGTTACATTCTATATAGGTACATACTAAAATGATAGCGACCGGTAACCGAGAGTTACATTGTATATAGGTACATACTAAAATGATAGCGACCTGTAACCGAGAGTTACATTGTATATAGGTACATACTAAAATGATAGCGACCTGTAACCGAGAGTTACATTGTATATAGGTACATACTAAAATGATAGCGACCTGTAACCGAGAGTGACATTCTATATAGGTACATACTAAAATGATAGCGACCGGTAACCGAGAGTTACATTGTATATAGGTACATACTAAAATGATAGCGACCTGTAACCGAGAGTTACATTGTATATAGGTACATACTAAAATGATAGCGACCTGTAACCGAGAGTTACATTGTATATAGGTACATACTAAAATGATAGCGACCTGTAACCGAGAGTTACATTGTATATTGGTACATACTAAAATGATAGCGACCTGTAACCGAGAGTTACATTCTATATAGGTACATACTAAAATGATAGCGACCGGTAACCGAGAGTTATATTGTATATAGGTACATACTAAAATGATAGCGACCTGTAACCGAGAGTTACATTGTATATAGGTACATACTAAAATGATAGCGACCTGTAACCGAGAGTTACATTGTATATAGGTACATACTAAAATGATAGCGACCGGTAACCGAGAGTTACATTCTATATAGGTACATACTAAAATGATAGCGACCTGTAACCGAGAGTTACATTGTATATAGGTACTTACTAAAATGATAGCGACCTGTAACCGAGAGTTACATTGTATATAGGTACATACTAAAATGATAGCGACCTGTAACCGAGAGTTACATTCTATATAGGTACATACTAAAATGATAGCGACCTGTAACCGAGAGTTACATTGTATATAGGTACATATTAATATTGTAATGATGCTCGTTCGGCAGTTCGGTGTGAGAGGCATCCACGTTCGGCGTGCTGGTAATAGTGCACCATCTCGGCAGCGCGGCAGCGTAGCCGGCGCTCAGTAGCTGGACAATGTAGCCTCCCTGCCTGCTTATATGGCCGTTCCCTTGTATTTCTCTGTCGGTGCAGACTAGTGTTTTATAGCCAATCCTACTCGCGAGGTTATACATATGTACCGTTCTCTCCTCGACAAAATAAGAGATATTTTGCTGAAACAGGATTTAGTTGAACGACAGACTACCTACACGGAAAAAAAAATATTTTACAATGTTACCAGATTGTATGGTTGTTGTGATTCTAGTGCACATAAACAGATTTTAGTTATATCTACCTGAATTAGTTATAGTAACATTGTTGTGAATACTAGAATATTCTAGTAGACAATTATAGTAAACATCACATTAAAATATCATCATCATCAGGTTATTTTTATCTCCACTGCAGGAGCACAACCCTCTCTCATCTGCAGGAGACAGACGGAGGATTTGGCCTACACTCCCCGCGCTGGCCAGACGGGTTGGGGAGGCCTGATTGATGTTTTATAATGTATTCCCTTAGTCGCCTTGTACGACATCCACGGGAAGAGTTGGAGTGGTCCTATTCTATTATGATATAGTTATGTTTAATAGTTATCTAGTTACTGAGAAAAATATGTTTTTGGTGCACAACACTATACGAAATGATTAAGTTCACCAAAATAATTTGATCAGTGAACCAACTGTATGTATGTATGTAAACGCTTTATTGTACCAAAAATAACAACAATAACAAAATAGGAATTAAACTGTGTGCAAAGGCGGACTTATCCCGCTTAGGGATCTCTTCCAGTCAACCTTAGAGTCCTGATTTTACCTTCATAAGTGACACTAATTCACAGTATGTTTTTGCCCTAAAAAAGTGACATGCCATTTTCATTGCATAGTCCGACAAAGCTTTTAATTCTAAATACACTAGTGAAACTCCCGCACGTCAATTCCAAGTGGTTTTGAAGAAATATTTTTTTTTAGTTTGACCCCCCGATCGTAAAACGCAACAAAAAAATACATTTCTTTCTGATTTCATTCTTCTTTTACTTCGGGTTTGAACGAAAAACCGCACAGGTTGCCTCTAGCAAGCCCCCCCCTCCCCCGCGCCCACTCCCCCTTATTTGCCAAGATAATAGTTTGTATAATTTATACACATTTCGGGCGAGTTACCGCACGTTACGGCGAATTTGGAGACCCGGAGTAACGAGAGCCATGTACATATTTGTTATATTTTTATTTACGTAGACGATGGTGATCCTTAATTTGTTATTATAATAAATATTAAAATATGACATCCTACTAATATTATAAATGCGAAAGTTTGGATATTTGGATGTTTGTTCAATCACGCTTCAACCACTGGACGGATCGGGATGAAACTTGGCACACATATAGGTTAGGTCCTGGAATTGGACATAGAATTGTTTTTCTCCCGAAAAAACATCCCATTCCTAAGAGAAATGCACAATAATTTGTGATGTTAAGTTATCCACGCGAACGAAGTCGCGGGCAACAGCTAGTACGTACATATACAATACGCTTGTTTCATACCAAACTAGGATTTTCTGCTGTGCTGTAAAAATTAAACAAGGATAGGACAATCTAATACATAAAATCGTAAATTTCGCGTGTCTGTACATTGAAGATATTTGTAAAAAAAAATTGGGGGGTCTAAGGATAAGTAACAGAACACATTTCGATCATTTTTGAGGCGAAGGCGGTGCAAGCGGGAGCGGGAGTGGGAGCGGATTCTGTAGTTCACGCGAGCGGAGCCGCGGGCACAGCTTGTTACAAAAATAACAACATCCAGACCGTATTCAACTTAAGAAAACTATCATCATTAACCTATATACGTCCACTGCTGGACATAAGCCTCCCCATGCCCGCCCTTCGTCCGCGTGGACAACTTAACATCACAAATTATTATGTATTTTCCTTAGGAATCAGATGTTACAATGATATTTTCCTTAGGAATGATGATGATAAAAACTATCCCATGTCCTATTCCAGGACCTAACCTATATGTGTGCCAAGTTTCCTCACGAGCCGTCCAGTGGTTGAAGCGTGATGCTGTCCATTGGGGGATTTGCCATAATCACCACGTGGCAGTCGGATTGGTGATCGCATTAATGATCTTAATATACACAGGAGAATGCTGCTGCCCATCCCTGGTGCAACCCTTAGTCGCCTTGGCGACACCCACGGGGAGATTTGGGGTGGCCCTATTCTGAAATGAAATGAAATATCTTTATTGTGGATCATAGGTATATAAAGGATTAAATGTCATAATTAGAGCTCAGCTATGTCCCGCCACATGGGCATACAACCCGGAAACTAAGCCGGAAACCACACAGCTTAGAAATAAAACTATATTAGGGTCAAAGTATTAAATTTCTATTTTATTACTGTTACGTTCTACTTCGTTATTACGATCATAAAAATGATTTTTAGCTAATATCATCATCATGTCAGCCTTTAGACGTCCACTGCTGGACATAGGCCTTCCCCAATGAACGCCACCACACCCGGTCCTCCGCATCCAGCCGCTTCCGGCCTTCTTCATGTCGTCAGTGAAAAAATTGTTTTTGGTTTCTCCTGAACATTCATATAGTCTGCATCTGAACTGTACAATAAAAAAGAAAAAAAGAAGGAAAAAAAAAGAAAATATCTCAGACATTCACACCAATTATCCAGTCCCAAACTAGGCAGAGCCTGTGGTATGGTTACTAGATAACGGATACACATACTTAAATAAATACATAAACATCCAAGGCTTGGGTACAAACATTCATATTCATCATACGAACATTTGCCCCCAGCGGGATTCGAACCCGCAACCTCCGGCAATGTAGTCTTTCCTTGGTGGGAATCGAACCCACGACCTCTTCGTTCGATTCCAAAGACCAAGCCACTAAGACAATCGATTGAGATATAACTTAGGTACATATGCAACTTATAGATAGCTAGACAAATCGTCGACAAGTGGCTCTGCGGTGGGCTGCGGCGAGCGGCGCCGCGCTAAAAGCATTGTCTTGTTCCCAACTAGTCCAGCAGTCATTCTGACACCGCAGTCGATTGCTAGAGAGCGTATCTACAATACGGCAACTCAACTGTTTGTACATGTATATCTTACACAACAAAATGTGGATTTAAAGGGTATATACCTTGTATATACAAACGATCTCTATGTACTACTAGATGGAGCGACCCCCACGGGGGTCTTGTTGACCCAAGAGGCGGAGAGTTATGTATTATTCTTTTTAAGGCGCATAAAAACGTGGTAAAATTTTTTTTTTTTAATCTACATGAAAATTGTTTTTTTTTTTTGTCTAATTTAGAATGGATTGTCATCGAATTGCAACCTCCGGATTTCAGCTGTTCGGGATATGGTCGAAATTTGAGTTACAAGATTCCATCCAGAACGACAGACAAGAATGTGACGTGGTAGGCAGGCAAAATTATTTTAATACATACCTATATAGCTGTGTAAACGATATATTTGATAATTACCTTCACTGTAAGTGTACATCTGATAGCAGATCAACAATTCAACATTTATTATAACGGAAAATAATACGCAGAGAAAAATTTGAATTTGTATATCAAAACAGGCAGCCGCTAGGGCTGGTCCTCAACAGTTATCTAGTCGCCCAAACACAATAAAGAAAACGTAAAAATATATTATTTCATAATTTTGTATCACATGATTACCACTAAATACATTTCAACTTCATTAATAAATAAATAAGTATTATATATATATGTACAAGGCGACTAAGGGAATACATTACAAAACATCAATCAGGCCTCCCCAACCCGTCTGGCCAGCGCGGTGAGTGTAGGCCAAATCCTCCGTCTGTCTCCGGCAGATGAGAGAGGGTTGTGCTCCTGCAGTGGAGACAAAAATAACCTGATGATGATATATTTTTTTATTTTTTTTTAATATGTCAGACATTCACACCAATTATCCAGTCCCAAACTAGGCAGAGCCTGTGGTATGGTTACTAGATAACGGATAGACTTACTTAAATAAATATATAAACATCCAAGACTTGGGTACAAACATTCATATTCATCATACGAACTTTTGCCCCTAGCGGGATTCGAACCCGCAACCTCCGGCGTGGCAGTCCGAGAGCTACCCGTTCCGGCACGGAGGTCGTCGCTATATATATATGTACATAAATACATACACATGTATAATCCCACACTAAGATTATTTCCTGTGCTATGGGAATTAAAAAAGGGGTTGGGCAATACACAAATATAACATCCAGAGCCGGACCACTTGTACAAAATTGTTTGTCAAATTGTTGTTTCACTAGAAAAATCTAACTCTATAGTCTACGCGGGCGGAGCCGGGAGCACAGCTAGTCCTACTATCCTTCCTACTAATATTACGTGAAAGTTTGTATGTATGGATGGATGTTTGTTACTCTTTCACGTAAAAACTACTGAATGGATTTTAATGAAACTTTACAATAATATTGCTCATACATCAGAATAACACATAGGCTACAATTTATAAAGATATTGTGTGAATTGTCCAAAATATCAAGTAAGTAGGAAAAAATGTACCATCTGCGAGCTATTCTGGCGTGCGCTGCCAAAACCGCTAGAGTTACACATATGTAATGTACGATGGAAATTTTTATCTCAAAAAGTCCTACAAAAAAGCCCGCCACAGTATATGTCTATATCTTATGTGGAAGCAATTATAGCCAAAATAGTGAACCCTAATATACTACATAATAATTTGTGATGTTAAGTTGTCCACGCGGACGAAGTCGCGGGCAACAGCTAGTTTATAATATTAGTGTGACTTTGTACGGTACTTTGTGAAAGGGACTTATTATAGTCAAAGTCAAAATCATTTATTGCATATGAGTACACTTAGTACATTTATACACGTCATTTTTTTTTATCGCATACCGCTTCCTATGTTAGCGCTGTGAAGAAGAAACGGCGCAACAAACTTCACGCAACACATCTTTTAAAAATCAAGTGTGCATACAATTAATAAAGATTTTTCGAAGCTGAATTAACATTAACAAGTCGCATCCTTACAGACTGGTAGCAATTACAGGTTGACTTTGTGAGTGAGAGCAGGAAAACTGGGCTCGTGGAAACAAACAACTTATTTTGGGCGCACAAAGAACCCATGAATTTATAATGCGCAGGGAAATTACCTTTTTCCTCTCACTTGCCTCCCGCGCCCGCGTCCGAACGTCACACTCGTTCTCTTTTTTCCGTAACTAAATGGAACTTCGTCTGTCCGTCCGTCCGTCTGTTACAGCTGCATATTTCAGCTACTACTAATGCTATCTATTTGGAATAGTTTAAAACCACGATCTCTGTGTACTTACTAGATGGAGCGAACCAAACAATCGCTCTGTTCCACGCAACTGCGGCTCCGGGAGCCGTCACTCGTTCACATTCAGTTTGACACTTGTGATGTTACAACGCAGAACATTTAATTATTACTAAATATTGAAACAACGGGTAAATAGAGTCAATATTTGGTAAATAATTAAATGTTCTGCGTAGTAACTGCAGAAGTTTTACAGTGAATATGAAGGAGTTTTACGTACGTACGCGTTACGTGGTAATACGCAGAACATTTAATTATTAACCAAATATTGACTCTATTTACCCGTTGTGTCAATATTTAGTAATAAATAAATGTTCTGCGTTGTAACAGCACAAGTGTCAAACTGAATGTGAACGAGTGACGGCTCCCGGAGCCGCAGTTGCGTGGAACAGAGCGATTGTTTGGTTCGCTCCATCTATTAAGTACATAGAGATCGTTGGTATAAAATGATTTCTTGGTATCTAAGACAGCTGTTAGATTTAAAAATATTTAAATGAAGTATTAGACGTTTTTTTTACTACGTACCAAATAATTCAAGACTTACAAGGAACATTAGACCCGCCATTTTGTAAAGTTACACGTTGGTTTGCTAGGAACAAACACCACAGATGACCCTCGCTCGGGACCTCGCTCGCTTTTAATAAATGTGGACTTGGACTATACTTAATAAATAGGATTCAAGCTAAAATAAGGACAATTTAAACATTTCGAATGTAATAAACTTAATTTTCTCTACACAAAAACATAATCATCATCATATATGCTCTTAGATGTCCACTGCTGGACATAGGCCTTCCCCAATAAACGTCACCACAGTATTTTTCTATTAGCTTTCATGTTTCGGTAAATGATCGTATATTTTTACCCATGAATACGATTTTGATTGCCACCGAATACCGCTACCCATAGACACTGCAACAACTATCAAAGATTCTCATCTCTATTTTTTCTACAGAATGATCTGAGTCTCTCTTACATATTTCTGCTATCAAAGAGCAATGACATTACTGCAGACGGAGCTTGAAGCAATGGGGGAGGGAGGGGAGGAGGGAGGGGAATAGCTCATCATGAAGCAAGTCTTGCCCATTAGTCTCATCATACCATATATAAAAAAAAAACAGGAAGACCAACCCGCTCCCGCTCCGCCGCGCCCGTACCAGCGCCCGCTCGTCCGTGATAGATCGCCCGCCGCCGGCACCCGGTGCGATCTGCATCTGCTTAGAGCGCGGGACCTGCACTACATTTTATTTACTCCCAGCTTATAAATCATCATCATCGTCTGGAGCCCCGCTCTAAATTAAAATAAGCCTTCACGGTAATTGTTTTGCTACACTTCCTTGACACGGGGAAAGGCTGCTTAGGGAAAAAAAGGTGTTTATTAAAAGTGACAGTGTCAATCGTTACTCGTTAATTCACCAATTGTATAAATAGAGCGTGGCATCTGTCCAGTTTCCGATTTCAATTATATATTAGAGGCTTACCAGAAACCACAATAGTCGATCTTAATTCCTCTACAAAACTACAGTATTCTTGTAAAATATACATTGGTTTATCTTGGTTCCTTTACAAGACTACAAAAGGCTTGTAAAGGTATATCCGTTGATCTTTATCCCTTTACAAGACTTTTTTTTTTATTTATTATTCGTTACAACAATAGTTGTGTAGAATTATAATAGGTTAAACTTAGGATATACAATACAATACAATAGTCAATGTACATTTCAAATATAAAATTTGTCAAAACGAATTAAAAACTAATTATTTAAACAATGTCAACACTTATTTTCTAAAAACTCCCGTAAATTATAGGGGCACATTTCAATAAGATATTTTTTTAACATTATTTTAAATTTCTTATCTGGCAGTTCCCTCAACTCCATTGGCAGCTTGTTGTATACTTTAACCGCATTATACATCGCGGTGCGCTGAAAGAATGCAGTGTTTGAGGTAGGGAGACGCAGTTGCATATGGGGCTCATGTATCGCGTTTAACCTACTGCTTCGAAAGGAGGGTGCGGACGGGAACTTGTCGGGGTATCGCCGAACCAGCTTGCACAGCTCGCCGATATAGACAGAAGTGACAGTAGGAATGTTGAGCCGCAGAAAAGTAGATCTACACGAGTCGGTTCGCTTGCGCAACCTTCCCAAAGTTCGTATACACCTTTTCTGCAGCTTTGATATCTTGTCAAATTCAACGGATCCTCCCCAGATGGCGATTCCGTATGCAATGTGAGACTGGAAGAATGCATAGTACGACTGAAGAGCTGCTTTTTGGGTTGATATTTGCATAATATTTTTGATCGCATAGCTGAAGCTACTCAGTTTATTTTCCAGGTGTTCGACATGCTTCTTCCAGTTCATGTGTGTATCGATATGGAGTCCCAGGAACTTTGCTTCATTTACCAACTCGATAGTGACGCCGTTTGATTGGATTACCATATCAGTACGTAATACCGTATTATAGTTCTTGAAGCACATTATTTTAGTTTTCTTGGTATTGCATCGTAGGTTAAGCATTTTAAAGAAATTTATTATCGACTCTATGGACTCTTCCACGATTGTACTTATGTCTGGGTCTTTTTTTCTATTAAATCTAAATAGTATGGATACGTCGTCTGCAAACATGATAATTTTTTTTTGTATTACCCGGGGTAAAGAGTTTATATACATAATGAATAGTAATGGCCCCAAAATGCTACCCTGCGGAAGGCCCTGAGAGACATTACAGCAGTTCGATTCAATATCAGTAAGACAGTTGGTTTCTGGATTTAGCGCCTGTACGCTTACAGTTTGATAACGACCCTGAAGGTAAGATCTAAACCATTGGTTAGTGTTTCCCCTGATTCCATATCGATGCAACATCTCTAAGATCGTGGCGTGGTTGACTGAATCAAAGGCTTTGGAAAGATCCAAGAATACAGCCAGGACATTTTCGCCCTCATCAACCGCCCGGCATACATATTCGTTCATATCGAGAATAGCGTCGATTGTCGAGCGACCCTTTTGGAATCCAAATTGTTCCTTTACTAGCAAATTGTTAGACCCAAGAAAGAATCTAAGTTTCTCTTCCATTGCCTTCTCAAACACTTTAGAGATTGCGGGGAGTAGAGAGATGGGGCGGTAGTTTTGAATTTGTGTTTTCGTTCCCGATTTGTGAACTGGCTTCACAAGAGCTTTCTTCAATTCATTAGGGAAACTTCCGTCAATAAAAGTTTTATTTATGAGGAAAGTTAGCGGGTCCAATATAGAATCACCCAATTGTTTTAATACTCTAGCCGAGATGCCATCATATCCACATGAGTTTTTATTTTTGAGATTTCTTAATATATTTCTTAGGTCACTTGCATTTATGGGACTGGCAAACATAGTTCTGAAATGATTTGGGGGTAGAGGGACTGATGGATCTGACCTATTATTGTTTAAGGTGTTTAAGGGTGCAGCATTTATAAAGAAGTCGTTAAAGAGATTAGGAGCATCTAGATTCGACAAAGCTGTCGTCTTTCCGTCCGTCAATCCCGTGTAGTCAGCAATTGGTTTATAAGTGCGGCCCTTTACCGTCTCATTTATTAATTTCCAGGTGCTTTTTACTCTATCTCTAGCGGTAGCTATTATCTGTTCGTGGTGTAATTTTTTTGCGAGTTTAATAACGGAATTTAGAATACGACAATAATTCTTGTAATAGTCTAGGACAAATTCATCGTTTACATCCTTGGTGTAGACAAAAAGCTCCCGCTTAGTTACACAGGACCTCCTAATGCCCGGTGTTATCCAGCCGCGGTTTTTCGCGTCTTGTTGTGCTCGGACTTTTTTAAAGGGAATATGTTTATTGAAGGCTGAAAGTAATGTGTTATGAAAAGATTTGAAACTCTCATTTAAGTCTTTAGTTAGGTACACCTGGTCCCAAGAAGTTCCAACCAATTCAGATTTTAGACGTTGAATATTTTCTTCTCTCAGATCGCGGACTACCTTAAAGGTTTTGTATTGAGTTTCAGTAACTTTTATTGGAAGATCTGCGTATTGTAGGGTGTGGTCTGATAAGCCTAAGTCTATTACTTTAGGATGCTTTAGTTTGGAATGACTTATTATATTATCCAGGCACGTACGAGTGCTCTGGGTTATGCGTGTCGGTTCCGCTATGCTAGTATGCAAGTCGAAGCTAAGTAGCAAGTTGTTGAATGCTCGTGTTTCTGAATCGTCTTTTAGGATGTTGATATTAAAATCACCACAAATAACTGTATTTTTATTGCTATTACAACCGAGTAGCGAGTCCAGTAGAGCCTCCAAATTATCAAAAAAATTGTCATTTGGTATTGTATTAGGTCTGTAGACACACACAACTGAAAGCTGATTATCAATTTTAATACCACAAACTTCGAAAGTGTATTTGACTGATTGAGATTTAATCTTTGGAAGATCCTCGAAGGTCACTGATTGCCTAACAAAAATACATGAGCCACCTTTTTGCTTTTTACTCCTACAATAACAACTAGCCAGCACAAAGTCAGCAATTTTTACAAATTTTAGTTCGTCTGCACTGCGATGGTGCTCTGTAATACATAACACTCCAACTGAGCAACCCTCATTGCTATGCAGCCATACCTCTATTTCCGAAAGTTTTGACGCGCTAAGACTACGAACATTCAAATGTGCGATTTTTGCGCTCTTACAGCGCACGTTGTCCTTCTGTCTAGCCGTACATTTACTGGTTCTTATTTGGGGCACGAAAAAACTGTGCCTGTGGAGTTAAGGGAATTGTATTCCTGAAATAAAAAGGTATTGTACCTTTTTTTATTGCACATGTCAGTTTAGATTCCTTTAGCCTACTTGCAATTTTCTTAGGGCATAAGAATTGTTCGCTATAGTTACGACTGTCAATGAATAAATTAATGTTATTACATATACATTTCAAATAGGCAGTCTTACTCATATTATAGTTAAGATCATTATTAATGTAATTACAATTTTCAAGATTGCTTGCCCAAAGATTTAGGTGATGATTTAGAGTTTTTACATTTAAATATCGGTTCTTTAATAAAGGTGCTATTATGACAGTCGCTCTACATATACTCTGGAGGGCTATACAAAGATTTCTATGTAGTATTGTGGGGTTTGAGTCATGAGAACCCACACCAATGACAATGAAATCGCGTGTAGTAAGGCTGTCCTTGATACTAGCGACATAACTTAATATATTAGTGCTATCAGCACCCGGTATGATGAATGAGAAGGTTTCGTACACATCGTTCCATTTGCCGCGTCTTGAGTCCAAAATTTTTGATGATAAGCTTGATAAGCCCTCATCTCCAATAATTAGAATTTTCGGTTTAATATTAACTTCGCATTTAGGTTCTCCGCTTGAGGTTGATGGAGTCTTCAGCTTCGGCGGCGGCGGTGGTGACGGCAACAACGGTGGTATTCTTTTGATGTCTAATTTGGGATTAGGTAAGTCACCATGTGTGTTTATGTTCGAAGCTGGAGTCGTACCCGAATTTATGTGATCTTCTAATAATTCTAATAGTTTATCTCGTGGACTGGACATCGTGTTTGGGGAAAACGGGCGAGAGCCAGACAATCCAATTATCTTATTATCTGCCTCAATGATAGTTTCGTTTAGCTGATCATTTTCTAGACAATCGGCGTAGCTCTCGAACTTGTTTGTCTCTCTGTGCACCAGGTCTCGATAATCCAGCGTTAATCTTCGTTTGGGTTTTTTAAGGTTATTCTTCTTAATAGTTCTAGCATGATTCAAGTTGTTTGAGTTAGTACATCTACTGACATTCTTTAATAGTTCGATTTGTAAGGTGAATTGGTTAACTTGTTGTTTGAGACTATTATTTTCCTGTAATAAGATTTCTATCTCGTAATCAGCGGCAGACAACCTGGTTTTAAGTTCCTCGTTCTCTCTTTCTGTATCCTCCAAAGCAGAGCGACAGTTATCATTTATTTGAGGACAGCTTCTGTTTATTGTGTCGTCGATAGATATTTCTATTAAGGATTTGTTTGAATCAGATTCATCCTCATCTTCTAAAGAACTGAAAGAATTCGCAGTCGGCACATTTATATAGGTTTTGTTGCGATACGTAATATTATTCTCTGGACTTGTTTCAGTAGTATACTTTGGTTCTTTAGTCAATAGACAGTTCGAGCACTTCCATTTCTCCTTTTTTTCCATTAGCACAAATAGTTTATACGAGACATTTGTGCAGTCAACATCATAGCTTCCTTTACATAGAGCACAAGTCAAATATCTAGAGGATGTAATTTTACTACTGCATTTTCTGCATACTAGCGCCATCTTGCGCCGACCTTACTAGTCCGAAGTTACTAGTCTTATTTGCACCATGTACTTGTTATATTATATATTAATGATATGACTTATAATAGTGATCGCTTGGATTAAACTGTCAAGTTAAAATTGTTGTTCATATCACAGATTTAAAAAAATAAGAAAAAGTATTTAAGTACTTTTTTATTTGGACGGGGTTTGAACCCGGGTCGTCTTGATCATATAGCACACGCACTAGCCGCTAGTCCACCGTGCAGTTGTAATGAGTGGCGAATTTTGTAGTATGATGTCGTGCGCTATGAACAGGTTTGCGTTTGCGGTAGCAGAGCAACAGGTTTGAGTCCAAAGTCCAACTTGTCGTCCGTGGAGCAATCCGTTACGGACAGTTAATTATTTGGTTAAATTTAAAATTTAGCACTTCTTCACGAAAACCACGACTATAGTTTTACTTTAATTTTGTAATTCCGTGCATATGTAATGATTTCATTTAGCAATATCCTTTAAACACTTAATTATAGCACTGAGTCTGGTTACAAATACTTTTCAGTTAAATGTCTTTGTTACGATTCAATGATAGTCACAAACACTAACACTTAACACTCGTCACATAAACTGAAGATTTTGAAGTTGAAGTTGTGAAAACACTTAAGTTTTTTATTTTATTACAATTTATAACATAATCGTGTGTACGAACAATGCGCCACCTGGCGGCGATTTTGACTACAATATAGTAAAGGGTACATTTATTGATCTTGATTATTTTAAAAGACTACAGTAGGCTTATAAAATCACATTAGTTGATATTAATTCCTTTACAATACAGTAGGCTTGCAAAAGCACATTAGTTGATATTAATTCCTTTACAATACAGTAGGCTTGCAAAAGCACATTAGTTGATATTAATTCCTTTACAAGCATACAGTAGGCTTGCAAAGTACATTTGTTGATATTAATTCCTTTACAATACAGTAGGCTTGCAAAACACATTTGTTGATATTAATTCCTTCACAATACAGTAGGCTTGCAAAAGCACATTTGTTGATATTAATTCCTTTACAAGACTACTGTAGGCTTGCAATGCACATTTGTTGATATTAATTCCTTTACAATACAGTAGACTTGCAAAAGCACATTTGTTGATATTAATTCCTTTACAAGACTACTGTAGGCTTGCAAAGCACATTTGTTGATATTAATTCCTTCACAATACAGTAGGCTTGCAAAAGCACATTTGTTGATATTAATTCCTTTACAATACAGTAGGCTCGCAAAAGCACATTTGTTGATATTAATTCCTTCACAATACAGTAGGCTCGCAAAAGCACATTTGTTGATATTAATTCCTTTACAAGATTACAGTAGGATTGCAAAGCACATTTGTTGATATTAATTCCTTTACAAGACTACAGTAGGCTTGGAAAAGCACATTTGTTGATATTAATTCCTTTACAAGACTACTGTAGGCTTGCAAAGCACATTTGTTGATATTAATTCCTTTACAAGACTACTGTAGGCTTGCATAGCACATTTGTTGATATTAATTCCTTCACAATACAGTAGGCTTGAAAAAACACATTAGTTGATATTAATTCCTTTACAAGACTACAGTAGGCTTGCATAAGCACATTAGTTGATATAAATTCCTTAACAAGATCACAGTTGGCTTGTAAAAGGCTCAATAGTTGATCTTGTCTTCTTGCCTCTTCCGCAATTAGACCTCTTGAAAACGTTATTCATTTATATCATAACTTAATAACTTGCAATAAAATGTGTCCCGCGGCCTTCAGAGGTGATTAATCGTTTATCATTAATCATCCGTAGCCACTGCATCGTTCGACGCGCACTGAATTAAACGGAGCATTTGTGAAATAAATGTGCACTTGCACCAGCTCTCCGCCCGCGCCCCGCGGGGAGTGGAAGACGGGGAGGTAATTCCCTTCATTAATCATTTCTCGGGAAACGTATGGCGTTTGGTACTTCATCTCTCTCCATATTAGAGCTGGTGCAATAACATATGGCCGTGAATTAAAAACAAGTCCCATTTCCATATAACTCTGTCTTTATCCTAGAACAATTCTTAGTTTTATTGGGGGTTTGTTGTGGAGGTTGTGAGTTCGATTCCCACCGAACAAACTTGTACAATTTGTAGGTTCCTGTAAACGCATGTCCAAGTACAATTAAAGAACTAATTTAATTTATTTAATCTTATAATGAGCTTTCCCGAACTTGAGGAAACCTGCATACGTCAAAGAAGACATTCTAAGAAATATATGAAATTCATCAGCATTCACTGGGTCATCCATCACTATACGCCGTACTTAATTTCTCATAAAAACGAATTCATCATCATCATCAGCCTAAATACGTCCACTGCTGGACATAGGCCTCCCCAATAGAATACCACTTTTAGTTAGATGTCCATTGGGGGATTTGCCATAATCACCACGCTTGGCAGGCGGATTGGTGATCGCAGTAATGATCTTAACATACACACACATGAGAACGCTGCTGCCCGTCCCTGGTGCAATCCCTTAGTCGCCTTGACGACACCCACGGGAAAGATAGGGGTGGCCCTATTCAAGATAGGAACCACACGGCTGAAAATCAGCGCCTAGCACCTTACTTGGTCTAGGCATATGCTGAGTCGTTTGCCCTTTTGCTGCCACGGCACACGCATACTATTTTAACTATGTTAAAATTTTTAAATTGTTTTCTCTAGTTCTTATAATTTTTATTTTATTTTTTTCCTTTTTCTTGCTTTGTTGGTTTTTTACTTTGTGTGTGCCAATTATGGCAGTAAATAAATGTTTTTCTTTTTTTCTTTCTTTTTATACGGCTATTACAAAAAAAAATGTAATGCAAGCCAAAATTGCACCAGGGATGGGAAGCAGCATTTTCCTGTGTATATTAAGATCATTACTGCGATCACCAATCCGTCTGCCAAGCGTGGTGATTATGGCAAATCTCCCAATGGAAAGCCCACCAAAGAGGCATTCTATTGGGGAGGCTTATGTTCAGCAGTGGACGTACTCGTATGTAGGCTGATGATGAAGCCAAAATTCTAGGCGCATGAAAGAAAGTCAATGTTATGCTGAACTCAAAAATTAACGTATTAAAGTAGTACGCGATTGGCGTCGTCTATTCTGTTGAGTAGTTCTGCCATGGCTCAGTCTAGACTTTAAGTATAAAAAAAAATTGCCTACGTGAATGTCGAATGTCGCGTGATATAGCGAGTAATATCGACTTTCTTTGGATTCAATTGGCTTGCATTGAATTTTGTAGGTATATTTATCACTCCAGTGCGTCAGGAATGCTGGCAGAAACTAGAATAGATAGATTCTCTATCATTAGAAAGCGAATTGCTTCCCTGATCCAAAGGGTGAGGAGGGGCAGATCCAACAGCCTTCTGCAGACTGTGGCTGCGAGGCTGGACGTAGACAGCACTGGACTTGCGTCGATCTCGCCAAAGAAACAAAAATTTCATTTTTAGTGTTTTTGAACGTATCAAGTTACTAGTTTTTAGGTATCATTGTTACTAATGAGGAGATCGGAGAACGAAGGTGGACGACATAGCCGAAAGGATTAGCAGGCTGAAGTGGCAGTGGGCGGGCCACATCTGTCGCAGAACCGACGGCCGTTGGGGCAGACGAGTTCTGGAGTGGAGACCACAGATTGGCACGCGCAGGGTGGGACGCCGCCCTGATGGACCGACGACCTAAAGAAGGTGGCCGGAAGCGGCTGGATGCGGAGGGCGCAGGACCGGGTGTGGTGGCGTTCATTGGGGAAGGCCTATGTCCAGCAGTGGACGTCTAAAGGCTGACATGATTGTTACTAACACTCTGTGGGCAAAGCCTGTAACAAATTATTTTAATTTTATTTATTCTGTGCCTAAGTGCCCCGGCAATCGGGGCCGCGTCTCCTAGTATATTTGTATACCTAAAGTTTAGATGAGACAGGCCTGACAGTGGGGACATATTATAATAATAAGCTGTTGATGTGGTTCCTGAAGGTACAAAGTCTAGTTACAGCTTATAGGAGACAACTACTTGTCAAATGAGAGGAACTAAACAGACTAGCTCAACGGCACTAAGCCCTTAGGGATTAGGGTTAGTCTTAGACATTCTCGCTATGTTTGATGGGGGAAGAGGGGGCGGGGAAAGGACTATGGATGATAGAAACAAGCGCGATAAGCTGAACCAGATCAAAAGTGCACCATGCCACAAATTTTCTATAATTAAGATGATGATGATGCTACTTATTTTTTTTTTATTTTTTTAATTCTTTATTGCACACACACAGATAAAATAAAAAATAATACATTAAAAGAAACACAAGTACAAAGGGCGAACTTATCTCTGAGAGAGATTTCTTCCAGCAGACCCGCGAGAGAGATATTTGAAATAATAAAGGCAGACATAGTGTGTACGTAAATAAAAAAAAACATATACATACATACACTAATATAAACTATATACCCACTTAAATAGATTATAAACTACACGGTAAATATATATATATAAAATAAATCATTATCATTGCATTATAAAGTAATTTGGAATCATCATGCGCATAGGCCACACTTGCTACTGTTGGGTACGGGTCGGATGCCATAGCCATAGTCCACCAAGTCGGTGGACTTCATAATATTTATATTCTTTATTGCACATCTTAAAACTAAATGCAGTAATAAATGGTGTGTACGAAGGCGAGCTTATCTCTAAAAGAGATGTCTTCCAGCCAACCTTACAGGGTGTGAGACAAGGCAGTAAGAGCGATGGGGGCAAAATAAGTGCATAATAGACTATATAATAACTAAATACCTGAACTATATATAATAAATTACTCTAAGGTTGACTGGAAGAGATCCCTAAGTGGGATAAGTCCGCCTTTGTGCACAGTTTAATTCCTATTTTATTATTGTTGTTGTTGTTATTTTTGGTACAATAAAGCGTTTACATACATAAATAAACATACATAAATACATACATATCATATTATACTGAGTGAGACAGATAGTGCTCTTTTAGTTTAGTTTTAAAAGATGTCACCGACGTACTATCTCGAACAAACCCAGAGCATAGCCCTGTCCATAGCTGGCTGACCGACTTTAGACAAGTGGATCAGGCCCACCGTTAATGTCCACGTTTCTGCGCCGTAGGTCATGACAAGCTCCTGCCTACGTTGTCTTTAAACATTGTGGAATAGGCGACTGCATCAAAAGAGTCTGAAAAGGGGTTTCCGTAGCACCAGACGGCGGTATATTATAGTACCCACAGCACTGGAGTCCCATTAATCGTGGACAATTTATCGCCCCGATATAGCTCGAAACAACTCGATGCTACTTCTGAAAAGCGTCATCATAACGTATAAGAGCTCCATTCTTCCAGCCATAAGCGAAATGAAAACGCGACTAATAATGTGGGAGCAGAGGCGGCTCCAGGACGCCGTTATACGGGGCGCTAAAATGCAACGACAGATCACCTGCGCAAAAAATAAAACCCAAATACCTTCACATCACTCATCATCAGGTTATTTTTGTCTCCACTGCAGGAGCACAACCCTCTCTCATCTGCCGGAGGCAGACGGAGGATTTGGCCTACACTCCCCGCGCTGGCCAGACGGGTTGGGGAGGTCTGATTGATTCACATCACTCAACCATACCTTATAATTTTTTTTTGGACTACATTAAAATCAAAATGTTTACCGAACTCAAACGTTTAAATGTTTAATGTTGACGACCTCCGTGGCGGAACGGGTAGCTCTCGGACTGCCACGCCGGAGGTTGCGGGTTCGAATCCCGCTAGGGACAAATGTTCGTATTATGAATATGAATGTTTGTACCCAAATCTTGGATGTTTATATATTTATTTAAGTATGTCTATCCGTTATCTAGTAACCATACCACAGGCTCTGCCTAGTTTGGGACTGGATAATTGGTGTGAATGTCTGAGATATTTTAATATTTTACTGATTATTTATTATTATTTATTTAGGTCAGACATACCTACATCCATAGTGTTAGTAACTCAATTAATAGGTTCTATGTTAGTAAATTTATTAACTAGTTTCATATATAACTGTAAATCGGTCTCAACAACCTTGCCCAGTGTCTAATGATGGGGCCGTCAAACCTCTCGTCGATCATTTTCAGGATCCCGTTAGCGCCGCCCCGCAGCCTGCGCATCAGGCACTGCATCCCTGATGCACTGCAGTATCGGGGCAGCCCCAACAACGCCCTGAATATGTTATTGCATTGTACGCGCAGTGCGCTGTAGGCACGCTTTTTATATGTGGTCCACATACTGCCCGCGTAGAAAACCTGGCTTTAAACAAAGAATATATTTATATACTAGCTGTGCCCGCGGCTCCACTCGCGTGAACTACAGAATCCGCTCCCATTCCCACTCCCGCTCCCACTTCCGCTTCCCTCTCGCTTCTGCTGGCGCTTCCGCTTCCGCCCCCGCTCTGATTCCGCTTCGGTCTCGCTCCCGCTCCCGCTCCCGAGCCCTCTCCATCAAAGAAAAGAAAAGTGTGAAAAGTCCATCAAAACCCGATCAGTAGTTTTTAAGTGATGCGTGCACAAACTCACAGTCAAACAGACAAACAGACAAACGGACAAACGGACAAACGGACAAACAAGACAAACAGACATACAGATAAACAGACAAAAATTTCAAAAATGATCGAAATGTGTTCTGTTGCTTATCCTTAGACCCCCCAATTTTTTTTGCAAGTATCTTCAATGTACAGACACGCGAAGTTTATGATTTTATTTATTAGATGTAAATATATTCTATGTTTAAAGCCTATGGGAAGGATTCTCAGGGGGGCGCCGCAATGAGATACCGCACCAGCTAAAAAAGTTGTTACTGCCGCAGGTCCTGTGTGGAGTGTAGTAGAGTTAATAACGCGAGTGAGGCCGCGGCTGGCGGCGGTTCACTCGGCGTGGCAGCGACAAATGTCATAATTTAGCGACGCGCCGACCGTAAAACACACAGCTCGACAATGCGCACGGCTCCGCTGCTACGGCAGCACAAAACTTTACCAAGCGTGACGCTAACTGCCCTGTAGCTGCTGACCTCACCACCAAATTTATATATAATGTTCACAAATTGTAAAATCTAGAGCGACAATTAATTTTTTTTAAAGAAAAAAAAACAAACGAACTGAGCGAATTATTTTGCTTTGCCTATTGACACGGCCTACCAATATATCGTGAAGATTGAGACAGTAACTATATTTACGAAACAGGACAGTATTAATTACTGTTACTTATATATAAAACTTTAAATTAAATAGAGTTAGGTAGGTATTAGACACTGTTAGCTAAAGGTGAATAAAGATGATTCATTGCTATGCCTAGCGAGTCCTTAAGAACATCAAGGCAAATTCTTGTTAAGTCTTTCATATGAAACGAATATTGTTTCTAAAAAGGTTGACAGGTTGAAAGGTTTACAAAAGGTTGTCTGGAAGAAATCGCTTAAAGCGATAAGACCGCCTAAATTGTACTATTTGTAACTTTTATAACGTGTAACTGTATTTGTTTGTGCAATAAAGTGTATTGTATTGTATTGTTTCGTTTAGAAGCGAGGATATTTGTATTTTACTCGACTTCGACGACACAAGAAGCAGAAACGGATCTCGTCGTACACCCCCGACGCTCCATACAAGCGAACAGATTTAATTACCTGGAATAGATCCCTAAGTAGAATAAGTCCACCTTTGTACACAACTTTATTCTTTTATTTATTTTTGTTGTTGTTAATTTTGATGCAATAAAACGTTTACATACATACACACCGCAATTTGCCGTGTGGTTTCCGGTAGAGTAGAATAGGACCACTCCAATTCTTCCCGTGGATGTAGTACAAGGCGACTACGGAAGTACATTATAAAACATCAATCAGGCCTCCCCAACCCGTCTGTTCAGCGCGGGGAGTGTAGGCCAAATCCTCCGTCTGTCTCCGGCAGATGAGAGAGGGTTGTGCTCCTGCAGTGGAGACAAAAATAACCTGATGATAATGATTCTCTTTCCATTGGCAGTAACAAGGCACGAACTTAAAGCGAACAATTTCCAAAACAGGCCAGTTCCGAATTGATCACCATATATTCGCTAGTCGCAAAGCTCGCGAGGCGTCGCGCAAGATATGTGCAGCAATCAAGCGAGGCCGAACATCGCTCGACTCCCGGCCTATTTGTAACGTCGAGCACTACACACATTTTTCTCCGTACGTCTTGAACGAGTACGTATTATTTACGAGTCTGTACCGCTAAATAACCTCTTACTTTCACTCATAGCAATGCATTTAAAGAGTATGTCTTGCAAACAAAGGATACTTGCATACACAATGCTCACGCCTTGGTCCCAGTGCGGTAGGCAGAGGTATATCGCCACTTTGCGCAATCCTAACAAACTTCGCTTTCCTTCGCCCGCGTTTCGCCCTGAACAGCATCGCGAACAACATCGCCACCTTTCTCTTTCTCTTCTATGGTCTCCTCCTTGTTGAGGTACCACGGTTAGCTAGGTAAATACTTAAATACCAGAGCCCCGCGTGACTCGGCAAGGCTAACAGTGCCCGGAGTTCACCCACATAGGATAATAATATCCTTAGATGACAACTACTTGAAAAATGGTACGGCCACACCGCACAACTCTCTTACTATCTAGCTTAAAAATTTATCTATCCAAAGAGCACTACCGCACTCTCTGTCATTAATATATCGTATATATATACCCCCATCTCCTGTCTCCCTCGCCCTGATCCCTGTCCTATCCGCCAATCCAAGGTCTGCCGTGCCGATGGATGAGTGTCCAGGGGCTAGCCTGGTCGTAAGCGTGTCGACATCCCGGAGCTGGGCGAACTCCAGGCAGTATTGGCCTTACCGAGTCATGCGGGGCTCTGACGAGGTGGACAATTATTTCCCTAGCTAATCGTGGTACCTCAACAAGGCGGCGATGTTGTTCGCAACACATCACGTCAAAGGGAATCACGAAACGAAAAGCGGACGAAGGAAAGCCACTTTGCAATATTACATTGCGCAAAGTGGCGATACATCGTCTCTGCCTACCCCTCTGGTACCAAGGCAATGTATCGATATTGGTAAATTGTATGTTTATTTATTGTGCATTTATTTCATACAAATTATTCTGTATGTACCTATAACATTGTATGATTATTTAATACATATATACTACAAGCGACTACTGCCTCTCTGTAATCATCTGTTTTCACCGCAGGTTAGCTGTAAGAAATTGCTTTAGAAATAAGTTCAACCTTTTCTATATTTGTTTTTTTCCTTTATATTTTAGTGTATACAATGGGCCCGATTCTGAAGGATTTGACAGCCCTAAAATTGGTTTCGTCTTTATCTTCATAATACTGTGTGACAAGGATAGCAACAGTTTTAGTGCTGTCAAATTTTAACATTGTGCCTTCAGAATCGAGCCCAATAACTTATTAAATAATAATTCCTTTTATAGAAAACAATAGACTTGAACAGATTTGGCACTGTTAAAATGTATGGTTAAAGGTTGAAATTTTAAAAACGGATGGGAGAAAAAGTTACAAAGAACGACCAAACCGTATATAGGTACGTAACAATGAGACGAGTATTCTACTGGGTGAGACTAAACAAGTAAGATGTACCCGACACGAGTAGAGTTTAACTCGAGTTACACTATCGAGTTCTCTCTCGAGAAAAAACACAACATTACCAATGCACCTACAACAGGTCCCAGACCGACGGATTAAGGTCAACATTGAAGTTTCGCAGGTGTTGCGATAAGTTTGCAAAGTTGTAAGGTGCATTACACGTTCGGCGCAGAATTGTAAAGTTAGAGATATCGCGTAACGACCCCGGAATTCTAAAGTAACCAGAGGGGAAGTGAGAGGGGAGGGGGAGGGGGGGGGAGTATGCACGATTTTGTCCCCGTATCTTTGTCTCCCAGGGAATTAATTGCTCGTAGAACATAATTCTCTCGTAGATTCAATGCAATAAATATATTTTTTGTTAGAAACTATTGCATATAGTATAGATTATATTAATTAAAAGAAACTGCTACGCCTCTCTTTGATCATCCATCTTCACCGCAGGTTAGCTGGAAGAAATTTCTTTTGAAATAAGCTCAACCTTTTTTCAACTTTTGGGTAGAGGATAAGAATAACAGCAAAGGGTACCGAGCAGTTAAATAAAAGAAGGAGTATAGTTTATACACATACAAATTATTATTAGATGATTAGACGACCTCCGTGGCGGAACGGGTAGAGCTCGGCCTGTCATGCCGGAGGTTGCGGGTTCGAATCCCGCTAGGGGCAAATGTTCGTATGATGAATATGAATGTTTGTACCCAAGTCTTGGATGGTTATATATTTATTTAAGTAGTGTGTCCGTTATCTAGTAACCATAGCACAGGCTCTGCCTAGTTTGGGACTGGACAATTGGTGTGAATGTCTGAGATGTTTATTTATTTACTAGCTGTGCCTGCCGCTCGCGTGAACTACAGAATCCGCTCCCATTCCCACTCCCGCTTCCGCTCCCGCTTCCGCTTCCGCTACCGCTACCGCTCCCGCTCCCGCTTCCACTTCCGCTTCCGCTCCCACACCCACTCCCCTTTTCCCACGCCCACTCCCACTCCCACACCCAGCTCCAAATGTAATCCAAAGTGTGAAAAGTCCATCAAAATCCGTTCAGTAGTTTTTAAGTGATGCGTGCACAAACTCACAGACAAACAGATAAACAGACAAGCAGACAAAAATTCCAAAAATGATTGAAATGTATTCTATTACTTATCCTTAGACCCCTCCATTTTTTTTGCAAATATCTTCAATGTACAGACACGCGATATTTACGTTTACGATTTTATTAGATTATTATTTATTATTTTTCTACTTAATAAGACCTTTTCATTGGCGTATACGCCCACCATACCAAGCGTCAGACGTCGACATACATTTTTCTCGGTACTATCTAGTCACATCAACAAATTTCAGTTCCAATTTGTATAAAACGAACTGTAGGCGGAAAGGAGACTTGAGAAATATGAAACTGCGGACGATAAAGTCTTGTTTCTATTGTGATAGTGCGTGGACAGCGTCGCGTCAGCGGCGCGTGTCCCGGCCTCGGGGAGGGTGCGGGCGGGGGAGGCGTGGGCTACCCTACATTAAATATTGAAAACTAATATCTTGGCCCGCACGTGGTGTGGTTGTCAGGTGAGGGCCGAATAGACCCGTGACAAAGGTTATAATGTTAACTAATATGAATCCTGTTTATTCATTTCAGTAATAGGGGATGAGTTTTGATTGCTCTGTGATTGCTCTTCCGCTAGATAGACCGACGACCTGAACAAAGACTTGTGGTGGCAACCGCCGACCGTCCATACAAGCGAACATATTTAATCACCCTGCTATTACAGGCGGACCAGCCTACACGTGCGTGTGTTCATCATCATCATCATCATCATCATCAGGTTATTTTTGTCTCCACTGCAGGAGCACAACACTCTCTCATCTGCCGGAGACAGACGGAGGATTTGGCCTACACTCCCCGCGCTGACCAGACGGGTTGGGGAGGCCTGACTGTTTTGCATGCGTGTGCGTAGATAATTGTAGGGCTGCTCCACCCAGGGCACGAATATAGTCTATCGAGAGAGGGACAACGTTAGACGGCAACAGCAAGTGTTTCTCTTTCTAACTTATAGCGTCGATCTGTCGGCACGGCGCAACCGAGTAGTGCGTACTGCCAGGGTTTCGCTTCTTTACGTAGTAGTTTTTAATATTCTCTGTCCAGACAAAGACGGTGGTGGCTTAGACATTTGTGTAAGCATCAACGATCTCTATGTACTATTAGATGGAGCGTTCCAAACAATCGCTCTGTTCCACGCAAGTAGCCACAACTCTTTCACATTCACAATGAAACTTGTGCAGTTACTACTCAGAACATTTAATTATTTACTAAATATTGAAATTTCAATATTTAGTTCTAAAATTTAGCTCTATGTACTACTAGATGGAGCGTTCCAAACAATCGCTCTGTTCCACGCAAATAGCCACAACTCTTTCACATTCACAATGAAACTGGTGCAGTTACTACTCAGAACATTTAATTATTTACTAAATAATTTTACATAGAGATCGTTGGTAAGCATATAACAGAGTGAGTGAGAGTAAATTAATATAATAAAATAAAACACATACAATGTACAGAGATGGTGCTTGTTGATGTATGTGTGTGGGGGGAGGGGGGGGGGAGGTGAGTGCGTATCTAATCCTGCCCATCACTTGCCTCTTAAAAGCTCCAGGTTTGAGGTGAAACTTTTAGTAACTAATTCCTTAACTGGCTACATACAAAACAAACGTCTCGTAGACTTTTGTGATCAAGATAGAAAGGTTATAGCCATTTGTTCACTTCCATTCCGCGCGTGCCAATTTCCAGACACAGCGCACCCCTCCCACACACCGTTCATGCCTCGCAGTCATATTTCTAGTGAGGAGATACAGTTAGAAACCACGCCGTATGACATTTTTGCAGATTATTTGTAGATGTTTAACCGAGCATAACTCAGCGCGAAACGATTAAGCATCTGACAGTTTATGCAATATATTGCAAATTAATCGCACGCGTATAGCGTCTACTTCATTTCATTTATTTAGCCATAATTTATAGGTACATACATGATCTTATAAATACAACACGGTTCCAGTATAAATTTGCCCAAGGGTGTAGCTTGCAATATTCTATAGGTATTCTAATTTGTACAATGGCAATATGTTAATTTTAGATCTTAATTCATTCTGGAATAATCCAGTTTAATAATATCAAGAATAAACTCATTAAATATAAGTATATAATGCCTAATAGTACATTTTTATCATTTAAATTTCCTAATCAGCGCAACCTACAACTTCTCTAGCATAATATTTTTCTACCCAAAGGTTGTCTGGGAGAAATCGCTTAAAGCGATAAGACCGCCTAAATTGTACTATTTGTAACGTCTATAACGTGTAACTGTATTTGTTTGTGCAATAAAGTGTATTGTATTGTATTTTTCACTACAAGTCTTGTTCACACAGTATGTCAGTTTAAAATCTCAATTAAAATACTAAATCAATATACCTAATTAGTCGAACTACCAACTATTACCACTATTATTCTTGACCCAAAAATTCCTTCATGTTGTAGGGGAATTTTTTGACTAGCACCAATTTCAGTTCTCTTAGGAACTTTTTGCCTGTAAGAGACTTGACTTCCTCTGGTAATTTATTATCTAAGGCTGCGTTATGGCAACAAGTTCGCTGATAGGCTTCTTATCAAGATAGACTTCACCATTCTATCGTGATAGTATTTCTGTGGTTGTGCCGTTACATTGTTGATAAACGATGTCGCCGATACTAGAGTTCCTTTGTGGCCGAGGCATAAAGATTCCTATATATGTGTTATATAGCTATGTATGTAGAACACATACACGTTCAAACTAAACTAATTCGTATGTGCGATATTGAATTTAAATTGAATTCATTATACGCTTGCTTTCCGCTGGAGAAATTCTAAACTTCCAATTTGCTATCAGGTAGGTACATTCTTGCTTGTGGGAATAGTTTCTTGTTCCCACGGTCTATCTAAAGATGTACAGGCTTAATTCAAGGTAATATTTGTTACTTTTTAGGGTTCCGTAGCCAAATGGCAAAAAACGGAACCCTTATGGTTCGTCATGTCTGTCTGTCTGTCTGTCTGTCCGTCCGTATGTCACAGCCACTTTATTCCGAAACTATAAGAACTATACTGTTGAAACTTGGTAAATAGATGTATTCTGTGAACCGCATTCAGATTTCACACAAAAATAGAAAAAAAAAACAATATATTTTGGGGGTTCCCCATACTTAGAACTGAAACTCAATTTTTTTTCATCAAACCCATACGTGTGTGGTATCTATTGATAGGTCTTCAAAATCAAAGGGGGGTCCCCCCCCCATGTAACTTCTAAAATAAGAGAATGATAAAACTAAAAAAATATATGATGTACATTGCCATGCAAACTTCCACCGAAAATTTGTTTGAACGAGATCTAGTAAGTAGTTTTTTTTAATACGTCATAAATCGTAAACCACCATACTATTATTAAAACATCGATCAAAGTTACAACGAACTACAATAACTTTTATATTATGTTACTTGCTGCTACGGAACCCTTCATGGGAGAGTCCGACTCGCACTTGGCCGCTTTTTCTTATTTTGTCTAGTTCTCCCCGACCGTCTCGTTAGACTAGTGGCTTGGTAATATCGTCAGTGGAAAGGTAAAAACGCTAAAACGACACATTGGTCGAAAATTAGTTATATATACCATTCGACTCTATTTTTTTCTGCGTCAATCTGTCTATGTATATGTTTACCGTTTTTTAACTGACTAAATTTTTTTTAAATTTTCAGGTGATTTTCGCTAAAACGACATCTATCTCGTAAAATAAAAGACCTATAATAATTCTTTGTTTTACATAATTAAGCAGTTATTATACAAACGTATTTTTTTCAAGTTACATTAAAATGCTCCTCATAGAAATAAAGATATTAATTTGTTTCCGAAACAAAAAAAAACTTTTAACCTCTCTCCTGTAAAGTTGTTTTTACATTTCCATTGACGATTTAATTCCAGCACCAGAGGTCGATTCTCACTGGGGACAAGCAATTTTGTACAAGTTGGTTCCAGACAGGATGTTATATTTATGAGCTGTCCTATCCTTGTTTAATTCTCACAGCACAGGAGAAAATCCTATTTTGGTATTAGACAAGTTTATGTGATCTATACCATCACACAATTGGATGAGTAACTTTGGTAATTCTTAATTTGTTTGTAAGTAATATTTTCCCGCAGGATCACACTTTTCCTGTAAAATAGCCTAAGTTCATCTCCGTGACACATATATGACTAGCTATTGCCCGCGACTTCGTCCGCGTGGACAACCTAACGTCACCAATTATTATGTACTAGCTGTGCCCGCGGCTCCGCTCGCGTGGACTACTCACTCTCAATCCGACTTCGACTACGACTCTGACCCCGACGCCCACGCAAATTTACTTTATTAATATCTCAGGTTCTAAGTGGCGTATCAAGATGAAACATGCACCAGATTTTAAGTTAGACCTCCAGAAAGACAACTGTGAAAACTGCATAAATTTCTTTTGGTCGTTATTGCGTGATTATGTTGTGTTATCATCATCATCATCAGGTTATTTTTGTCTCCACTGCAGGAGCACAACCCTCTCTTATCTGCCGGAGACAGACGGGAGGATTTGGCCTACACTCCCCGCTCTGGCCAGACGGGTTGGGGAGGCCCGATTGATGTTTTATAATGTATTCCCTTAGTCGCCTTGTACGACATCCACGGGAAGAGTTGTAGTGGTCCTATTCTACTCTACCGGAAACCACACGGCAAATGTGGTGTTATGTTATAGATTTTAAAATTGTATGACCTGTAATTTCCGATTACCATCTAGTTTTAGAACATCATTAGCCTTTGGTTACGATTTGCAGTCCATTAAAAGCACAATACTGGCCTATTGGTTTGGTGCAAGCCGCTCGGAATGCCAGGAATGTCGGCCCGCCGGTACCCGCTGCATTTTCCGCGGGGCTCGGTCCCACTGGGAATGCCGGCCTGTGTCCGCAGATTTTCAGCCAGTTCTAACTTACGTAACATTTGCTGAACAGTTAATTTACTGTCTTCTGTACCTGTTGCATATTTAAGGTTTATTGATTTAAGGTTAATTATTAATTTATTTTATTTATTTAAAAACTTTATTGCATAGTAAGTACAAAAGGCGAACATAATGCCAATATGGCATTCTCTTCCAGTTGACCTTTTAGGTCATGCAGATAATGAGTGGTAGGCGCAAAAAAATTATATAAGAAAATTGGTTATATAATATACTATTACTATACTTACATAATAAATACAAACTAAAATATACTAAATATAATCTATAAATTATACATATACCTACACATTACAACGTATAAGATATATACTACATATGTATTATATGAATACTTATTACAAAGATAAATAAATACATATTTTATATAAATAACAAATATATACATAAATATTCCGCAATAAATAAATCAAAACGTGATTCAATTTACTACTAAAGAATTTAATCGAGATCATTTCTAGATGAATTTTAACTTACATAAAGATAAGCTGTGTACAGGTGGAACAGAAAAGTGATACCAGCTGAATATTTCTTGACCAATAAAAGTATTCTAAAAATTCAAGCTGATATAGCTACTAGGTGGCCTGATACTAAAAAGGATGTAACTGAAAATAATAAATCTCATAAAAAAGTACCAGGAAAAAAGTTACCTTTTTCCAACGATCTCTATGTACTACTAGATGGAGCGTTCCAAATAATCGCTCTATTCCACGCAAGTAGCCACAACTCTTTCACATTTACTTTGAAACTTGTGCAGTTAGTACGCAGAACATTTAATTATTTTCTAAATATTGACAGCGTCAATATTTAGTAATAATTAAATGTTCTGCGGCATGTGCGTTGGTTTATACATTTAGAACGAATTAGTGAATGAAGAGTGACAAAAGATATTTACAGCGCGAATGTGGAAGTTACAGCTAGAGGTCGTCCTAGGAGGACGTTCAAGGATCACATAAGACTGGGGTCTGCAGTGAGATGAATAAAAGGAGGTGCATGAAGGTTGATGGATGCGAGTGAGGCTAGAGAGGTGTGTCAGGATAGCGCAAAGCGGTGATACATTTTCTCTGCCTACCACTCTAGGACCATGGCTTGAGCATTATGTATATGTCTATCTTTGTACAGAGGCAAATTAATGGAACTCGTGGGCTATCATAACGGTGTAGGACGGAACGTCAACAACGGGCAGCAGGGGACGCGTCGGGGCTGGACAACAATATTACCAACAACGTAAACATTTATATTTTTATACGTTAATTATTACAGTGTTGGCGTAAATTCACATTAAACTCAACAATATATATTTTATACTAGCTGTTGCCTGCAATTTCGTCCGCGTGGACAACTTAACATCACAAACTATTATGTATTTCCCGTAGGAATTAGATGTTTTTTCGGGATAAAAACTATCCCATGTCCTATTCCAGGATCTAACCTATATGTGTGCCAAGTTTCATAACGATCCGTCCAGTGGTTGAAGCGTGATTGAGTGACAAACATCCAAACATCCAAACTTTGGCATTAATAATATTAGTGGGATGCTTCAGCCTGATTGGTCTGCCGACATTAGTAGTAACCTAGTATTATATTATCTTTGGTTAATAACATAAATAATGGGCCCGATGCTGAAGGCACACATTTAAAATTTGACAGCGCTAAAATTGGTTTCGTCTTTATCTTCATAATACTGTGTGCAAGGATAGCAACAGTTTTAGTGCTGTCAAATTTTAACGTTGTGCCTTCAGAATCGAGCCCAATATCTTTGGTAATAATAAAGATAATATATTACTAGGTAGTAATAATCACGTCAAGGGGATCACAGAGCGAAAAACTGACGAAGAAAAGACGCTTTGCGATACTGGTTTGCGCAAAGTGGCGATACAACTTTAGTCATCATCATCATCATCATCATCATCAGGTCATTTTTGTCTCCACTGCAGGAGCACAACCCTCTCTCATCTGCGGGAGACAGACGGAGGATTTTGCCTACACTCCCCGCGCTGGCCAGACGGGTTGGGGAGGCCTGATTGATGTTTTATAATGTATTCCCTCAGTCACCTTGTACGACATCCACGGGAAGAGTTGGAGTGGTCCTATTCTACTCTACCGGAAACCACACGACAACTTTATTAATTAAGTTTAATTTAAATTGTATATAAAACACTTTAGTCATATTTCTTATTCAAATATCCTATTTATCATTGTATCTACTATTATCTGTATTTTCTTTTTAGTTTTTCTATAATGTAAATTCTGTAATTATGTTGAACTTCGTTATTGGCTGTATAATTTTATAATAATTTCTAATAGTAATATAATTGTTATTCTGTGAAGTTTATGAAATAAAATAAATAAAACATCGTCTCTGCCTACCCCTCTGGGTACAAGGCATGAGCATTATTTTATGTAATAATAAGTGTATTATTTCAGGCATTAAAAGCCTATACAAAAATCATAAATTCTAGCTAGTTACTTTCATGATATGGGGTCAAAGAGAAAAATGAAAAACTAATATAAAATTGCACTTACAAGCAGTTTAAGTTTCTTAATAGGTAACTCTTAAGATGAGAATATTAATGTTTCTTTCTAAGCTTTATAATGTAAATTATACATGTACATTATAAAACATCAATCAGGCATCCCCAACCCGTCTGGCCAGCGCGGGGAGTGTAGGCCAAATCCTCCGGCTGTCTCCGGCGGATGAGAGAGGGTTGTGCTCCTGCAGTGGAGACAAAAATAACCTGATGATGAAGCTTTATAGTAAACGTATGGGAGTTTTTAAAGTCAAATTTTGGATATATCGCAATTTTTAAAAAAAAGTTATTGATGACATTTTATTCATTAGGCAAGTATAGTTTTGATATCAGTAAAAGTTTTTTGATATCTCTTATATTTATGGAATAATCGGCTGGCGATACTAACGATTACACCCTGTATATATCAAATAAATATAATATTTTATATGCAGTGCCTGGGCTCGCGTGCCGGGTGACGCGCGAAGAGTGACGTCACGCGGCGCCGCAACCGCCTTTCACTTGGGACACACGCGATAAACGAATTAGCGGCCACAGCAACGGCTATAGGCAGGAAGCGTTTATTATTATATTATTTACATTTTCACTTTTTTCACCTTAACAAAAGTGTTGACAGGATATCTCGCGATGGGATCTCAAAAAGTGTTTTTAGAAATAAAACTGGTTCCTAACGTAGAACGTAGGTATCGCCCAGCTCTACTAGACAACTGTCAAATTACTCTAATGATCCTTTAACTGGGTCCCCCTCTGTAGTAGCAAGAGGCGAGTGCTTCTACCAGACAATTATTGAATTGCTGTACCACCTCCCCAACCCGTCTGGCCAGCGTGGGAAGTGTAGGCCAAATCCTCCGTCTGTCTCCGGCAGATGACAGAGGGTCCTCCTGCAGTGGAGACAAAAATAACCTGATGATGATGTACCACCTGCCTACTGCCAAGTAAGTACTAATATTTCATAAAAATATTACATAATATATAAATATACTCATCATCATTATGTCAGCCCCTAGAAGTCCACTGCTGGACATAGGTCTTCCCCAATGAACGCTACCACACCCGGTCCTCTGCCCTCCGCATTCAGCCGCTACCGGCCACCTTCTTCAGGTCGTCGGTCCACCTGGCGGCGGGGCGTCCCACCCTGCGCGTGCCGATCCGCGGTCTCTACTCCAGAACTCGTCTGCCCCAACGACCGTCGGTTCTGCGGCATATGGCCCGCCCACTGCCACTTCAGCTTGCTAATCCTTTCGGCTATGTCGGTGACTTTCGTTCTTCGTCGGATCTCCTCGTTACGAATCATATCCTTCAAAGAAACCCCGAGCATAGCCCTCTCCATAGGTCACTGAGCGACTTGAAACTTGTGGATCAGGCCATCAGTGTCCACGTCTCCGCGCTGTAATCATGACAGGCAGGATGCATTGATTAAAGACTTTTGTCTTTAAATATTGTAGAATAAGCGACGTATACATACACATATAGGCTTTCAATAAAGAAACGGGCGTAGCACTGCGCTACGCGTCGTCGCCGACCAAAGTCGTTTAGTTGTACAAGGCTTCGCCGCCCTGCTCCTACGCCGCAGCCTCCCGTCTGATCCCAAAGTAATATTTTCTCCCGTGCTATGGAAATTAAACAAGGATAGGACAATTCAAAAATATAAGCTTTTGTTGAAAAATGAATATTATTCCATTAATGAATTTTCAAATAATAAAATTGGTGGACGTTTAATTTAATTTGTGATAATTTAATACCAAGTGTATTTTGAAATTTTGTTTTAATATTATATACTGACATAGACAGTATGTTATATACTGTGACATTATTTGAAATGTTGACATTGTAATTTACCTTTTACATTATTTTATTTTATGACGATCCCTTTTACCATATTAGAATGACATGTAAAATTGAATTTTTAAGATTTAAAAGTGAAATAAATCTAATCTAACCTAACCTAATCTACTCTACTCTAATAAATCTAATCTAATCCAATCCAATAAATAAAATAAATATCTCAGACATTCACACCAATTATCCAGTCCCAAACTAGGCAGAGCCTGTGTTATGGTTACTAGATAATGGATACACATCTATACATATAATAAAATCGTAAATGCAAAAAAGTCTGTACATTGAATATATTCTGAAAAAAACCAACCAGGGCGACTTAAAATAAGTAACTAAACATGATAGAACAGTTTTTAAAATTTTTGTACTTAAATAAATACCTATCTAATCTAATATAATATAATCTAATTAATCTAATCTATCATCCAGACCAACTTGTACAAAGTTATCTGCCCCCGGTACAAATCGAGCCATCGACGTCTGGCGATTGAGTCCAGTGACCAAGCCGCCAGGCCACCGAGGCGGCTTTCAATTAAGAAAAGCTACGGGCGTAGCACTGCGCTACGCGTCGTAGCTGACCAAAGTCGTTTAGTTGTACAGAGCTTCGCCGCCCTGCTCCTACGCCGCAGCCTCCCGTGCGGGGCGCGGGGGACAGACTGCACGTAATTTATGGGCCGCGCGGGAAATTATCGCGGGCCTACCGCGCCCACACGGTACACGACGACAAGACGTGACGCGAACGTAACGACCTATTGTACCGGCGCAGTACCGGCCCAAAAATGAGAAGCGCCCGCCGTCCGGCGCTAATTGAGCCGGCCCGGGAATAGTGGCTTGAGTTATGCGCTGTCCGGCCGGATTTATGGGTCATGGCGTAGAGTAGTCCCGCAGAGAAGCCTGTGGCTCTAGTAGTTTATTCGCATCGTCCACTTGTTGGCTCTTAATACACTTAGCTCTTCGGCCTCCTGCTTTGCTACACATTTTCAGTTAATTTATCATGTCACGTAACACAACGTCACTATGTCTAAATAAAGAATGTTCAGAGACAAAATTGTGCACTGAAAAAAACAATTGTTGTTTTGAACAAGAATCTTAACGCACTACAAGCTGAACAAGATCCTGTTCTCTTGCACTAACTTGTTGAACACTACCTTGTTTCAAACGATCATAAAAAAGAATTTCCTTACCTAACACACCCTCTCAGTTGACCACAATTTATTTTTAAATTTTTTTTTACGTTTTCGTGCAAAGTTAAAGCTTTGGTTGATGGACAAAGGATTTTATTCTGTAAAGGGGCTACTTTGTCCCAGTTCCTAGTTTGTAGTATCTTTAGTTTTAACAAATTATTGAGTATTTAGACAGTTTGACATATTGTAATATTATGTGCACACTTACGAATTTTTTGTTGTTGTTATAAATAATCTCAAATTACTATTAAATCATTTTTATACCTAATTATTGTATGTCAGAAATGACTAAATGTGCTGGATATACAAAATAATCTACCACCTGTGTACCACATTTATGGCAATAAATATTTATTTCATTTCATTTCAAACTCATTTTAAAAGACGGTTACAGTTATTAGAGTATACGCTTCTACAACAAACTACCAGAGGAAATCTTAAATATGACGGACAGAAAGTTTAAGATTCACATTAAAAAACAACTTTGTAAGAAAGCCTATTATAAAATAAACGATTATTTGAATGACAAAGATGCCTGGTACTAATGTTAATTCAGCTTCGCAAAATCTTTATTAATTGTATGCAAACTTGATTTTTAAAAGATGTGTTGCGTGAAGTTTGTTGCGCCGTTTCTTCTTCTTCTCAACACCTAGGAAGCGGTAGTCGATAAAAAAATGACGTGTATAAATGTACCAAGTGTACTCATATGCAATAAATGATTTTGACTTTGACTTTGACTTTAGAGTGTCGCTGTTGATGAGAGTGAATGTTGATTCAGAAGACCATCGTGCAAAATCTGACTGCAATCCAAAACCTACTTCGTTTTGCGCCCAAACTTCATTCATATTTACATTATAAAACATCAATCAGACCTCCCCAACCCGTCTGGCCAGCGCGGGGAGTGTAGGCCAAATCCTCCGTCTGTCTCCGGCAGATGAGAGAAGATTGTGCTCCTGCAGTGGAGACCAAAATAACCTGATGATGAATAATAATAATAATATCTCAGACATTCACACCAATTATCCATACCCAAACTAGGCGGAGCCTGTGTTATGGTTACTAGATAACGGATACACATACTTAAATAAATATATAAACATACAAGACTTGGGTACAAATATTCATATTCATCATACGAACATTTGCCCCTAGCGGGATTCGAACCCGCAACCACCATTAATAAATGCCTTCTAAATCTTGTTTCCTTGATTTTTTTGAACAGTATATATATTATATTTATCAAACTGTTCTTCTGTAATACAATACCACCTGTAATCAATATATAGGTATACTAGCTGTTGCCCGCGACTTAGAATTAGATGTTTATCGGATAAAAACTCTCCTATGTCCTATTCCAGGAGATAACCTATATGTGTGCCAAGTTTCATCCCGATCCCTCCAGTGGTTAAGCGTGATTGAGTAACAAACATCCAAACTTTCGCATTTATAATATTAGTAGGATTCCAGGACTTAACCAGTAACCTCTCTCCTCGCAAGTTTGTATTAAGAAATGTGAGTTCGAGTATAACCTGCAAGCTTCTAGCCGCCGGTGGGTCGTGACGTCGCCGCCTGCAGCCCGCCCCGCACACCCCCGCGACCTCTTTGTGACGTGACACTCTCGGAATATCATGACACGGGACGTTACATCACCTGCATATGCTAGTGATGTAGTATGCTACTGTTTCTTATACTGGATGAAAAAAAATAAAGGTTAAAAATAAAGGTTTCAGTCAAATCGACTTTAAATATCCAGTCGGTTGATTGAAAGTTTCTATGAGCACGTATTTCTGAGATCAAAAGTTTTCCAAATAATCAAGTTAATTGTACACATTTTGGACAACAATTTATTTGCAATATAAAAATAACTACGATTTTTCGATATCAACCGAGATATTGCCGTGTGGTTTCCAGTAGAGTAGAATAGGACCACTCCAACTCTTCCCGTGGATGTCGTACGAGGCGACTAAGGGAATACATTATAAAACATCAATCAGGCCTCCCCAACCCGTCCGGCCAGCGCGGGGAGTGTAGGCCAAATCCTCCGTCTGTCTCCGGCAGAGAGAGGGGTGTGCTGCGGTGGAGACAAAAAAAACCTGATAATGATGATGACCGAGATAATGTCACATTTTTGTAATCAAAAACCGACCTATGCTGATGAGGTTGACATTTTAACTTTGGTGTTGTTGTGCCCCGCAACCAGTGCCAGTTTATCGCCAACAATGCCTGAGCGACACGAATAAAACGTGTATGACTGTAAGAGCCGGCTAATGAATAGAGAGTCGGTGGATACAATCCGGGGACAGTGGGTGGCAAGTCAGGGACTGGCGCACATCACTCACGCGTCGAGTTACCGACTACCCTGCGCCGCGATTCTCCAAACATTCGAACAGTTGTCATTCGTTTACAATTCTCCCATGGTTTTTTGTTTTCGTGAGAATGCAGGGCCACAACCAAAAGTCGTTCGGTGTCGTCTTCTACTGTGTATATTAAGATCATTACTGAAATGAAATGAAATATGAAATGAAATATGAAATGAAATATGAAATGAAATATGAAATGAAATACGAAATGAAATATGAAATGAAATATGAAATGAAATATGAAATGAAATATAAAATGAAATATGAAATGAAATATGAAATGAAATGAAATATGAAATGAAATATGAAATGAAATGAAATATGAAATGAAATATGAAATGAAATGAAATATGAAATGAAATATGAAATGAAATATGAAATGAAATATGAAATGAAATGAAATATGAAATGAAATATGAAATGAAATATGAAATGAAATATGAAATGAAATGAAATATTTATTTGCTAGAATATGGTAAAAATGATATGGTATACAATGAAAACGGTTTCTCATATTCTGCCATTCATGGCGTGCAAATTTTAGTTTTACATTCTTAATAACTTTAAATATAGAAATAACATTTAATTTTAATATTATAAAGTCATGTATGATCTAAATAAATAAAAACCTAATGTTAAAAATAATATTCATGTAATTTGTCTACTCTTGTTTATCATTGAAAAATTCTAACACTGAATAGTAACTCCTCTCCAAAAAGTACTTAAAAACCTGCTTTTTAAATAAATTAATATTAGCGCCTTTATAACCGTTTGGCAAATGGTTGTATATCCTAATCGCCATGCAATATGCGTTTTTCTAAATACGGCTAATTTTTGTACAGGCACATGTAGTTTATATTTGTAGCCGTCTCTACCCCCCTGTGTCTACTGCGATCACCAATCCATCATCCAAGCGTGGTGATTATGCCAGATTCCATAATGGACACCCCACAGAAAATGGCATTCTATTGGGGAGACTTGTATTCAGCAGCAATTTAGGCTGATGATGCAGATCCTGGAATAAATTCAGTTCTTCGTAAAAATTAACTTGCTAGCTGGCAGATTAAGTTCTACCGCTACGCTGTAAGAAATAGAAGACAATTAACTGGTATTGCTTCCGCGAGTTTAGTTACTTTAGCTACTTCCACAGTAGCGTGACAGACGCATCCTACTATTGTGGGGTCAGGCAGCAGATATAAATACCATTCCATTTTGCTAACAAGAGCAGTTAGGGCAATCTATAATCTGCGTTGTAGAGACTCATTAAGAGAAAAGTTTAAAGAAATAAGCATATTAACTGTAGCTAGTCAATTCATTTTTAAATCATATTTTGTGACAGTAACAGAACAAGAAATACTAAACTTGTTTTATACCACGATTAAGACTTATCTTATCTTCTTAGGGGGCCAGGAAGACCTGGCGACACTTCGACCCTTCAGGATCTTTTGTGCCAAACCCCTGACCACCAACGGTGCCCCAAGTCGATTTAGTAGACTTCACATACGCCTCAGAATTTCTTCTTCGGCATATGCAGGTTTCCTTACGATGTTTTCCTTCACCGAAAAGCCTGTGGTATTATAAATAAACCGTACTTAAGTTTCGTAAAACTCATTGATACGGGCGGGGCTTGAACCCACGACCTCGCCTCACGATTAAGACTTACTGAGGTCAGTAAATCATTCAGGGGACAATGTACATGCTTCTACAACAAACTACTAGAGGAAATCCGACAGAAAGTTTAAGATTCACATTAAAAAAAACACTTTGTAAGAAAGCTTATTATATAATAGACGGTTACTTCAATGACAAAGATGCCTGGTATTAATTTGTGAAAGATGTGTTGCTTGAAGGATGTGGCACCGTTTCTTCTTCACGACGCTAACATCTAGGAAGCAGTGGTCGATATAAATTTGACGAGTCAAATGTTATTTTTTTGTATTGTTGATGGATTTGCGGTTGACTTCAATCTCACCTGATGGTAAGTAATGATCAGGCCTTGATTCCTCTAAAAAGATCCAAATGGTACTTGTCCGGAAATACCCAAGCTGGCAGGGTGGTCCGTTCCTTAGCAGTTCGCATCATGAAAAAGTAAGCAAAACGCTTCGCACGTGGTATGTCTACTACATAAGGATGAAGTCCCTCCCCACTCCTGGTAGTCCGGTGATAATTCATCATCATCATCATCATCAGCCCGAAAGAGTCCACTGTTGTACATAGGCCTCTCCCAAGGTGCGCCACTGAACCCGTTCGATTCTTCCCATCCAGTTACTGCCAGCCGCCTTACGCAGATCGTCGCTCCATCTAGCCAGGGGGCGTCCCACACTACGCTTGCCCAGTCGCGGTCTCCACTCGAGAACTCGTTTACCCCAGCGGTAATCGGCTCTCCGACAGATGTGACCAGCCCACTGCCACTTCAGAGTACTAACTTTTCGAGCTATGTCGAAGACTTTAGTTCCCTGGCGGATCACCTCATTTCGGATCCTGTCTCTTAGAGAAACTCCGAGCATAGCTCTTTCCATAGCCCGCTGAGCGACCTTAATGAAGGTGATAATTATTCGCTGGTATTTCGCACAGTTTATCGAATAGCCCCCGTGTTAGAACAAATGAACATCTCCTACGGCCTCCATTAGCAGAATTAAACGGCGACATACCATCTGTCACGCCGCGCGCAGCCGGACGAAATATTACGAAATATTACTCGCGCCTCCGTCCAACTCCACCGCTGGGCGCTTGACGCCAACTTACTGAAACATTCTACGCCCGTGACGTGCGTAATCTATATCAAAATTCTGTCAGGAGCGAACTCCTTACGTCATGAAGCTGCTCTGAGAAAAAAATAAGTAGCCCTCCTACTTACATAAGGATAAAAATATACCACTATTACGTAAGTAGCCGCCCCCATTATAAATGGTGTCGCCTACAACTGATTCAGTAGCCGGCCACATTATTACATAGTGTGGTTACTTAGTAATGTGGCCGGCTACTGAATCATAAAATATACCACTATTACGTAAGTAGCCGCCCCCATTATAAATGGTGTCGCCTACAACTGATTCAGTAGCCGGCCACATTATTACATAGTGTGGTTACTTAGTAATGTGGCCGGCTACTGAATCATAAAATATACCACTATTACGTAAGTAGCCGCCCCCATTATAAATGGTGTCGCCTACAACTGATTCAGTAGCCGGCCACATTATTACATAGTGTGGTTACTTAGTAATGTGGCCGGCTACTGAATCAGTTGTAGGCGACACCATTTATAATGGGGGCGGCTACTTACGTGATAGTGGTATATTTTTATCCTAATTTAAGTAGGAGGGCTACTTATTTTTTTCTCAGTGTGGATGAAGAGTGCCCCGGGGTTTAGAAACAGCTATTTCTGAAATATTGAAACCATATCATCTTCACATAGGCGATACAATCATCACGTCAGCCTTTATAAGTCCATTGCTGGACATAGGCGTTACTCAATAGACTGACGGGGGATTTACCAAAATCACCACGCTTGGCAGGCGGATTGGTGATCGCAGTAATGATTTTAATATATATACAGGAGAACGCTGCTGTCCGTCCCTGGTGCAATCCCTTAGTCGCCTTCACAACACCCACGGAAAGATTGGGGGGGTGGCCCTATTCTAGGCGGGGAACCACACAGGCAATTTTATTACAGTTTATTTTCTTTTTTTTTTCTTTATAGGAATGTCTACAAGACTCGAATTGATTGAACCCTATTTCTCATTAGCACACTTTTAGAACACGCCGTTTGTGAGTTAAGGCGAGTGCAAACCTTGCATTTTAATGTAAATTCAGTATGACGGACGAGAGCACGAATTCAAATAGTATTTCACGAGGTGAGCTTCCCGCGCCGGCTAATAGATGGCGCGCAATTAAACAGTAAATTACCCCCCTCCGCCCCGCTGCCGGTATTTATGTCGTCGTTAAGTCACCGCGGTGGATTTACAGCGACTCGGCGAGATACCGGCATGAGTGCCGGTTATGGGCTCGTGCTGTGGAAGTCAACATCTCGGCTACCTCCCTAGACGGTACCGGTATAATTGATATCACCGTTATCTAAGACTCCAAGACAATTTGTTTAAATACGAAGCTACATGAAACTGGATTTTACAATAAAATTATAAATTGTTTTATTATGCAGATAATTTTACAATTTATTTGAAACTAGCTATGCCCGGGGCTTCGCTCGCGTGAACTACAGAATCCGCTCCCATTCCCGCTCCCGCTCCTGCTTGCCTCCGCCTCCGCCCACGCCCACGAACACTCCTGCACCCACGCCCACCTCACTCCCACTCCCAGCTTCAAATGTAGTCCAAACTCATCGCAATCTGAATAGTACGGAGGTTAGTATGCAATATATTGCATATTAACCTTACCTAGGTACTAATGTATTTGAAAACTAAAAATGTCCATAACTTTTGATTGAGTGAACCGATTGAGATGAAATAAAAACTAAATGTTAAGTTAAGTTAAGTTAGTTGTTTCTGTGAAAAGTCCATTAAAATCCGTTCAGTAGTTTTTAAGTGATGCGTGCACAAACTCACAGACAAACAGACAAAATTTTCAAAAATGATCGAAATGTGTTCTGTTGCTTATCCTTAGACGCCCCAATTTTTTTTTGCAAATATCTTCAATGTACAGACACGCGAAGTTTACGATTTTATTTATTAGATACGTTGAGTGAATTCGGTACGTTGTTTACTTATTTTGACACTACTACTTTAGAAGAAAACCTAATCTTTTTCTGAGTCTTTAAAATTTCTTATCAGTCTCCAAAGACTTAATAGAATAGAATAGAATAGAATAAATTTTATTTCAGACATAATCCATATGTGTTAGTAACAAATATCTTATTCACTAATGTTAGTATATTACACAATATTAAAAATACTTAAAACTATAATATAATTTTGCTGTCCGATACTGGGCGGCGAGGCTACTTGACTGTATGCAGTCGTATCCACCGCCCCAGCATCGGAGAGTCCCAATGCAATCAATTGATGTAAATCCAAGTAAATTATTATGGATTAGTATGATAGTCAATATAAATCAATTTACCTGACTAGGGCTAAATCAGTAAGTTAGATGTTACTCAAGGGGCGCAGTTTGTAACTTGTAACCTTATCTCGATGTCCAAAAATCGAAAAAACAAAGATAATTTCCAGGTAAAGTTTGTAGTTCATTATCATCGTCATCAGCCTGCAAAAGTCCACTGCTGGACATAGGTCTCTCCCAAGGCGCGCCACTGAGCCCGATATAATATATTTGCCAATAGCCCAACGTATAATTTAAGATGACCAAAGATCGGAATTAGTAGTACTTCCGTTGAAATTAACGTATAATTTTTTATTTTTTTTTGCTTGGTTCTGCTATCATCGGAAACACGTGCTGACGGAACGTCGGGTATAACTAGCGCAGGCGCAGAACCCAGACAGTCTTCGATGGAAAGGCGTGCGGTACGCAGACGTTACGCTCGTATCGTATCGTCTGCCTTATAAAATCGTTACTTGATAATGTAGTGTAATTTCATGTAGTGTCATTGAAGTCAGTAAACGTGTTAACTTTGAAACGGTGTTAAACTCTATTTGGGAGCCCACATTTTCGGCGAAGCCAGGAACCTACGACATATATATTTAAATTCACTATTAACACTTACCAGTTTCACTATAAATATTCCTTCCACTCTCGACGACGTTGCCTATTAGAATGCCACACCTCGGTCGTTCTACTGCTGGAATGACTACCCCCTCTACCGCTTGTTGAGGAAGCAGTGGCAGTCAATAGACCATCTTTTTAGTAATTATACATTAATATCACGGAATTATATATTAAATTTAGAAGGAATAATTATAATTTGGAAAAACGCTAACAGTCGCAAGTACATAAACGACACTACCTAACTCCGATCCCTAGTGATGATCCACCGGAAAGAGGAAGGTTCCGGACACGTTCCATTGAATAAGTTCTCACATTTGATGGGAAATGTCCCATCACCACATTGCACAGATGTGGCGTGGTGGAGGACGCCTGCCACACGTGTTGGTGGAGTGCGTCCGGAACGAGTCGTACAGGAAGCAAATTTTGAGAATGAGATGTTTTGGCAAGTAGGTGGCTGTAACAGTGTCTTGGTCTTTCCTCTGTCAGTTTTGGCTGTGAAATTGTATCATCATCATCAGGTTATTTTTGTCTCCACTGCAGGAGCACAACCCTCTCTCATCTGCCGGAGACAGATGGAGGATTTGGCCTACACTCCCCGCGCTGGCCAGACGGGTTGGGGAGGCCTGATTGATGTTTTATAATGTATTCCCTCAGTCGCCTTGTACGACATCCACGGAAGAGTTGGAGTGGTCCTATTCTACTCTACCGGAAACCACACGGCATAAATTGTATATATGAAATTGTATAAATTATATAAAATTGCTATTAGATATAGATAGTTATAAAATAGAATACTTATAGAGCGACATAGTCATGTATATGACAAAGCTCTTTAAATAAAGATTAAAAAGAAAAGAGGAAGGCTGTTTTATTTTTATTTTACCGGTACAATTGAAAGTACCGGTAATTGGTAACGGACACCGCGGCGCGGTGTCGCGTGGCGGCGGACGACGTCGCCTTAATAAGCCACTGTGAAGTGGGTTTTAGGGCTGACACAGAACATGATACTCCCACGAGACGATCTTTCGTTCGCAACGAAATTTTCTTGAAAAAAATACAGTTGCGACGCTGTGGGTAAACACGAATTAAATCAATAAACAAATACTTATACATAACTATACTATGTTGTTCGGAAGGTTATTTCGTATTGATATAATTTTTAACGTTGTTGGAAACATAAAACATTATAATAGAATAGAATAGGTCATTTATTCATAGCTACGACACACACATACATGAGAAATAAACAGAACAGAATTAATAAATTACAATTTAAAAATAATCAAGGTACCTATGTGTCGCAGCAACAAAATGGCGCTGACTCAGCATAATGCTGCAGCACGCTACGCGAACTCCAGCGCTGGTATTCTGTCAGCACCAGGTCAAGTGATTTCACAGATTTAGTTTATAAATTGTGTAAACATATGTGACTCGCCCACTGCCACTTAAGCTTACTAATTCTTTCGGTTATGTCGGTCACCCTCGTTTTTCGTCGGATTTCTTCATTACGAATCATATCCTTTAAAGAAACCCTTAATAATAATAATAATAATTCATTTATTTCAGATTACTCCATAAATATTGTTAATGACAGACTTAAAAGTAATGTTAGTAAATATTAAATTCAAATCAAAAAAGCATCAAACAAAACATTAAAAATATTATTTAACATTAAAAATTGTGGCTCTGGACTCCACATGTTTCAGGTTCCAGAACCGTACAACTGGGCAGTCCGCCCGCTCCAGTATGGTGTTAAGGAGGCTGCTGGGACTGTCCCGCACGCGACGCATCAGGGAGGCTATCCGTTTTCGCACTATGGACGGAAAACTGTCAATGCGTGCCTCAGCAAACATACCTGATGCGCTGCAAAAGCGGGGCAGTCCCAACAACATCCTTAACCCATTGTTGTATTGGACACGCAGGGCGTCCATGGATTTGCGAGTACAGCTGACCCACAGGCTGCACGTGTAAAAAGTCTGGCAGTACGCCTTAAAGAGAGTTATTTTAACCTCTCTTGTACAGTGTGCAAACCTGCGCGCCAGCATGTTGCTCCTCACCGCCAACGCCCTGCGCTCCCGCTCAACATCTAGCTCGTCAGAGAGGTCCTCGGTGACCCAGTGCCCCAGGTATTTAAATTTGGTGACTCTACTCAGCACCGTTCCTCCAAATTCGATTGGGGGAACCGACTTCGGCTTTTTGTTATCTGCCTTAAAGATGAGTAGTTCACTTTTCTTGGAGTTATACCTGAGGCCATGGGCCACCGCGTACCTTTCGCAAATCCTCAGTAAGGTCTCCATGGCTCTGATCGATGGGCTCAGCAGTACCATGTCATCGGCGTAGCTGACGTTGTTAACAATCTTCCCATCCATTGAACACCCAACGCCAGCCCTGCTGAGCTCATCGATCAGCCCATTTATGTACAGATTGAAGAGCCGAGGAGAGGTCAGGCCACCCTGTCTCACTCCGCACTCCAACCTGTACTCTTTTGAGTAAGAGCCTGCCCACCTCACAGCATTGGTTTGATTATGATACCAGAACCTTAACAACTGTACGCATTCTTTGGGTGTGCTGGTTTCCCTCAGAAGCTTATCCCACAGAATATTGTACGAAACAAGATCGAATGCCTTCGACAAGTCCAGGAAACACGCATATACCGGCGTTTTACGCGTAACATAATACTGGACAGTATGCTTGAGGCGCAGGATCGCTGCTTCAGTAGACAGTCCGGGTCTAAAACCGAACTGGGCTTCATGCAAATCTACATGCTTATTAAGCTGGCGATCAAACAAGCTATCCAGCACCTTAGCTATCACGGTAGCGAGTGAGATCGGACGATAGTTATTCTTGTCGGAGGCATCCCCCGTCTTGTTTTTTGCTATTGGTACAACTATGGTTTTCATAAGCTCCTGAGGTAGATATTGATGGCTAACACACAAATTATAAAACATAGCCAGCACCCTGGGAAGGTGTACACCAGCAAACTGCAAGTGCTCGATGCTGAGGCCGTCGTGTCCCGGTGATTTGCCCCGCGTCATGTTATTTATTACCAGCGCTATTTCTTTGGCAGTAAAATGAATAGTTTTTCCCTCCAGCCCATCCCCAGCACCGAGCACCCGCGGCACCGGTCCCAATGGTGATTCCACTTTAAAATGCTCTCTAAACACTTCTGCAATTTTTCCTTAGCATAGCCCTCTCCATAGCTCGCTGAGCGACTTGGAACCTGTGGATCAGGCCCACCGTCAGTGTCCACGTTTCTGCGCCGTCGGTCATGACAGGCAGGTCGCAGACTTTTGTAGAATGGGCGACTTAAAATGTGTGATCGTTGCAAATTTCCTTTGACCTGTATTGCCAGATTTTAAGTATTCAGAAAGTTGTTGATTTTTTCTTTTGCAAGTAAAAAAGTGAAAAGTAAGATGAAATCTCTTGGTCTTACCGTTATTAGTAAAACGTAAACTGTGAGGAAAGTTATTTCTAAATCATCGTCCATGCAACGCTGCGTTGTAGGTACAATTAGCACAATGTACAGCCGACCACGAAAATGAACAATAACTGATGTAAATTAGTACCTATTAGTCTAAGGGACCTCACACACACGGCTACCTATTGAATTTGGTCGGTATTAAACTCTATCAGCCGAAATACGTCCACTGCTGAACATAAGCCTCCCACATAGAATGCCACTTGTGGTGGGATGTCCATTGGGGGATTTGCCGTAATCACCACGCTTGGCGGATTGGTGATCGCAGTAATGATATTTTTAGGAATCAGAAGCGGATTAAATTGTTATAAAAATGATTTAATTTGAATTTTAACAAAACTAGGAGGTACAAGTGAAAAAACTTTTATCACAATATCGCACAGAAGCAGACGTACACCTCGGGCGACGACTGGCAGCAGAATAGAGGCAAGCCTCGTTGGCTTCGCGCTTATATAGCCGATGTGGCCTACCCACTATTTTAAACTTAAATATGTCCAACAATAGACCTTAGAATACGGCCACCCCTATCTTTCCCGTGGGTGTCGTCAAGGCGACTAAGGGTTGCACCAGGGACGGGCAGCAGCGTTCTCCTGTGTGTGTATGTTAAGATCATTACTGCGATCACCAATCCGCCTGCCAAGCGTGGTGATTATGGCAAATCCGTCAATGGACAACTTACCAAAAGTGGTACTGTATTGGGGAGGCCTACGTCCAGCAGTGGCCGTATTTAGGCTGATGATGATGTCCAACAATATTAATATACACGGGAGAACGCTGCTACCGTCTCTAGTGCAATCAATTAGTCGACCAACGGGAAGATCGTCTGATGATGAAACACTTAATTCATAGTCGAACATCACGTTAAAGCGTCACCTATCTCGCAAAGTAGAAATACTGAGTTGTTATTTGGTTTTTATTATTTTATTTCTTAAAGGAGCTTACAGCTACAGTTACAATATACATTTTCAGGTAAAACCTAAAAGCCAATTAACAGCTACCACATATAACAAGTAATTTTTTTTTTGTTTTGACTCGCACAGCATACATAACAATTTAATAGTTGATTAGATAGAATATTTTAACGGTATTTTGTTCCATAAAAATACTTCTCATAATATAACCGCCTCGTCGGCCTAGTGACGTGGTTATTGGACTCGAGTGCGTATAAGTTGATACCAGTCTGGATGTTAGATTTTATGAAATCCTTGTCTAATCAAATAGTACAGTAGTAAATCCTAGTTTCGGATTAATAAGTAAAATTACTATACTCTATAATACATATCATCATCAGGTTATTTTTGTCTCCACTGCAGGAGCACAACCCTCTCTCATCTGCCGGAGACAGACGGAGGATTTGGCCTACACTCCCCGCGCTAGCCAGACGGGTCGGGGAGGCCTGATTGATGTTTTATAATGTATTCCCTTAGTCGCCTTGTACGACATCCACGGGAGGAGTTGGAGTGGTATTATTCTACTCTACCGGAAACCACACGGCCATACATATATGAAATGTGTATTTATAAATAAATTAAAACACTATGTAGTCATTTTATACGAAACTGTCATCAAACGAAGACAACCGCTCGTCTGCAGTATCCGTTATGACGCGCCATGCCGCTCTAATGCGGCGTGCACTCTCGCATAATGACGTCACACGCTGCGGCCGCGTGTACACGCGCCTGAATTAGCGCGCGTAGCCGGGATTAGTACGATGCTAGTTCCAGTGTCAAAGCCTCTTAATGCCTAACATTAGTGTAAGATTAACAATACATTACAATAACCAAAAACCGTGTGCCGTGTGGTTTCCGGTAGAGTAGAATAGGACCACTCCGACTCTTCCCGTGGATGTCGTACAAGGCGACTAAGGGAATACATTATAAAACATCAATCAGGCCTCCCCAACCCGTCTGGCCAGCGCGGGGAGTGTAGGCCAAATCCTCCGTCTGTCTCCGGCAGATGAGAGAGGGTTGTGCTCCTGCAGTGGAGACAAAAATAACCTGATGATGATGATGATGAAACAAAAGTGAATTTTAAATTAGTTTAAAGCAACCGTAAAAGCTGCCATCACAAAACGAGTGATAGCGCTGCGTTGGGGAATAAAATATTTTATTATGAATTTTGACAGATGGACCGACGACCTGAAGAAGGTGACCGGAAGTGGCTGGATGCGGAGGGCGGAGGACTGGGTGTGGGGGCGTTCGTTGGGGAAGGCCTATGTCCAGCAGTGGACGTCTAGAGCTAATATGATGATGATGATTATGAATTTTAGTACATGCACATATTTTGATCTCCCGCTTGTTTTAGTCTCTCTTACAGTAAGGTTGGCTGGAAGAGATCTCTTATAAGTCCACCTTCGTACACTCTTTAGGGTTCCGTAGCCAAATGGCAAAAAACGGAACCCTTATGGATTCGTCATGTCTGTCTGTCTGTCTGTCTGTCCGTCCGTATGTCACAGCCACTTTATTCCGAAACTATAAAAACTATACTGTTAAAACTTGGTAAGTAGATGTATTCTGTGAACCGCATTAAGATTCACACAAAAATAGAAAAAAAAACAATAAATTTTGGGGGTTCCCCATACTTAGAACTGAAACTGAAAAAATTTTTTTTCATCAAACCCATACGTTATCTATGGATAGGTCTTCAAAATTGATGTTGAGGTTTCTGATATCTTTTTTTTCTAAACTGAATAGTTTGCGCGAGAGACACTTCCAAAGTGGTAAAATGTGCCCCCCCCCCCTGTAACTTCTAAAATAAGAGAATGATAAATCTAAAAAAATATATGATGTACATTGCCATGCAAACTTCCACCGAAAATTGGTTTGAACGAGATCTAGTAAATAATTTTTTTTTAATAAGTCATAAATCGTAAACCACAATACTATTATTAAAACATCGATCAAAGTTACAAGGAACTACAATAACTTTTATATTATGTTACTTGCTGCTACGGAACCCTTCATGGGCGAGTCCGACTCGCACCTGGCCGCTTTTTATTTATGCATTTTTTTGTAATAGTTTCAATTTAATCTGTTTATGTTTCGCTGGTTATGGAGTGCCAGGGATGTTAACGTAAGACGTTTATTTAATTCACGTCAAAAAAATTCCTTTGGTGTATCTCTAATGGATGTATAAGTACGCTAGTCATGTGTTGTCCTACGTCGCCCGCGATAGATATATTTTATCCTAAAGCCAACCCAATAATAATAAAATGTGTCTGTGTCAATGTCAATATAGAGGCTCAGGGCTCGCGGCGGCCGGCGCCGGCGGACGGCGGACAGACATATTTCATCCGAGCGGCCCGCCTGACGCGCGCGTGCCATATTGCGGGCAACATGCGGAACGCAGCGGTCACTTGACATAAGTTGCTTTTTTTTCCACTCGTACGAAATAAATATAAAGGAGCCTTTGTCGGCTCCTTAGCCTAGTCGGTAGTACACCTGCCTGCGAAGCTCGGGGTCGCGGGTTCGGATCCCGCCCAGGGCAATCATTCGTGTGATGAGCACTTGTGTTTTCCTTGTGACTGGATGTTATATATATATATTATTTATTTATGTATGTATATCAGCTGTCCGATACCCATATTACAGGCTCTGCCTAGTTTGGGATCAGGTGGCCGTGTGTGAAATGTCCCCACATATTTATATTTATTTTATTAACCTATATGTCTTGACAACTGGGGTGTAAGGGAGCACAAAAACATCTGGTGCTTCAAATGCCAACCTCACCTACACGCTGCTGATTGACTAACGAGGCCCTTGCGACCGACAATGGAACCATTCAACCATTAAAGTCCTATCAGTTACTCTAAGGTTGACTGGAAGAGATCCCTAAGTGGGATAAGTCAGCCTTTGTACACAACTTTTTTTCCTTTATTTATTTTTGTCGTTGTTAATTTTAGTACAATGAAGCGTTTACATACATACATACACAATATAAATACAATATAAATCATCAATCAGGCCTCCCCAACCCGTCTGGCCAGCGCGGGGAGTGTAGGCCAAATCCTCCGTCTGTCTCCGGCAGATGAGACAAAAATAACCTGATGATGATGATGATGATACATACATACATAAAATAATATATAAATGATTTCATTTAAAATAATTTCTTCTCTTGAAAATCTACGTCCAAATGATGAGAGGTAGCGAATTGCGTTTGCGTGAATATCTCTACCATTGATAGAGCTGTAAGATTATTTATCTAGTACTTGGAACTAACAGGCATTATATACTCCATTCTCGTTTGATCCGGAACTGAGCACCCCTCCCACCCCTCACGCGCCCCCCTCCCCCGCGAAATGAAGCGGAATTTGTTCGCACAAACTTGGGAACAACGTTAATGTTATGATTGAATTAAATGTATTCCGCGAAAATGTACCACAAATATTAGCTAAGAAACTTCACTTACAACCGCGCCGTGTGCTCCTTGCTTTAGCGACCGTGATCTTTATCACAAAGCGGTACGGCACGAAATGTTACGTGATTGACTTTGTGGTGCGCAAACGTTGTTTGTAATTTACAATGAGCTGGCGCCAGATGATTTCGTTCCCATACACAGTTACTTTCTAAGTACAAGATATACGCGTCTCTGTATTTATAGAATTACATTTTTTCTTTACGGTTAAGGAAAATAAAGAATTTCCGCAACTACCGCGACGTGTTCCGAGCGAGACACGTTGCGCCGGACAAGCGGAAACATCCCATTCGCGTTGGGAAACCTTTTGTCTGCAACAAAAAATATAAATACATAAAAAAAGTATTTCTTAGCTCGTCAATTCTGTTCGAAAAGTCTGTGGGCCCAAGGTCCAATACACATAAAAAATCATACAACCTCTTTCCATCCAATTTAGAGCAGAACCAACTTGTACAATTGTACAAAGTAGTGTCTCCCCAGTGGGAATCAAACCCGTGACCTCTGGCGCTCGACTCTAATAACCAATCCCTATGACTATTTTTCTTACTTTGTACAATTTGTATTACTTTGTACCATGGACAGCCATGAGAACAAATGACTCCATTCTTAAAGAGCTCAACATAACAAAACGGCTCTCCACTATCTGAAATGAAAGGACTCTAAGCTTCTTCGGTCACATTGTGCGATCTCCCAAGCACGACCTGGAGAGGCTCATCATCCTGGGACAAGTGGAGGGCAGGCGTGCCAGAGGACGAGCTCCGACGAGGTGGTCAGAGCCGGTGAGGGTGGCTGGCGGATCCTTATATGAAGCAGTGCGGCTGGCCAATGACCGCTATGCGTGGAGGCGCATTTTATACGGTCGCGATCCTCAGCAGTGAGGGAACGACAGAGAAGAAGAAGAAGACAATTTGTATATTGATCCCCAGACGCCCCCTGGCTAGATGGAGCGACGATCTGCGGAAGGCGGCTGGCAGTAACTGGATGAGAAGAACCGAGGATCGGGTTCAGTGGCGCACCTTGGGAGAGGCCTATGTCCAACAGTGGACTCTTTCGGGCTGATTATGATGATGATGATGTAAATTGATCACGGTCTGGGTGTCATATTTGTAAATCCTTGTGTATTTCCCATTGTACAGGAGAAAATTCTATATTGGAGTTAGACAAGTGTATAGATGTAACTTTTAACGTTGAAGTGGCAGTGAGCTGGTCACGTCTGTCGGAGAACTGATTACCGCTGGGGTAAACGGGACCGCAACTGGACAAGCATAGAGTGAGATGCCCCTGGCTAGATGGAGCGACGATCTGCGTAGGGCGGCTGGCAGTTACTGAGGATAACAAGAGCCGAGGATCGTGTTCAGTGGCGCAACTTAGGAGAGGCATGTGTCCAGCAGTGGACTCTTTGAGGCTGATAATGATTGTGATGAATATATCTAATATTTATTTATTTTGATATTTACGCTACAAACTATTGCTACACGCGCTACGCACGATGAAGGCCACGCCGTAGATTTTGTTTTTTATTTCGATATGGGTTACAGCGTTTATGGTTTTTTTACAAACAGAATTACCTATTGTTTGTTTTTTTAGTTTATAGAAGTTTTTAAGAGAAATAAAGTTGAAATTTACTTAGTGTTAACCTTTTATCCCTTCTCCCTTCCCTTCCTCCCACTCTTGCTTTTGCAGGCCTTTACTTTTCTATAAAAAGGATTCATATATCACCTACCTCGTAAGAAAAAAGTATTTTCACTTCCGCTTTTTCGTCGACTTACGTTGCAAAATTGGTCTCCACAAAAACCTCTTTTATTTTAACGGGATAATCATCATCAGGTTATTTTTGTCTCCACTGCAGGAGCACAACCCTCTCTCATCTGCCGGAGACAGACGGAGGATTTGGCCTACACTCCCCGCGCTGGCCAGACGGGTTGGGGAGGCCTGATTGATGTTTTATAATGTATTCCCTTAGTCGCCCTGTACGACATCCACGGGAAGATTTGGAGTGGTCCTATTCTACTCTACCGGAAACCACACGGCATAATATAACAGGAATTTAACCGGATAATATAAAGTCTATTTCCACAGTGAAGCTCCTTTCTAAATATTGTTGAAGGAACTTTGGAAATCGGATAAGTAGTTTTGGACATCACCTCCTACATCCAAACTTACAAACTTTACTTCTTTATAATATACACATCTACGTAGCTTAACTTCTTACTCGTTCCTTTCTCGAGACTATCGTCGTATACTTTGTACAATTATATATGTATGTTGTATATGAGATAGATATGTGAGGCGCAAGTCATTCAAATCTCGATTAGATTGCCGAGAGAGCCGTACTCGCGATATCAATTACCGAGCTTAGAAATACAGTCGCCTACAATATTTCTGCACCGCAGCCTGCTAGACCGGTATGTCACTCATTGTCTTGGTACTATCGACCAGACAGGCTTTTTACATGTATTATAAGGAAGGAGCCTAAGTTGCCTGCCAACCTGTCGTCCCTATAGCCCTAACCTAACATAAAATAATCAGACAATATATAAATAGATGCGAGAAGTAAGGCCATAGACATTTTAAATATAGGTCGTAGGTTCCTCATCATAAGGTTATTTTTGTCTCCACCGCAGGAGCACAACCCTCTCTCATCTGCCGGAGACAGACGGAGGATTTGGCCTACACTCCCCGCGCTGGCCAGACGGGTTGGGGAGGCCTGATTGATGTTTTGTAATGTATTCCCTCAGTCGCCTTGTACGACACCCACGGGAAGAGTTGGAGTGGTCCTATTCTACTCTACCGGAAACCACACGGCGTAGGTTCCTAGTTCCGCCGAAAGTGTGGGTTCCCAAATTAAGTGTAACACCGTTTTAAAGTTAACACATTTACTAGCTTCAATTCACTACATCATCAAGTAACGATTTTAGGCACGCGTATCGAGCGAACACTGTCTCGAGCCTGCGCCCGCGCCCGTCCTACCCAGCGCGTGCTCGCGATGCTCGCCGAACGGCGCGCCGAGCACACACTGTGCCTCCAAATCAGCTCCTCTTTTATTATTTCGCCGACATATATATGACCGCGATGTAGGAAACAATATTTCGCGACCCTAAGAGCGGAGGAGGCGCCTAGTAAAAAGATTTTTCCTTCATATATATGACACAGGGTTTATCTTACCTATTTGTAAATTATAAGCTCATATGTAGCGGTGTCTATAATTCCAAAAAGAGGCACCTCCTGCATATAAGATGGAACTGTAGGAGACCGTCAACTGTAAAGCCTGTGGAGAGGACAGCGACGCACTTGACAAAGAAGCACTTGCTGTGCGAATGCATTGCACTGCCAACTAGCACACTGGTAAGTTATGCAGCAATTTTACAGCTTAACTAGCTGTTGCCCGCGACTTCGTCCGAGTGGACACCTTTTGTAGGCTTTTTTGTAGGACTATTTAAGATAAACATTTCCATCATACATTACATATGTGTAACTCTAGCGGTTTCAGGCGCACGCCAGAATAGCTCGCAGATGGTAGATTTTTTCCTACTTACTTGATATTTTGGACCATTCACACAATATCTTTATAAATTGTAGCCTATGTGTTATTCTGATGTATAAGCTATATTATTGTAAAGTTTCATTAAAATCCGTTCAGTAGTTTTTACGTGAAAGAGTAACAAACATCCATCCATACTTACAAACTTTCGCGTTTATAATATTAGTAGGATAATTGTATAGCTTACACCGATATACCCCCACTATGGACCTTTTTTACAGCTAAAGGCTGCATATTTCGTGTAATATACGAAGTAACTATTAAGTCGGCCTGAATGAATGTCAAGGGTGCAACGATCTCTATGTAAATAAATAAATATCACAGACATTCACACTAATTATCCAGTCCCAAACTAGGCAGAGCCTGTGCTGTGGTTACTGGATAACGGATACACATACTTAAATAAATATATAAACATCCAAGACTTGGGTACAAACATTCATATTCATCATACGAACATTTGCTCCTAGCGGGATTCGAAGCCGCAACCTTCGGCGTGGCAGTCCGAGAGCTACCCGTTCCGCCACGGAGGTCGTCAATTCCTAGTGAAATCAGCCCAAAGTTGGCAAGTGTAGAGACATTGACAATATGCATTAAAAAATTTCAATTTCACTTTTCTTTCAAGTTCTTTCCACTCTATGTTAGTAACCATAAGGTCTAAATGTCTGAGGGTACACCTGGCCCATTGTAACGAGATAAGACGTTGACTGTACACATGCGAAGGGGGGAGGAGGAGTGGGGGTGTGGCACGAAGCCAAACACCGTGTCTAGCTTACTTTGTTTGCTTAAGATAATTAATATATAGGTCGGCAGCGCGGTATAAGTTGGTAACTTGGATATAACGTACATACACTAAGGAACTGACGGATTTTCAAGCGAACTGGATGTTCATGTTTTCAAACCTGACAATCTTTTCGTCCGACCTTCATATAACTCTAAACCTACTGCACCGGAGTGACCCGCCATTGATAGGAAAGTAATTGACATTTGAGAAACACAGACGAACAAGTGCAAGTAGACTCCCGCCTGAGGGTTCCGTACCATTCTGAATACCATCAGTCAGTGAGACAGGACCCAGATGCAAATAGTTTACCTAATTCCGATCCCTGCTCACATGTCGTTTATTGTATAAGCTTGGACAAGTTTATTTTCTTCATATATGTCACCCAAAGGTTGCCTGGAAGAAATCGTTGAAACCGATAAGGCCGCCATTTTACACTATATTCACCCTTCAATTTTATAATTTTTTATATGTACTGGTGTAGTGTACAATATTTGATTTTAAACAAAAAAAAATTGACGTTTTCAAGTCTCGATGGATAATGACAGTGGGATCAATGCAACGCCATCTGCTGTCAACATTAGCAACTAAAGTTTAGTACCTACTGGAAGTCGCTTATTTACGTTCATTAGCAGCGTTCTGATGTTTTCTGAATATTATGCACCCTGTTGTTACTCGTGTACTAGATCAGTACAAGCACGTTGCGGCGTGTAAGGGTTGTCAACAATCGAAATAAGTATCGAAATTCCAGAACGGAATATAAAATGGTCATTTCTGGGAGGAGCGATCTTCGCGTCAGATTCGTGGCTTTTATTTTTTCTCATGACGTCTACGTGAACGCCTTATCGATATCTTGACTCGTTTTTAAGCCTTCTTTTTCCATGTAATTTTAGTTTTCACCAGTTCTTTCGTCCCATTTCGTAACTGGCTACGAAATGGGAAACGTAATTTCCCAGTTCGAAGCCAGTTACAGAATCCTTTATCCCATTTAGTAACTGATTTTTTTGCAAAAAATATAAAAGCCACGAATCTGACGCGAAGAACGCTTCTCCCAGGAATGACCCAAAATATTAATGCAACTGTCGACTAAGATAAGTCAACTACCGAGTATAAACAATAAAGTTTTCATGAAATTAAATAAGCAGTTCTTGTAGTAAGCTGACAGTTTAAACTTACTACAATTACACAAAACATCACGAATTCAAAAGCTAAATTCATTGTAGAAAAAATTAAATACGATATTACAAGATAAATTCGAATAATGACGTAAATATCTGTAAATGACGGTATGTATGTGTGTGGGGGTGTTTTGGGGTGTGTAGGGGTGTACGTATTTTTAATTGGAATCGATTCATTATTTTTAAAGACATTTGATAGCTTCAAACAATTGCCTTATGCAAGGATGATATTTAAAAAACATCACATCCAGGTCTATAAAGTGTTCATTATTTATTAGGAAAGACAGGCAGACCAATAAACTTTAAAAATATATTTTTAAATTAATTACAAAATATAAATTAACAATAATAATAATATTATGCCTATAATAAAACAAAAAAAATTATGCCATTATTTTTAAATAATGTTTTTAATATAGGCATAATTTTTTTTCCAACATAATAAGCTTAATCATATTAATGTCAATTCCATGCAAAAACTCATCATTTAACTATAAAATGACTGCTTGACAAGGAAAGGCGCGCTGTCTCTTTCTAAAAGACTTTTATATATGTTATATATGTATGTCTGTATATGTTAGTATGTAGGTATATCTATAAATACATATGTATGCCCATTATTTATGTTTTATGTATTTGTAGTCCACTCATATTTTGTAAAACGAGGACAACTCTTATTGGCTTTTCTGTTTTGTTAAAACTATTATGTTACTTTATGTTTTAGTTATAGCTGTTGTTGTCCCAAATTAATAAAAATAAAATAAAAAAGCACCGGTTTTAGGTACCGGTCTTTCAGCGGTGACATCAGGCGGGTGATATCCGGTTGGGTCCCATTTTTAACTGTTTAAAAATTGGCGCTCTTTTCTAGGGTGTGGGTATGTGGGTAAGCATATTTTTATTTTCCATAACACGGGTATACTAAGGTTGGCGTCTTCTATGCAATTCGGTCGTTTACTTGCTGTTGAGTAGTACGAATACCCTCGTCTTCTTTTCTGATAGCATTTCCAGATATGTTTTCAATTTTGCTTTCCAACACTTTGATTGTTGAAGTGAGTACCAAAATTTGTTTTTCAATTGGAGCTACACACTTCAGAATTAACTTTTCGAGCACTTCCAGATCGTAAGTAGCCATTGGACTCGATTCTGAAGGCACAACGTTAAAATTTGACAGCACTAAAACTGTTGCTATCCTTGTCACACAGTATTATGAAGATAAAGACGAAACCAATTTTAGCGCTGTCAAATAAATTTTATAGCGGGAGTGTTCGCAGTGTCAACCGTCACCTCGTGAGGCGGGGAGGGGGATTTTTATCATCTGTAACCCAGTTACCCAGGTGTAACCCCAGTGCAGCGTGGCAGCCCTAGGTGTGGCGCGAATGAATCACGGCGTTTAATTAAACGCGTGCGGGTCGTTGTATATTCATCGCGGGCGGCGCGGGCTGGCGGCGGGGCGCGGGGAGGTGTTTTCGAGCTGTGGTCATTACGTTACCCACCGGCACCAGCTTACGATGTAGGTAGCACGTACAGAATGTACGACTATGTACCTGTATGGATTGAACATATAATTATAATAAATAAATAAATAATAAATATGTTAGAGATTCACACCAATTATCCAGTCCCAAACTAGGCAGAGCCTGTGGTATGGTTACTAGATAACGGATACACATACTTAAATAAATATATAAACATCCAAGACTTGGGTACAAACATTCATATTCATCATACGAACATTTGCCCCCAGCGGGATTCGAACCCGCAACCTCCGGCGTGGCAGTCCGAGAGCTACCCGTTCCGCCACGGAGGTTGTCTATTATTTTAACACTACTACCTTCGGACAAAGCCTTTTACAGCAGCAACTGACATTTGTGATTATTTTATTGTGTACTAGCTGTTGCCCGCGACTTCGTTCGCGTGGACAACTTAGCATTACAAATTATTATGTATTTCCCGTAGGAATTAGATATTTTTTTCGGGATAAAAGCTATCCTATGTCCTATTCCAGGCCCTAACCTATATGTGTGCCAAGTTTCATCCCGATCCGTTAAGGGATTGAAGCGTGAATGAGTAACAAACATCCAAACATCCAAATATACAATTATCCAAACATCCAAATATCTAAACATCCAAAATCCAAACTTTCGCATTTATAATAGTAATAAGATTCTGATGTTACATTGACAATACACTGTGGTTCCCGGCTTAGAATAGGGCGACTTCTAATATCCCGTGGCCCTGATACAATCCCTTAGTCGCCTTGACGACAACCACAGCGTTCTCCTTTGCATATTACGATCATTACTGTGAACACCAATCCACCTGCCAAGCGTGGTGATTACGGCAAATCCCACAATGGACAGCCCACCAAAAGTGGCATTCTATTGTGGAGGCTTATGTTCAGCAGTGGACGTATATAGGCTGATGATGATGTAGTTCAGGTATTTAGTTATTATGTAGTCTATTATGTACTTATTTTGCCCCTTCACCATTCTATCTTGACAGGATTTCTATGATTTCAACCTTGCCGTGTGGTTTCCGGTAGAGTAGAATAGGACCACTCCAACTCTTCCCGTGGATGTCGTACAAGGCGACTGAGAGAATACATTATAAAACATCAATCAGGCCTCCCCAACCCGTCTGGCCAGCGCGGGGAGTGTAGGCCAAATCCTCCGTCTGTCTCCGGCAGATGAGAGAGGGTTGTGCTCCTGCAGTGGAGACAAAAATAACCTGATGATGATGACTGTGTATAGCAAATAGCAATGATATGACGTGCCGACAGGAGCAAGTCCGGCCGGAACCGGAAACGGCTCGTAAACACACCGCGGCGCGCGATAATCACTCTAAACGAGTCGACGGACGCTCGGGCCGAGGGCGGCGCCCCGCAGCCCTACGACATGCCTTTATGAGGCGGCAAACTGCTCATAAATCGTATCTAAACTAGCAATAACGACAACGTAGTCTAACTGTAGAGTTTAATTTAATTTGTTTACATTTGAATTTTCTCTCTACCTGTTCAGTTGTGACAAATTATACAATAGGAAGCTTGTAGTAACTTGGTACTACTAATACGAGTATATTTCATTCCAGATTAATAGTCCTATGAAAACAAACGCATTTGCGTCTCGAAAACAAAATACACAATAGATGGTGTTCCTAAGTGGACCGCAAAGTTTACTTGGTAATACAAACCTATTTTTGCTGCTGGTGACCCTTTCATGTATATGTTACCGAGACGTAAATAGCGTTGGTTTTCATAGGACTATTAATCTGGAATGAAATATAGGTGCCAAGACAATATTCACGGAAATTTGTGTGAATCGTGGAACGCGATTATTTTGATCGAAGTCTTACTATTTCTATTACTTGGAAAAAATGCGGAAATGATCGGAAACTGGTAGTGGACGACGAAACGGCGAAATGATCGGAAACTGGTAGTGGACGACGAAACGGCGAAATGATCGGAAACTGGTAGTGGACGACGAAACGGCGAAATGATCGGAAACTGGTAGTGGACGACGAAACGGCGAAATGATCGGAAACTGGTAGTGGACGACGAAACGGCGAAATGATCGGAAACTGGTAGTGGACGACGAAACGGCGAAATGATCGGAAACTGGTAGTGGACGACGAAACGGCGAAATGATCGGAAACTGGTAGTGGACGACGAAACGGCGAAATGATCGGAAACTGGTAGTGGACGACGAAACGGCGAAATGATCGGAAACTGGTAGTGGACGACGAAACGGCGAAATGACCCTATATTTAATAACGTTATCAGGATATGCTGGGGTTGCCCCGCATCTGTAGCGCGTCCGGTATGTTTTTAGAAGCACGTACCGACGGCTTTCAAGCTATAATGCGCAAGGAAACAGCACCATAACGCCCAGAGTCAGGATAATACATAATTTTATGTTGTGTTCCAGATTTATGTTGACAATGCCACTTAAAGAAAGCGGTGTGGTTCCCCCTAGATATTAAAACTAAACTACAAGAGCACTATCTGACTCACTTAGTATAATAAGGTATGTAGTTAATATTATTACTTATTTTATATGTAAGTACTATGCCGTGTGGTTCCCGGCTTAGAATAGCGCCACCCTAAATCTTCCCGTGGGTGTCGCCAAAGCGATTAAGAGATTGCACCAGGGACGGGTAGCAGCGTTCTCCTGTTTATGTTGAGATCATTACTGCGCTTGGACGTATTAACCCCGGGACACGACCCGATATCGTCGAAGTATAGAATCACGTTCAACCAACTGTCCGAGGGGGGAAAGACTCCACACAACGCTAACTTTACGTAATTAATACACACTATCTTAATAGCCTTGTTCATTATTTCGCACACACGACGTTTTATTGTTGTGTGATCTATTGTTGCACTACTTTGACATAGAGCCTTGTCACTGTCTAACTACCACCACAGAAGCATTTTTTTATGCATTACATAGATAAAATGAGCGACTGACACTAGTGCTTGACGCAGTCGATAACTTGGTATCGAGAACGAACGAATGAATGACAATTTCTTATGTTCTGGTTAATATTAGTTCAGTTGCTCAGCATAGGTAGACTTAATGATTGTAATGAATAAGATAAATCAAAGGTAGTTCCCTGTGCCGTTGGGTTTGTTGCCACTTCTTCCCCTCGGTTATACAGGTGGAAGTGGAGTAGATTTAGGCGGAATTTGACGTCAAAAAGAGAATTATGTGTTCCAATTTTGAAAATAAATATTTTGATTTTGATTTGTTGTTAAAAAATAAACCTGTATATTGTTGTAATAGTTTAATGTTAGGTACTGCACGCAAGTATGCCAAGATGTGATATAATACTTATACTATGTTTGCTTTAATTTATTTATTTTTATATAAAACTTTATTGCACAGAAAGCACAAAAGGCGAACATAATGCCAATATGGCATTCTCTTCCAGTTGACCTTTGGGTCATGCAGATAATGAGTGGTGGTATTTTTAACAGACTTCAAAACGGAAGTATGGTTTTATTTGTATGTTTGTTACGCGATTACTCCGCCAGCTGTGAACTGATTTTGATGATTCTTTTTTTGGTTGGTAGGTCATACTTCTATGGTGGTCCCATATAGATTTTATCGAAATTGGTTCAGCGTTTTTTGAAAAAGACAACAATAACAACAAAAAATATATATACACTGATGACGTTTTGGTTTGTGGTTCCCTTCAGCAAAGGTTTTGGAAAAAACAAGACTTCAAGACCTACATGTATAAAATTAAACTACAAAATTGAAAAATAAAGTTAATTTTTAGCGAAAAAAAAACTAAACCGACTACATTACAAATAATATTTTAATTACTCCAAAGCAAAAGGCATTAAATGAGAATCAATGAAGGTATTGATACTCATATACCTATTTACAATTTATAATCAGTTACTTTTAGAGTCAAAAATACAAATTACAAACAAAGCAAATTATACTCAAAGACGGATTTTATAAGCAAACATGTAAGCACTTAAATGAATAGTCATTGTGACATTATATATAAATCACTCTCATAAAAGCATGTGTATTCTACAATCACATCGAACACAAAATGACACATTAGCAAAGTATACTCAAGGACTTATAAAAGCTAACGTAACACTAGCATCGTCCGCTGTTTTAAAATCGTCGATGAAAGTCACACGCACGATGATATGATTCCGCTGGTATGAACCTGCTGGTTCATAACTGCAGAATGATGGACGTCCTCAACAAGGCGTCTTCATCTCGTGGAAGCAAAAACCGATTAATCACCGCATGTCGATCGGGTTCAACATCTGTGCCGGGAATCTCCCTTCTGCTGTTCGGACGCGCTGCCGATGGAAAGACCTCGCTCGTGGGCCTTCATGCATCTCTCGTCGGGAACATCGTCAGACATCGTTTTCCTTCATGTGGTTGCGATTCAAGATGGACGCACCATAAAAACTATTTAAATTTTAAGTTATAAAAATTACATGGCAAAGGTTTATATTGTCAGTCGCCTGAAGGGCATGGTTCTGACGAATTGAGTCCGTTACTCGCCGAAATAATCAAGCCATTGCTAAAATTTATTAGGTCAAGAAAGTATGCCGGGAACCAAACGATACGAGCGTACCATGCCAGACTCCGACTCAGACAGATACCTTCAATTTACATTTTTTATTTACTGAATTATTTTGCTTATTAAATGAACTATTAATGATCTAATATTGATTTTACTTGGGAAATTAAGTAGCGCTTCGCTACATCATTTTTGAACTAAACAAGGATTTTGTTAGCAAACCTGTGAGCACTTAAAGGAAGAGTCATTGTGATATTATATACAAATCATGCTAATAAAATGGATGTGTGTGTACGTATGAGGGTCTATTGGGGTTTGTGTGTATTTGCTATACTGTGTATATGTGTGGAGTGTTCTGTGTTTAATCGAAAAGTTGTTAAGTGTAAATCTACTGACTTTTATTATGTATTAGCTTTTTATATATCCGCTTCTTAGACATCTTAACTTTCAAATTTTTCCTCAAATATGTGAGTCTTGTGTCTAAATAATTTTCAGCAATGGCTTTCGTTATTTCTGCTAAATGATTGACATATTCGTTATCACAGCTATGATATTCTATATCCTGAAATAGATGAAGATTTAATAATTTTGATGTCACTTTGTCAAAAAGATAATCGGTGGTATATTCCTTTTTAAGTTTTTTTTCTTTGATACCCTTTCGCAACTCTAATTCGCAGCACCGGCAAATGGTTATAACGTCATTGGAAGGGTAAATCAGTTTCCCTTTATCCTTTTGAGCGATCAGACTAGTTTTATCGGCATTCTCAGGAGACAAAAGAGAGCTTGTGCAAATTTCACATTTCACTGTTTTTACAAGTTTGTGAACAACAAAGCCTGCTATATATTGCACTACTTTTGCACCAAAAGGCGAAAGCGTAGTCATAAATGTCATATCCTTGACATCGTCATCTTTTGCAGTAGTCGAATTCTTGATTTCAAAGTCGCTATTCAGCCTGGCAGTTGTTTTATTAATTTTGTCTACAGATGACGAACAGTTTAAAATACTTATTTTATCTAGGGAAATGCAATTCCCCGAATCTACATCCATAAGCTCCAAATGGACCAACATTTTTTTGTATATCGATTCAAACTGCCGAATAGTGGGATTATCGTTGCAGCGGCCGTAACTGCGAATGTTTCCGAAGAAAATCTCTATGTGATCTTGTGAGATTTTGTGTAGTGGAAGATATGTCATGCGGATGTCATTGTCAGTCATAACCAAGTCTCTGAATAGTCCTTTTGCACTTTCTGCGCACACACAGAAACCTACAAATCCAGTGAATCTTGCCGTTTTCACCACTAATTCTCCATTATATGTTAAGGTTTTCATGAACTCAATTCCTTTGTCCAATACTTCTGCTGAAGTTTTATAATTTTCAACATTCATTGCACGCTTGAAGCCATATTGATGAATTCTTGAGTCTAAAATGTCGAAAATATTATTGATTAATCTTAAAAATTCTGCTGTGGCTTGAACTCCATAAAAGTTGACTATATGCAGTTCGGCATCGCAAAATAAAAGTGCATCGGCAACACTGTCACTGAAAAGTTGAGAAGCAAGTCTAACGTTCATGATTTTTGTTTTAAAGAAAATATGATTGGATCTTAATTTATTGGCCAAATGGAAGAGTTCATTATCTTGCAATTTATGCAGATCTTCTAAGAATTGCCATTTAATTTTTCTGCCTTGGGAATCTTCAAAAGTACCATATGCCTCAAACGCATTACGAACATTTTTCAGCATATGGCATGGATCCAAAAACAAATAAATCTTATTCCCATTTACAGGATTTTCAAAAAATGTTTTTAAATTGTTAGGATCAAAGCTGCATCCCAATTTTTTCGCGGTGGCTAAATTTGTGCGAAGGCCGTCAAATGTAATTGCCTTGATCTCGACACCAGTTGCTTGCACTAGTTCTATTGCTGTTAATATTAGCCTTTTCTTTTGTTCAGCATTAACATTAGAACAGGCAAAATAAGCAATCGGAACTTTCCATGACTCATTCAAAGCATTTAATAAAAAAAACCAAGACTTCTTTTGCTTTATCTTCACAGTCCAAGTCTACTCCAAAACCAAAATCAACAAACCCGAATGTCCTTCCAGAGTTCCGATGATATTCTTCTGACTCCATGATCTTCATCTCATCAATAATCAGTGCAGCATAAACCTTTTTATCTCCTACTTTAGCCTTGATTGCTTTTAGAGCCTCATCGGTAAATCCGGGTTTACCATCTATGCTGCTAAACCATTTTACTAAAGTGCGAGGAGCCGGCAAGCAAGTGTCAAAAGTTTTTCGCACATATTTATAAGCTCTTGCAGAGTAAAAATGCAGAGTTAATGCAAAAGTTCTTAACTCTGGCGAGTACTGAGTGCGTGGGACTTTTCCAGTTTGGCTTTGTGACATCATTCTCTTCAACAAATCTTTTGTTTTTCCGCCAACTTTTTCCAACACAATTCTGTCTTCTTCGGTTATAAGGAATTTTTCAGTCAAACTATCCAATATTTCTTCTAACTGAGCCACTTTCTTTTTTAAACGTCTGTTATGATACTGTAGTCTTTTAATTTTCTTCCCTTGTTCCTGTATCTTTTTCTTGCGTTTATGCGTTTATGCGTTTCATGTTGCTACAATAAAATATGAGTTATTGTACCTTGTAATAATTCTAAAATTGTAACATATTTTAGGTCAGTAGCAGCGGTAATGTTTGAGAAAACTAGGTGTCACATACATACAGACTTTTGTGTAAGAGTTTTGACGTATTTTGGTACTAAACTCTACAAACCTCTTTTGTTTTGCAATCTACTAGGTTTATTTATTAGTAACTTAGAGTGGAATAGCGGATAATGAAATTAAAATTTTCTTACATTTAATGGAAAACTCAACATTTGATCAGTTGGTGTATGCAGCTGCTCTCGAGAACTTTCCTGTTCACTACTTCTAAGTACTTGTGGCTGTAAATTATTAATATATTGATGTAAATTTTAACTCAGTAGGTGCAAAAGTAAGTCTAAATAGGTAAAAAGAGTAAGTAATTAAATTGATACTTACTGATACTAATTGATACACGGGCAAATCCAGCGTCGGTACGGCATCTTTATAAAGCTTTTTTTGTTTAAGACTATTTACATTAAAACAATTTGGTTCAAAATGTAAACTACATATTTGACTGTGTTTTGTTGGAATCCAAGAAATCTCTCTACGGGCTGCAGCAACCCACTTTCTTTTCCTTTCTGGATCTTGTGAAAATCTGTATTGGAAGGATATTGCTTAGTATAACAAAGCATAATAACAAGAATATAGGTACAACATCGAGTAACTAAAATTGACCCTGCATTCATAATATATACTCTATGCGCGTTAGCATAAGAACATCGGGGAAGGATCCGGCTTTTATCTCGAAGTTTCAATTTGCAAACGATAATTATCGCTCCTATTTGTCGCTAGTAATTAATCTAATAGAATATCTTAACATAATACTCGGTACACAAATCACAATAATTTATATTACACACTATTTATTTTATATTAACGTACTAGCTTTTGCCCGCGACTTCGTCTGCGTAGGTTTCGATATTTACACATCGTCACTGCTTTTAACCATTAATTTAGTTTCCCGTATGAAAGAAATGTTTGCTAAGTTTCATCCATCAGATCCATAGAGTAACAAACATTTAAACATCCAAACTTGTGCATTTATAATATTAGTGGGATTCATAATTTTCTTAAATTAGTATAATACACGTTACTAAAATGTATCCAACTATATGTAATGAATTAATGATAGTTAAATTAAGATTGTTGTATACAAGGTGTTGGTCAAATAATGGATGTAATTGTATTGCTGATACTGATTATAAATCAATAAAACAGAATCGTTTTTTTTCTGAAGCATCTTTTTTGTTATTATGTTGGTGTCACACTTGCCGCCACGTACAGTAACCGCCATGAGCGGCCTTGTCCCATACCCCGCGCTCCCCGTGGCCCGCGCGCACTGTCCGGTCACCGGTCCGGTCACCCAGTTCCATGTAAAGAGCGAGCACCCGCGAGCGCGTACGCACGGTAATTACAACGTCGCATTATTCTAACCACGACTGTATGGATGTATGCCCTCGCTGGTGACAGTGGCAATGTACCAATATATTCATGCTAACGCGCACAGAATATATGATTTTTAATCTATTAGAATAAAATTATTTATGTTATTACTTTATAATCAATCACTATTTCATTCATTCGTTCTTATCGATATCATTATCGACAACGTCAACCCCTACTCACGATGAATTTATCAAGAATGAATGAGCGATAATCCGGCTGAATAAGGTAGGTAACTTTTTGGTTACCATGTGTAAATATAAATGAGGTATTCAACATAGACGGATTACATTGTTATTATTTTTCAATAATTTTGACTTTCGATAAAAGTAGCCATGTAAATGAAATAAAATTGTACTTACAAGTGAAAAGACACATTGCTTGTTTTGCTAGTATACGATTTGCACCACATAACTGCGCATTTACCCATTTTTCATAAATATTGTCTCGCCGAGCGTCTGCGTCAGACTGACAAAAAGATCGTCATCGCCATGGAAAAAGTTCGTGGTTCGAGACAGAGGGGGTACAGGCGAGAAAGGTAATGTTACTCGTCCATAGGTTAATAGGTCCAAGTTACTGCGATTAGCAATCCGCCTGCCAAGCGTGGTGATTATGTCAAACTGACAGCCCCATTCTACAGCCCACCAAAAGTGGCATTCTATTTGGGAGGCTTATTTTCAGCAGTGGACGTATATAGGCTGATGTTGAACCTGGTTTGAACCTCCAACCTTACGAAAGAGAGGCGAACGTACTCCCACGTCTGGGCTACTAACATAGTAAGTACCTAAATAAATTCTTCAAAATGCTGACCTCACGCTACATACATCTTGGAGTCGGTTGGGTAGTAACTCTTTAAAGTTACAGCGGTCTGGAGTCAGCCCCGGCCGGGTCAAGCGCATAAAGCGTCGCTGGAAGCGCTGATAAATTCCGCTGAATTTATCCTCTCCCAGATAAACGAGCGCTGGGCTGGCTGCTGGGAACGACTCTACTGGATTACCTTCGTCTTACACATTTGGTTACTCTTTTAAAATAGTTTGTGAAATATTTAAGTTGTTCGTGTAAGATGCATTTTATTCCATTACTAGCTGACCCGTGCCCACTTCGTTGGGCGGTAAACATTTTCCGACTACAACGAAAAAGTCTTCATGTTTCGGGTCAATAATATATAGCCTATGACACTCACAAATATCCTGGCTTCCTATTGGTAAAAGACTTTTCAAAATCGGTTCAGTAGATCCAGAGATTACCCGCTACAACCTCACTAACTTTGCCTCTTTATAATATTAGTATAGATAATCCCGTAAAAAATTAAACGCCTCGTTGGCTTTGGCTGGGTTATTGAACTCGAACAGAGGTCGTGGGTTCGATTCCCATTGGGAACAGACAACTGTACAGTTTGTACAAGTTGGTCCCGGTCGCTCGCTGCTGACAGCCCTACAATAAATTACCCACACACAATCGTGTAAGGACTGGCCTTTAAGTACTTCTGCAATAGTAACATACATACATAATGCTCGCGCCTTGGTTCCAGAGGGGTAGGCAAAGACGATTTATCGCCACTTTGTCAATGTCGCAAAGTGGCTTTTCTTCGCCCGCTTTTTACCTTCGACTATGGGATTGCACCAGGGACGGGAAGCACCGTTCTCCTGTGTGTATTAAGATAATAACGTGATCACCAATCCGCCTGCCAAGCCTGGTGATTATGGCAAATGCCCGCCAGAAGCGGCATTCTATTGGGGAGGCTTGTGTTCAGCAGTGGACGTCTTTAGGCTGGTGATTTTTAAAAATTGATCTCTGATATCTATATCTGGGAACATCCATCTGAAACAAAATGAAAGGGACAATAAATAAATGGATTACATAATAAACAGAGGCGATAATTCTTTCGGGGCGAGGGGCGCGGGGCGCGGGGCGATACCGTTTATTTGTTTAATCTAAATGCTAATTGTCCGCAGCGGAGGAAGGCAGGGGGGGGGGGGGAGGCAGGACAGTCACGAACTGAGCTGATGTCGGACAGTGTGTACTAGCAAGCCAGTAAATACTGGTACAGAATATATATTCTGTATTGCACATTTTGTGAACAAAGTCAAGCTCTTTAAAAGAGATCTCTTCCGGCCAACTTTACACGGTGTGAGACAAGACAGTAAGAGGGGGAGAGGGGGGGCAAAAAAGTACATAATAGGCTACATAATAACTAAATACCTGAACTACACCATCGTCTACTTCTGAACACAAGCCTCCCCAATAGAATGCCTCTTTTGGTGGGCTGTCCCAACCCTGCAGACCGTCGGAAGTTTATTCCACATCTGCGCGGCTCGGACAGTAAAGGAATTGAAAAAGAATTTGGTGTTGGAATTGGGATAGGTGAGGGTCTTGATTTATACTTTCTCTCGAAAAGTAGTGAATTAAAAAATCAACATATGATTGTTACATAGATATATTTGCCCAAGCACCACCAAAGGAAAGCCCAGACGCAGAAGAGTCTGAGTCAAAGAAGCATCTGCTTCAGCTATACAAGCAACGTTAAAGGAACAGCAAATTAAATACATTTAAAGCTGCAAAATGAAGTCAACGACGCGGTTAGATCAAAGGGGATTAACGCAATAGAAGACAGAATAACTGGAAGTTAGTCTTTGAGGCAAAGTTGCCGCGAACTTAACTAATCGTTATTCTATACAAGAGTTAGATGGTTTCGTTCGCACCCGCTCAGCGAAAGTATTTCGGCTGATATCCGTCGATCTGCGAAGCCATGTGCACTGTCTAACAGTTCGACGTCGTCTAATGGAGTCTAACGACGATAATTAAAGACTGTAATGCAGATTGAAGTAGAAGACAACAGACTAAGTCATCTTCTCTGTCGTTCCCTCACTGCTGAGGATCGCGACCGTATAAAATTAGCGGTCGACAGCCGCACCGATTCATATAAGTATCCGCCAGCCACCCTCACCGGTTCTGACCACCTCGTCAGAGCTTCGTCCTCTGGCACCCCTGCCCTCATCCTCCCAGGATGATGAGCTTCTCCAGGTCGTGCTTAAGAGACCGCATAATGTGACCGAAGGAGCTTAATCATCAGGTTATTTTTGTCTCCACTGCAGGAGCACAACCCTCTCTCATCTGCCGGAGACAGACGGAGGATTTGGCCTACACTCCCCGCGCTGGCCGTCTGGCCAGACTATTTTTGTCTCCACTGCAGAAGCACAACCCTCTCTCATCTGCCGGAGACAGACGGAGGATATGGCCTACACTCCCCGCGCTGGCCGTCTGGCCAGACTATTTTTGTCTCCACTGCAGAAGCACAACCCTCTCTCATCTGCCGGAGACAGACGGAGGATTTGGCCTACACTCCCCGCGCTGGCCAGACGGGTTGGGGAGGCCTGATTGATGTTTTATAATGTGACCGAAGAAGCTTAAAATCTTTTAATTGCAGTAAGTAATACTTGTTATAATTTAAGTTTTATGGTTCCGTATCAATATTGTAAAAACGGAACACTTATGGTGCGACTTTTTCCGTATGTCTGTCTGTCACAGCTGATTATTTCAACAACTACTAATGTTATCGTCTTGAGATTTCGTATAGTTTTTAATTAATACTTGCCCAACTAGGGTCTATAAAAATCTATCCCCCACCCGCTAAGAAGAAAAATAAACGCTACACTATCACAGTTTTTTAGAAATCAGCAAACTCTTTTACAATCAATAAGTTAGGGAAAACGTCAATCAGGCCTCCCCAAACCCGTCTGGCCAGCGCGGGGAGTGTAGGCCAAATCCTCCGTCTGTCTCCGGCAGATGAGAGAGGGTTGTGCTCCTGCAGTGGAGACAAAAATAACCTGATGATGAAGTTAGACAAGCATTATTTAAAACTAGTCGATAGCAATTTCTAGGCTTTAGTACTACCTAGATACATGCAACATTTGCTCACAAATTAAATTTCGTTAGTACTCTATGACACTTTGACACGTAAAATGTTATTTTGGAGCTAATTTTATAGTTAGCGACGCCGACGACGCTGCGCCCAAGTTCTGATTAACTTGTACAGTGTACATACTGGCACTTTGAACTGCGCGCGAGGCGGAACTTGCGCCAAGTAAATGACTTGAAATAACAATAACTCTACTCGAGACTTTACTTGGCTTTTTACTTGATAGCTTTAACCATTTTTATGTAACTTGGAACAGATGTTGCTTTGGGCTTAGTCAAAGTCAAAATCATTTATTGCATATGAGTACACTTGGTACATTTATACACGTCATATTTTTATCGACTACCGCTTCCTAGGTGTTAGCGCTGTGAAAAAGAAACGGCGCAACAAAACTTCACGCAACACATCTTTTAAAAATCAAATTTGCATACAATTAATAAAGATTTTGCTTATTCCAAAAATCCCCTGCGAAAAATCCCCTTAAGGGGATTTCTGGAATTTTTGTCCAGAAATCCCCTGCCGATGCTCAAAGGAAACGCTAAGGGGATTTCTAGAAAAAAATTACAGATGGTAAGTTAGCATACTTTTGTGGGAAAAACTCCTAATCAGGTGGAAGGTGCCTTTAGAATATGAGATATCATCATCATCAGGTTATTTATGTCTCCAATGCAGGAGCACAACCCTCTCTCATCTGCCGGAGACAGACAAAGGATTTGGCCTACACTCCCCGCGCTGGCCAGACGGGTTGACTGTCTCTGGCAGATGAGAGAGGGTTGTTCTCCTGCAGTGGAGACAAAAATAACCTGATGATGATGATGATGCGTCTCGCATAAGAAAGATTTCTTTAACACTTCAAGCTTACTTTATCACTTCGCTTTGAACACAAACGGAGCATGTTCGTACGGTCGCCCGCCCGCGACTGCCCGACTCTCCGTGTCGCTCGGAGCCCCGAGCGTGTAGGTAGGTAATCGTACCGCGTCCCACGAACACGAGCCGCCCTTTATTCAATTCCCGTTTTACATAAACTGTTTACACGCGAGCTGGTGTAGGCGGGGGCGATGAAGGGGCGAGGAGGGGGCGAGGCGGGATAGTTCGCCGTTTGACGAGACGTCGACGTTTATGTTACGCGAGACGTGGAAAATTCTTTAAGAAAATAATATACACGGCCAGGGTACTACAGCTCTTGCAAAAAGTATCGTCTTTTGGTACGTGAAGTTCAACTGGCATCATTTATATTTGATTTGCAATATTGTATATCATTGATTAGGTACTTGTAAAACCTCCAAAGGAGACGAAGAATCTGATTTTTACTAATGAAAGTTCAATAGAAAGAAATATAAAAGTTCAATAGGGTTTTGGACTTTTTCGCCATCGTGTGGCGGAACGGGTAACTCTTGGCCTGCCACGCCGGATGTTGCAGGTTCGAATCCCGCTAGGGGCAAATGTTCGTATGATGAATATGAATGTTTGTAACCAAGTCTTGGATGTTTATATATTTATTGAAGTATGTGTTATCTAGTAACCATAGCACAGGCTCTGCCTAGTTTGGGACTGGATAATTGGTGTGAATGTCTGAGATATTTATTTATTTATTTATCATATACCTAAGTTCGAGGCAGGATAAATGGCAGTGTTACCATCAAACACTGCCTTGTTACACAAAAGCCTATTCTGCAGGATACCTCACATATATAATAAAATCCCTAAAACTATACGAGATGAAGATGAGATTAATTTATTTAAAAAAAGACTCCACGATCTGTTGACAAAAAAATGTTATTATAGTTTGGAAGAATTTCTTGGTGACGGTTAAATTTAAGGTTTCAATTTGTACGAGTATCTAATTATCTTTTAAATGTTCTTTTTTCTTTTTTGTAACTTTGTTTTAAATGCATGCTGCACTGCGACACAACGTTGTGTGCCCACGTGGCGGGACGTAGCCGAGGTCCTAACTATGACATGTAATCTTTTCTATACCTATGATCCACAAATAAATATACAATACAATACACTTTATTGCACAAACAAATACAGTTACACGTTATAGAAGTTACAAATAGTACAATTTAGGCGGTCTTATCGCTTTAAGCGATTTCTTCCAGACAACCTTTAATATATAGTGTAACTGTATTTGTTTGTGAAAATAAAGTGTATTGTATTTCATTTCATTTCATCATCATCATCATCAGCCTGCAAGAGCCCACTGTTGGACAAGGCCTCTCCCAAGGTGCGCCACTGAACCCGATCCTCAGTTCTTCTCATCCAGTCTCTGCCAGCCGCCCTACGCAGATCGTCACTCCACCTAGCTAGTTTATTTCCTATTTCATTTCATCTAATATTAATTCGATTGTACAAGTATTTTCCCTCCGCGTCCTATAGCCGATGCAATACTCCTGTACTGTATATACGCTTCCATTGTCGTTCAGTCTATCACCATCAGCATCTTAGACGTCCGCTGTTGGACACAGGCCTTCCCCAATGAACACCACTTCACCCGGTCCTCCGCCCTCCGCATCCAGCCCCTTCCGGCCACCTTCTTCAGTCCCACTCCGCGATCTCCCCTGCAGAATTCGTCTGCTCCAACGGCCGTCGTTTCTGCGCCAAATGTGACCGGCCCACTGCCACTCTATACTTACTGTTAATTTAATTTCTATTAAGTATATTGTGTTGTACTTACTCATGTATGTGTATGTTAGTATTGTATGTATATATGTATGTAAACGCTTTATTGTACCAAAAATAACAACAACAACAATAATAAAATAGGAATTAAACTGTGTACAAAGGCGGACTTATCATACTCATACTCATTTATTTCAACCTTTTGGGACATTGAGAACTCTAGGCTAAGTCGACATTGTTTTGTTTACAATTTTACATTTTGTTTCACATTTATGCATGGCTGGCGTTAACGCGACCATTATGAATACATGGCAATGAGCGACCAGTTTCTACGTTATAAACATTAAGCTGCGGTAGATGGCATTGTCAAATATACAAGATAAAATAATTATAAATATCAATAGATATGCATTATTAGCTGCTGTAAAGTGGCATTGTCAACTTATAATTAGAATGCTAAATAAAATAATTATGACTATGTCAGTTTGTCAGCTGCTGTAAAGGGCTTTGTCCGCAAGTGGTAGTGTAAAAATATTATTAATATAAAATTAATGTCAGTATCAATATCAATAATATACTCTATCAGCTGCTGTAAAGTGGCATTGTCCATAAAATTATATCCCACTTTATATCCCACTCCCAATCCCAATTTATATCCCACTTAGGGATCTCTTCTTATGTAATATGTGTAGAACCATAAAAACTTAATACTTATAACTTATTTACTATTTTATTTTATTTATTATAGTCATATAAGTACCTATTTATCATTTAAATTTAAGCAGCGCAACCTACAATTTCTCTGGCATAATATTTTCTACCCAAAGGTTGTCTGGAAGAGATCGCTTAAAGAGATAAGACCGCCTAAATTGTACTATTTGTAACTTTTATAACGTGTAACTGTATTTGTTTGTGCAATAAAGTGTATTGTATTGTATCGTACTATTCTGGCAAGCTATTATCTTCACATATAAATAATCATTTTAATAAACTAAAGTTGTGACATGCTGATAAAGGGCACGCATATCCGAATAGTCCGCGTGATCCAGGGTTCGGCCGGGGATGACGCGATCTTGACAGACGTAGGACATTTTAATACCTCGACACAACAATAATGCGGGACATCTACCGACACCGAACCGAATACATAATGTACCGTATTACAGTTTGGGAACAAGGCTTTCGCGCGCCGAGAGACACATCTGAGAGGTTTTACAAACTTTTTAGGCTTCAGTTCGCACTCGATTTTGGTGAGGAGACATTTTATAAGTTTGTCGGCTGCGGCATGCACCCCATACAGCGAACCGATTTCGTTACTACACTAGCAAACGCCCGCGGCTTCGCCCGCGTGGAGCAAGTGTTTATTTCCCGAGGGAACCATTGTTCCAGATCAAATTAAACATGAGTCTATGTTCATATACATGATGTTATGTGTACTAATCAAAAATTTATAGCAATTAGTTGAACAGCCAAGCTGTTAAAGAAACAGACAAATAAACACACAAACACTCTTTCGACTTAATGAAATTAAAACTGTTGCCCGGAGATTCGCCTGCTTAAAAAATGTGTTTGTTTCCAGCTGAAAAAACCCACTGTAAACCAAGCTATCCAACAGTGAAAACCACATTCGAATCCATTTAGTGGTTTTGGAGAAGAAGCTGATGACTTTATCAATATCACAAATTATTTAATAGACGTGTTTACTTGTAATGTTTTCATCGTTTTATACATATGATAAAGTTTATCATCATACCAGCCCTGCGACATCCACTGCTGGACATAGGCCTTCCCCAATAAACGTCACCACACCCGGTTCACTGCCTCCAAATCCTGCTTCCGGCCGCCTTCATCACGGCGTCGGTTTATCTCGTAGTGCCCCCCCCCCCGCCACCCAGCGCGCGTGCCTATCCGAGGTCTCTACACAGCTAGTTAACTAAAACTGAGCAGCAGAACAGAAGCCACGGTTTAAAAGGCAACACCTAGAAATAGTAACATTGTTCTGAGGTAATTATGTTACACTGCTTACGTTTGTATCATAGTTGGAACGTTTAATTACCATAAACTCTTTGGCGAGTACAATAGATGTGATGACGTCACAACGAGTCGGGAAGGCGGACTCGGGGGATGTCGCCCCGACGCGACGCGGCGGATACTCTTTGTTGGCAACTTTATGTAGCACCGCCGGCAGGGCTGACTCCAAACTAACAGTCAAATATGAAAACAAACGCATTTGCGTCCCGGACACAAGTTATACAATAGGTGGTGCTCCTAACTGGACCGCAAAGTTTACATGGTAATACAAACATGTCGCAGGTTCCTCTTCTGAGGGCGTGGGTTCGAATCCCACTTCTGATGTCGTAGGGTCCTGGTTCCGCCGACAGTGTGGGCTCCCAAATTGAGTTTAACGCCGTTACAAAGTTAACACGTTTACTGACTTAAATGACACTACATGAAATTACACTACATCATCAAGTAACGATTTTAGAAGGCAGACGATCCGTCAACGTAGCGCCTGCGCACCGCACGCCTTTCCATCGAAGACTGTCCCGGTTCTGCGCCTGCGCCAGTTATACTCGACGTTCCGTCAGCGCGTGCTCGCGACGATAGCCGAACAAATCCGAACGGCGCGCCGAACACGTACTGTGCCTTCAAATCAGCGCCTCTTTTATCATTTCGGCGACAAACATGTTTTTGCTGCTGGTGACCCTTTCATATACACGTTGCGAGTCGGAAATAAGGTTGGTTTTTGCATGACTATTGGTTTGAAATGACATATACGTACCTACTCCATATAGGGTGTATCATCAAGACCGGTCAGTATAGGGAAGTCAGAAACTACAAGAGATATGATAACTTGTTATAAGAAACCATGACGTTGATTTTAGAGATAAAATCAAAAATACAGCATCATCATCATCAGGTTATTTTTGTCTCCACTGCAGGGGCACAACCCTCTCTCATCTGCCGGAGACAGACGGAGGATTTGGCCTACACTCCCCGCGCTGGCCAGACGGGTTGGGGAGGCCTGAGAGTTGGAGTGGTCCTATTCTACTCTACCGGAAACCACACGTCAAACAACAAAAATATAGCAAATACAAATTTATTCCTTACATCCTACAGTATAGTACTAAAATAACAATTGTTTTTTTAAATGTCCGGGTTTGATTCCCGGGTCGCATTATTATGAAAAACTATGAATTCAGTTTTTCTTTTCTTTAAATTCGAAATACGTCCACTGCTGAACACAAGCCTCCTCAATAGAGTTCCAATTTCGGTGGGCTGTCCATTAGGGGATTTGCCATAATCCTACGCTTGGCAGGCGGATTGGTGATCGCAGTAATATACACAGGAGAATGAGGAGAACGCTCCTGCCCCTCTCTGGTGCAAACCCTTAGTCGCCTTGATACCCACGGCAAGGGGCCTCTCCAAGTCATGGTTCTTTAAAACAAATTAATCTATCTCTTCTAGTTTCTGAGTTCCCCATAATGCCTAGTGTAGTATATCTGCTTTGGAATGGAGCAGTTTTTATATTAATAATTCCGTGTTACTCTATGGGTCTAACTTAGGGATTAAGAACTTTAGGAACGTAGGGATTTCTTTATTACTAGTTCCAGTTGTTGGTTAAATAAGGAATATATCACGAGGAAAACTGTATTAAGAAATTTGATTAAGAAATTCTAAGACGTATAATGGGCCTGATTCTGAAGTCACAAGGTTAAAATTTGACAACATTAAAACAGTTGCTATCCTTGTCACACAGTATTATGAAGATAAAGACGAAACTAATTTTAGTGCTGGCAAATTTTAAATGTGTGCCATTTGGAATTGGGCCCACCAGGCAGTATTAAGCAAAGAATGACAGTTTAATTAACAAACAAAAATAAACAATTTAAGCTTATTTTTGCTTTGGCTGGCACAGACTCCAAAAATAACTTATTAGAAATGATAAAAAGGTATATAAGTATCAATAATTTCGTTGATTGTCCTTTAATGCTCTTTGTTTTGAAGTAATTAAAATATTATTTTCTACTTTTTAGTTTAAGTTTGTACATCTTGAAGTCGGTCTTTGTTTTTTTTTTCTAAAAAATAATTTAATTACAGTGAAAAGTAACAGCCCTATAATATCGGGTGTGTTGCGCGGGGCGCAGGGGTGAACAAATTATACGAAAGGGTAACGATGTGCGGCCCGCACCGCGGCGCCGCCGCCGCGGGCCTTCAACTTTCGGAATATTTGAAGATGCCGGCTTTTAAGCCCTAAGGCTGGTCATGTGTTTGTGATTGTTTTATAACGTAGGTAATGATGCTGCAAAGGAGTTGTTAATTTTGTTTGCTTTTATATGAACTGGCTCGTTGTAATCAACTTTTCAACTTTATAATCCTACTAATATTATTTACGCGAAAGTTTTTAAGTATGGCTGGATGTTTGTTACTCTTTCACGTAAAAACTATTGAATGGATTTTAATGAAACTTTACAATAATATAGCTTATACATCAGAATAACACATAGGCTACAATTTATAAAGATATTGTGTGAATTGTCCAAAATATCAAGTAAGTAGGAAGAAATCTACCATCTGCGAGCTATTCTGGCGCGCGCTGCCAAAACCGCTAAAGTTACACATATGTAATGTATGATGGAAATGTTTATCTTAAATAGTCCTACAAAAAAGCTACTCGAAATACCAATCGTGCGCAGACGAAGTCGCGGGCACCAGCTAGTACATAATATCACAATCTATCACATTGACAATTTGCAGAAGTAAAAAAAATAAGACGCCTTAAAAACGACGAAGGATTCAAAATACGGACCCCATATCGGCGTCCAGTGCGGTCGCAAATCCCTAAGGCCGGCCCTGATGGTCAGTCTACTTATCTGTCATTCATTTGCTTCTGCGTGGTGAGGGACTTCATATCATTATCATATAGCCCTAGCCCTGGCTATGACCACACGCGGTCCTACGCCCTCCGCATCCAGCCGCCTCCTGCCACTTCATCAGGTCGTCCGGTCGCGGCGGGGCGTCCCACCCTGCGAGATGTATACCAAAGTGTAATGCTGCTTTTAGTCTTATTGCCCGTTCCTCCCCTTTACGTACCTAATGGTTTCACGGCGAGGTTTTGCACGGCGACGTTCCCCCCCCCCCCCCCCTCGGGAGCTGGAGATAATCTGCTTTGTGTAGCGATTAACACATCGCAGTAAGCCGGGGCCAGACTGCGCACACACAGCCCGACCCCGCCGCTAATGCGGGCCGCCGCAGTAACGGCCGGATAACGTGGGGATTACCTACGCCTATACACGGCATGCGGCACAGCCTCCGAGGATATCACCAACACACAAATATGCATGATAAAGATACACTATTTGCTAACCTACATTTATTCCAGGCCTTCGATGCGTCGAAACAAGAAAACCTATGTACCAGTCAAAGTCAAAATCATTTATTGCGTATGAGTACACTTGGTACATTTATACACGTCATTTTTTTTATCGACTACCGCTTCCTAGGTGTTAGCGCTGTTAACTAACTAGGTAATTAACATTAGTACCAGGCATCTTTGTCATTCAAATAATCGTTTATTTTATAATAGGCTTTCTAACAAAGTTGTTTTTAATGTGAATCTTAAACTTTCTGTCCGTCATATTTAAGATATCCTCTGGTAGTTTGTTGTAGAAGCGTATACATTGCCCCGTGAACGATTTGCTGACCTTACTTAGTCTTAACCCTGGTAAAACAAGTTTATTTTTATTTCTTGTATTATAACTATTATTGTCACAGTGCCTCAAAAAGAGAGATACATTTTTTCTGACATATAAAATATTATCTAAAATGAATTGACCAGCTACTGTTAATATGCTTATTTCTTTAAACTTTTCTCTTAATGAGTCTCTACAACGCAGATTATAGATTGCCCTAACTGCTCTGCCCTAAGATAAAAATGGTCTCTATATCTGCTGCTTGACCCCACAGTAGGATACCGTATGCCATGATACTGTGGAAGTAGCTAAAGTACAGTAACCTCGCGGTAGCAACATCAGTTAATTGTCTGAATTTACTTACGGCGTAGGCGGCAGAACTTAATCTGCCAGCTAATGAAGTTAGGATCCTATCCAAGTTTGATGTTTGCGGCACTCCAACTCACTGTATCGTCACTCACTGTACTCGTATTTCGGATAAAGCAACTCTTTTATATAATAATTTGTTTTGTCTTTTGTTCGCTATGCAAGACCCGACCAATAACCGAATAGGTGGGAATAAAATGAACACAGGTGATATTAATTTATCAGGGCCCCGGGGGGGCGCGGGCGGGCGCGAGGGGGGCTCTAAACACGGGAAATAGAAAAACTTTGCTCGTTTACAATACGCGGTCGCCTCCAGGATTATTTTTATGAGTCCACTCTCGGAACGACTCTATTTGCTTCGTACAAGTTTCGTGATTTATTTTTAGCTCCTGAAATAGACAGTTTAGAACCCTGCACCTAGAAAGACGTGTCTTACTCGGCGGACAAAAGAAGTTTCCATCGCATGCAACGATCTCTATGTACTACTAGATGGAGCGTTCCAAACTATCGCTGTATTCCACGCAAGTAGCCACAACTCTTTCACATTCACTTTGAAACTTGTTAATTCATTTAATAGTTTATTGTACACACAAATATACAAAGAACAATACAAAGAAAAGAAAATTATACAAAAGGATAAGCTTATTTCTAAAGAAATTTCTTCCAGCTAACCTGCGGTGAAGACAAGGGATTATGGAGAGGCAGTAGTCGCGTGTACCTACTACATCTATACATATAATAAAAGAGTAGAAAAAACAAAAGAAAAGCGAATCTGTACATTGAAGTTAAAAAAAAATTTCACTGCCCGGACGTTACTGAAGACCAGTAGAGTCCAAAAATATAATTAAAAAAATTCTTATCTGTCTGTATGTATGTATGTATGTACGGGCTAATCTTGGAAACTGCTGAACAGAATTTGACAGCGTTTCACAGTTTAATAGCTTTGAGTTCGGGCCTCATACTGGTATAAGTCATATCTCAATAAAATGTCAGGATGCTGATATACAAGTTGACCTCTCATTTCATATCATTTGTATGAAAGTGTAGTTCAACATTACTGGTCGTTGCAAGAACTTGACAGAAAGTGACAGAGATGTTTTAAAGCTCATTTATAGATTTATTTTTGCTGATGTATTTCAGGTATTTCCACAAGTCTCGATACAAAAAGTTCGTTATTCGATAATTAGTGGCCCTGTATTAGACCGGTGATCGTCGACAATGTCAATATCGAAGCTGTTCAGGAGTACGTCTGCCTAGGACAGACAATATAGTTGGGTAGGATCAATTTCAAAAGTTGACAGAAGAATTCAGTTAGGGTGGGCAGTATTCGGAAAACTGCGTCAAGTCTTTACGTCACCTATTCCACAATGTTTAAAGACAAAAATCTATAATCAGTGCGTCCTGCCTGTCATGATTACAGCGCGGAGACGTGGACACTGATGGTGGGCCTGATCCACAAGATTCAAGTGGCTCTGCGAGCTATAGAGAGGGCAATGCTAGGGGTCTCTATGAGGGATATGATTCGGAATGAGGAGATCCTATGAATAACGAAGGTGACCGACATAGCCGAAAGAATTAGTAAGCTGAAATGGCAGGTCACATCTGTCGTAGTACCGACGTAGTTGGTACAGACGGGTTCTAGAGTGGGACGCGACGTCCCACGCGCAGGGTGCGACGCCCTGCCGCCAGGTGTATGGACGACCTGAAGATGGTGGCAGGAAGCGGCAGGATCTGTAGGGCGTTGTGGCACTCATTGGGGAAGGCATGTCCAGCAGTTTGACAGACATTTTGTTGTACAGTTAATTGGATATGCAACATAGGAAGGGAATAGGAGGGGAAGGAAGTCGGATGGAAAAGAATAGAGGGATTAGGGTAAGAGAGGAAAGATAAGGGGGCAGTGGTAAATAAAGGGTGTAGGAAGGGGTGGATTAAGGGAAGGGGGAGAGGTAGGAGTAGGGAGAGGGAAGGGATGGGGGAAAGGGTTTTCAACGTTGGGGGGGAAGGAAATATCACCTAATTTGCACAATATTAAAATATAAAAAAATTATTGATTATATGATAATGTCAACTTTATTAAAAAAAACCGGCCAAGTGCGAGTCGGACTCGCCCATGAAGGGTTCCGTAGCAGCAAGTAACATAATATAAAAGTTATTGTAGTTCGTTGTAACTTTGATCGATGTTTTAATAATAGTATTAAGGTCTACGATTTATGTCGTATTAAAAAAAAAAATTTACTAATCTCTTTCAAACCAATTTTCGGTGGAAGTTTGCATGGCAATGTACATCATACATTTTTTTTAGTTTTATCATTCTCTTACAGGGGGGGGGGGGGGGGACACACATTTTACCACTTTGGAAGTGTCTCTCGCGCAAACTATTCAGTTTTAAAAAAAATGATATTAGAAACCTCAATATCATTTTTGAAGACCTATCCACACGTATGGGTTTGATGAAAAAAAATATTTGAGTTTCAGTTCTAAGCATGGGGCACCCCCAAAATTTAATGTTTTTTTTTTCCATTTTTGTGTGAAAATCTTAATGCGGTTCACAGAATACATCCACTTACCAAGTTTCAATAGTAAGTTCTTATAGTTTCGGAATAAAGTGGCTGTGACATACGGACGGACAGACAGACAGACAGACAGACAGACATGACGAATCCATAAGGGTTCCGTTTTTTGCCATTTGGCTACGGAAACCTAAAAAACTGTGGTCCAACGGGCGAAACCGCCGCCGGAACGCTAATTTTTACCCGACTTCAAAAAAAGAGGTTCTCAATAGGATAGTATATTTTTTATTTATTTTTATTTTTTTATCATATTTTTAATGCATAACCAGATTAATAAATTTCTTTTAGGATTTAGTAACACGTAATACATAAGAATGTGTAATGTTAAGTTGTCCACGCGGACGAAGTCGCGGGCAACAGCTAGTATTAAATAATCATAGAACATATAATACAATAAGCATAAATTATTTACATTATTCAACCGTAATGTCAACATTTAGTAATAACTAGCTGTGCCCGCGGCTCCGCTCGTGTGAACTACAGGATCCGCTCCCATTCCCACTCCCGCTCCCGCTTCCGCTTCCGCTTCCGCTTCCACACCCACTCCCCTTTTCCCACGCCCACGCCCACTACCACTCCAATTCCCACTCGCAGCTACAAATGTAGTCCAAACTCATCGCAATCTAAATAGTACGGAAATACTATTATGTGCAATATATTGCATACTAACCTTACCTCCTAATGTGTTTGAAAACTAAAAATGTCTATAACTTTTGATTGAGTTAGCCGATTGCGATGAAATAAAGACTAAATGTTAAGTTAAGTTAAGCCCCATGTTTTTGTGAAAAGTTCATCAAAATCCGTTCAGTAGTTTTTAAGTGATGCGTGCACAAACTCACAGACAAACAGACAAAAATTTCAAAAATGATCGAAATGTTTTCTGTTGCTTATCCTTAGACCCCCCAATTTTTTTTTTGCAAATATCTTCAATGTACAGACACGCGAAGTTTACGATTTTATTTATAAGATTAAATGTTCTGCGTAGTAACTGCACAAGTTTCATTGTGAATGTGAAAGAGTTGTGGCTACTTGCGTGGAACAGAGCGATTGTTTGGAACGCTCCATCTAGTAGTACATAGAGATTGTTGATCGCATGTAATGGCGTAACAGTTGAACATTTGACTGACTGGTGTTTGGAAGGGTTGGGTAAAGGCAGACGTGGCACAGAGGCGCGAGCAGTAATCCGAGAGAGTGCTCGCGGACGCCTATTGTGTTACCTGACATGACACGCGTCAGCCAGGTGCAGGTTAGAGGCACGAGGGCCCGTGTTCGCATATATTTGTACGCCTTTCCATTATAAGAGTAGGTGTCCTTTCGGCTGAATTTTACGTGATTTACTTAGACTCCGTGTTAGTAACTGAGGTTCGTCACTTGTAATTGGTTACAATCTAATCATTTCTATTATTATTTAGCCGTGAAGTTCCCGGCTTAGAATTTTGCAAACCCAATCTTATCGTGGGGACGCAGTCAAGGCGACTAAATAAATATCTCAGACATTCACACCAATTATCCAGTCCCAAACTAGGCAGAGCCTGTGGTATGGTTACTAGATAACGGATAGACATCTTATAAATAAAATCGTAAACATCGCGTGTCTGTACATTGAAGATATTTGCAAAAAAAAAATTGGGGGGTCTAAGAATAAGCAACAGAACACATTTCGATCATTTTTGAAATTTTTGTCTGTTTGTCTGTTTGTCTGTGAGTTTGTGCACGCATCACTTAAAAACTACTGAACGGATTTTGATGGACTTTTCACAAAAACTTGGGGCTTAACTTAACTTAACATTTAGTCTTTATTTCATCGCAATCGGCTAACTCAATCAAAAGTTATAGACATTTTTAGTTTTCAAATACATTAGTAGGTAAGGTTATTATGCAATATATTGCCTAAAGTAGTATTTCCGTACTATTCAGATTGCGATGAGTTTGGATTACATTTGGAGCTGCGAGTAGGAATTGGAGTGGGCGTGGGCATAGTAGTGGGCGTGGGCATGGGCGTGGGCGTGGGCGTGGGCGTGGGCGTGGGCGTGGGCGTGGGCGTGGGCGTGGGGGGGTGGGATTGAGAGCAGGAGCGGAAGCGGTACAGGTAGCGGTAGCGGAAGCAGAAGCGGTAGCGGTAGCGCTAGCGGAAGCGGGAGGGGAGCGGGAGCGAGAGCGGGAGCGGAACCGGAGCTGGACCGGAGCGGGAGCGGGTATGGTACCAGTGTAATCGGAGTGTATGAAAATTCGCATAACTTTTGACTGAGTTACCTACCCGATTACGATGAATTTGTGGTATAGGTATGCAACAAAGTAATTTTGGTCGGAATTTGGACTGCAATGGATTAGTTACGAGAACTAAATTTGGAGAGACGAGGGAAAGAGGTTTGAGGGCAGGATTGGGAGGAGAGCTGAGAGGAGGGTTGAGAGGAGGGTTGAGGGGAGTGTTGAGGGAAGGGTTGAGAGGAGTGTTGAGAGGAGGGTTGAGGGGAGGGTTGAGGGGAGAGTTGAGGATCTGGATCTGGACCTGGGACTGGAACTAGGCCTGGGCCTGGGCCTGTACCTGGCCTGGACCTGGACCTGGACCAGACTTGAACCTGGACCTGGACCTCGACCTGGGTCTGGGCTTGGCCTGTACCTGGACCTGGACCTGGCCTTGGTTCTGGACATGGACATGGACATGGACCTGGACCTGGACCTGGACCTGGACCTGGACCTGGACCTGGACCTGGACCTGGACCTGGACGTGGACGTGGACCTGGACCTGGACCTGGACCTGGACCGGGACCTGGACCTGGACCTGGACCTGGACCTGGACCTGGACCTGGACCTGGACCTGGACCTGGACCTGGACCTGGACCTGGACCTGGACCTGGACCTGGACCTGGACCTGGACCTGGACCTGGACCTGGACCTGGACCTGGACCTGGACCTGGACCTGGACCTGGACCTGGACCTGGACCTGGACCTGGACCTGGACCTGGACCTGGACCTGGACCTGGACCTGGACCTGGACCTGGACCTGGACCTGGACCTGGACCTGGACCTGGACCTGGACCTGGACCTGGACCTGGACCTGGACCTGGACCTGGACTTGAAGTCTGAGTGGAAGTGGGATAGGGAGCGAAAGTGGGAATGGGAGCGGATCCTGTAGTCCACGCGAGCGGAGCCGCGGGCACAGCTAGTACTTAAATAAATATATAAACATCCAAGACTTGGGTACAAACATTCATATTCATCATACTAACATTTGCCCCTAGCGGGATTCGAACCGGCAACCTCCGGCGTGGCAGTCCGAGAGCTACCCGTTCCGCCACGGAGGTCGTCGACTAAGAGATAGCACCAAGGACGGTCTGCACACAGTGGGCAGCACCCTTCTCCTGTCTATATTGTTCAATTCCCGCTGGGAACAGACATCTTTGTACAAGTTGGACCCAATATGGATGTTATATTTGTAAACTAGCTGTTGCCCGCGACTTCGTCTGCGTGGAAAACTTAACATCACAAACTATTATGTATTTCCCGTAGGAATGGGGTGTTTTTTCGGGATAAAAACTATCCTATGTTCCAGGACCTAACCTACATGTGTGCCAAGTTTCATCACGATCCGTCCAGTGGTTGTAGCGTGATTGAGTAACAAACATCCATCCATACTTACAAACTTTCGCGTTAATAATATTAGTAGGATTGTCCAATCCTTGTTTAATTCCCATACCACGCACAGGAGAAAATCTGGGATTAGACAATATACCTATGTACTTATATGTAATTTTAATATCATTACTGCGATCACCAGTCCGCCTGCCAAGCGTGTTGATTATAGAATACAATAATCTTTATTGCGCAAACAAATACAGTTACAAGTTTTAAAAGTAAAAAATATTACAATTTAGACGGTCTTATAGCGATTATGGCAAATCCCCCAATGAACAGCCCACCAAACGTAGCTTTCTATTGGGGAGGCTTGTGTCCAGCAGTGGACGTATTTAGGCTGATGATGAAGAATTTATAATGACTTCGTAACTTACAAATATATATATGTCGTAGGTTCCTGGTTCCCCGCCTCTCTGTGGGCTCCCAAATTGAGTTTAACACCGTTTCAAAGTTAACTCGTTTACTGACTTCAATGACACCACATGAAATTACACTACATCATCAAGTAACGATTTTAGAAGGCAGACGATCCGTCAGCGTATCGCATGCGCACCGCACGCCTTTCCATCGAAGACTGTCTCGAGTATGCGCCTGCGCCAGTTATACCCGACGTTCCGTCAGCACGTGTTTCCGATGATAGCCGAACCAAGCCGAACGGCGCGACGAACACGCACTGTGCCTCCAAATCAGCTCCTCTTTTATCATTTCGCCGACATATATTTTTCGGATTTTTCTTTGTTTCAAAGTCAAAGTCAAAATCATTTATTGCATATGAGTACACTTGGTACATTTATACACGTCATTTTTTTTATCGACTGCCGCTTCCTAGGTATTAGCGCTGTGAAGAAGAAACGGCGCAACAAACTTCACGCAACACATCTTTTAAAAATCAAGTTTGCATACAATTAATAAAGATTTTGCGAAGCTGAATTAACATTAGTACCAGGCATCTTTGTCATTCAAATAATCGTTTATTTTATAATAGGCTTTCTTACAAAGTTGTTTTTTAATGTGAATCTTAAACTTTCTGTCCGTCATATTTAAGATTTCCTATGGTAGTTTGTTGTAGAAGCGTATACATTGCCCCGTGAACGATTTACTGACCTTACTTAGTCTTAACCCTGGTAAAACAAGTTTATTTTTATTATCGTCTGCCTTTTAAAATCGTTACTTGATGATGTAGTGTAACTTCCTGCAGTTTTATAACTATGGTCATTCATTATCATATTAATATCCCTTTTCTATTCGTGGTCTCCACCGATCTTGTACGTCCAGCACTGGACGTCTAAAGGCAGATATGACACTCAAATAGAACTAATAGTTAATAACAAGTCTTGTTTAGCTACTTATTTAGTGGTATGTGTGAGTTGTCAGCGATCGCATCGTGACTCTACAGTCTCGTTTAGGTCTTGAAGGTTATTGAAAAAGGTTGGCGAGGTGGGGCACGTGCCGGACGCAACCCAAATAAATAAAATATAAAGTAAACATACATCCGAATAAATTCGCCATAAATTGGATCGCAGGTCGCGGAGGATCGCCGCGGGACCGCCACCCGCCGCCGCGAGGAGCGCGCAGCAGGTCCGCCTTCAAATATACATACCTACATCGTAACACGCTACATATTTTTAAGTCGGTATGTTTACAGGTTTACTCGTTCGGCTACCTGCCTCCGGGCCTGGCAAGTGGTTCGCTTTCATTTTACATTTGAAATGTTTTTATGGCCTATTCCACATATCCCTACTGGTCTGTCCCTACTAGTAAGGAAAAACGGAATTTTTTTCCACTCTTTTCTTCTAGGGGGGATACTTTTCCATTTATCTCCACTGTTCTAATAATTCAGGAAATCGGTATCATCACATTGAAAATGTATAGGTGTTTTGCTCGTGTTTTGTTTATTATATTATAATTATTATATTCTAAAAGTATGCAAACTTCTTCATTATGAGAGGAGTTAAGATACTCTTTCATTGTGAAGTCTACGAAAATGTCACAATGACGTTTTTAAAATGTACCTTACATAAATTTAAAGGTACCTAACTGCTTCTTCATTTCCGAGGAACGGTTTAGGAAAGCCTCAAATTGGGACTTAAGTATAGTCACGACCCACTTTTTTCTGCTACCGTGTCAGTTCTGTGTTATATTGTTACTGTGTTCATCATCATCATCATCAGCCTGAAAGAGTCCACTGTTGGACATAGGCCTCTCCCAAGGTGCGCCACTGAACCCGATCTTCGGTTCTTCTCATCCAGTCACTGCCAGCCGCCTTACGCAGATCGTCGCTCCATCTAGCCAGGGGGCGTCCAACACTACGCTTGCCCAGTCGCGGTCTCCACTCGAGAACTCGTTTACCCCAGCGGTAATCGGTTCTCCGACAGATGTGACCAGCCCACTGCCACTTCAGCGTACTAACTTTTTTAGCTATGTCGAAGACTTTAGTTCTCTGGCGGATCACCTCATTTCGGATCCTGTCCCTTAGAGAAACTCCGGGCATAGCTCTTTCCATAGCCCGCTGAGCGACCTTGAGTTTTCGAACTAGTCCCACTGTCAGTGTCCACGTTTCGGCGCCGTAGGTCATTACGGGTAGGACGCACTGGTTGAAGACTTTTGTGTTCAGGCGCTGTGGTATACTGGTTACTGTGTAAGTTTTATTTATTTATTTAAAATACTCTTACAGCACCATAACAGTAAATCCAATTCGGCACTGCGAACCACAAATTACCTTTCCAACTTAAGCACTCTAACGTAAAAAAATTACATTTTATTCACCTCCTAGCCCCTATGGCGCGAAGTGCGGCTCCTGTGAATTCCGCCAGGGAACAGTTGAATAAATCCAACCCCTCCCGAGCCAGAGCAGAGCATTCAGTACCCTGAGCGCGCGTCGCCGCAACTGGCGCGCCCGCGACGATGTCGGTGCCGCGCGCCGCGGGCACGGGGCAAGCAAGTTCTATCGTTACGCACTAATCATCAGTGTGTGCATACGTACACCAACATACTGACGTTCTGACTGGCTGCCCGCGTCCCGCGTCCCGCGCTCACCCCTCGATAAAAGCAGTGCCATTGTGTATTGAACGATATATTGCAACTGTCTTTCAGAAAAATTAATAGGTTTTTTTGGTGGTCCTAAAATATTTTGATAATTTCCTTAATTAATTATCATATCATCGCCAAGAAATTCATTGTTCCAAGTTTTAGCTTAATACGCCCAGTAGTTTTCGAGTTATCCAGCTGACAGACAGACGGAAAAAAATGTCGCTGTATGACTTTAACAGATCCCTAAAAACAAGAAAAAAATTACTTCATATGGTAGGTAAGAAACATAAACCCTACTAATATTATAAATGCGAAAGGATACTTGGATGTTTGAATGTTTGTTACTCAATCACGCTTCAACCACTGGACGGATCGTGATGAAACTTGGCACACATATAGGTTAGCTCCTGGAATAGGACACAGGATAGTTTTTATCCCGAAAACACATCCCATTCCTACGAGAAATACATAATAAAGTCGCGGGCAACAGCTAGTTATATAAACGCATACGTGAATAAAAAATAATATAATTTTCTATAAAATTTATTTTCTCATTTATTTATCTATATAACGTACATTTTCATAAAAATATCTCGACGTAGTCTAGTAGGAGACACTTACAGCGATATGGTATAATAATTATTATTTTATTACGTAAAATCTTCCGTGATACATTAAAAGTAAAACAATGTAGTGGTGGAAAGGCTGCGTACAATGCGGTCGACAGTATGAGCCTCCACGTCCGGAATTCTAATATCATCACAACGTTAGTAAATATCTAAGATTAAAGCCTTATCACCACAGTACGAAGGTCGACATTTACAATCATAATTGGAACAACACCACGGCCAGAGCAGGCGTCATAGCGGATCTATAGCCAATAGCAGGCGAGCGGCATACATGAATTCGTTCATAGTGACTTCATATTTCAATTCAAATCATATGAAAACTAGAGATAAAACGGATATCTGGTAACTATCTGGTATCCGGCCTCCGGGAGCCGCAACTTGGTTACATTCACAATGAAACTTGTGCAGCTACTACGCAAAACATTTAATTATTACTAAATATTAACGCAACGGGTAAATAGCGTCAATATTTAGTAAATAATTAAAGTCCTGCGTAGTAACTGCACAAGTTTCAAAGTGAATGTGAAGGAGTTGCGGCTCCTCGCGTGGAACAGAGCGATTGTTTGGAACGCTCCATCTAGTAGTACATAGAGATCGTTGTATGTCATAGACCTGGAACACGTGATTAAAAGTGCATATGGACCCAATTACCAAGTGATTAGTTTCAGAGTTATGTCCAGTTAAGTTTCACTTGTTCCTTGAAGTATTAATTAAAAAAAAATTTAGTATCTCATCTCATAACAAAGGTAAATCTAAAATAGATACATCGGGGGAAATAGTACATACCAATTTTCATTTTAGACCAAAGTCGCCTAACCCTATTAACTGATTTCAAAGATAATTAATTATTAATTTCAATACCGAAAAGGATTTTTCTTTCTACCTGTACTTTATCTTAGTAGAAATACGTGGAAGTAAAATTTCCATGTATCCCCCCCCCCCGCCCCCCTAGTAGAAAAGAGTGGAAAAAATAGTAGGGACAGACCAGTAGGGATATGTGGAATAGGTCAATATTACATGTATACTCGCTCGACCTGCCGCTGACCGTATAAACTCAACTGTGCCGAAGCCTGCTTCAGTCTCTCTCACAAGATTTCAAGTTACTGTTTAAAAGCAAGCGAGTGCATACGCCAAATGAATTATTTTATCATTTTCACATAGCAAGGCAAATTACAATAAAATTTCAATTAATATCAACGCCCCAGGCAGGTTATTTCAATAAGCTCGCCTAGCAAGGTTTGTCGTCACGTTCTGCTGCCCAAGATATTACAGAACGAGAACAATGAAGACGCAGATAAACAAATTATGCAGGTTAACCACGCCGGCAGTATTGGAAGAGAATAAATGAACGAATGGTCAAAGGAAAGAACAGAATGAAGAATACGTAAATTAATGAATGGACGAATGAATGAATAAATTCATACATTCATTCATTCAACACGAACGAAAAACCAAACAAAACGAAAAGTCAAACGAACGAACGAAAGAATAGAATGAGTGAATAAATGAATGAATGAATGAATTCATACATTTATTCATTCGTTTCTTTAAAAAAACTACCGGATACTGCTCGGTCGTAGTTAACCAACGATCTCTATGTACTACTAGATGGAACGTTCCAAACAATCGCTCTGTTCGACGCAAGTAGCCACAACTCTTTCACATTCACTTTGAAACCGGTGCAGTTACTACGCAGAACATTTAATTATTACTAAATATTGACGCTACGGTTAAATAATGTCAATATTTAGTAAATAATTTATTGTTCTGAGTAGTAACTGCAGTACATAGAGATCGTTGTAGTTAACGCGATAAATTTTTTTATCTACGTCTTCATTTTTATCGTTCTGTATCTTGTAATGCATCATAAAAGAATGAATGAACATGAAGAGCCCGTACTAAGCGAGCTAGGACATATTTCGTCCGAACCATGCGGACTGCTAAGGAAGCCAATGTGAAATACACAATACAATGATTCAAAATGTAAAATATATTTCCTTAATAATAATTAGTTAAAATATATTTTAATAATATCTATTGAGCATAGCATAAATATACATGTTATCAATAAAAATCTATCAAAATAATGCGCTGTAACTACGAATGTAAAGATATTTTTAAGTTAAATCTCTTAAGGGGAATAAAATCAGTAGTTATCGACTTAAATTGACAAATTTCCAAAATTATTTATTTAGCTATCGAAATATATACATGTCCGATCCCAAACTAGGATTTTCTCCTGTGCTATGGGAATTAAACAAGAATTGAACAAATATGACATCCAACTTGTACAAAGTCGTCTGTATCCAGTGAGAATCGAACGCACGACCTCTGACGCTTGGGTCCAATAGCCAAGCCAGTGGCCAACGATGCGGTCATTGTAATCCATCAAGTTTCGCTGAAAAAGAATTTACATCAAGTATGTTTTTAATTGTTTTTGATGTAAATTACCTATAATACTAATTAAAACCAAACTATTTACTATATGAATGTCCAAAGTTATATATAGTAATTTCTTTTCAGTGGTACTTTTGAACTGAACGATTATTATAACAGCTGAATCTTATAGCAATCTCATACACTTTCCCCTTAAGAGAATTGTTTCTTATAGATATCCCAAAACGGGATTCTACTTAGTACGAATATACAAATAAGTACATCAGCAATTACAATCAGAATATTTTTATATGCAGGCACTTTTCTTTTAATGAAAAACAGGTTTTAAAGTAAACGAATTTAAGGTGGTTATTATCAATTTCGCCGGTCTTGTTTGAAAGAAGATGTAGTAACGAAGGTAGAGAAGGGTATGTTTGGACATTTAGAGCGTATGAGTGGAAGAAGAGTGACAAAAGAGAATTACAGCTAGAGGTCGTCGTAGGAGGACGTTCAAGGGTCAAATTGGTGACGTCCTCAAAAAGGCTGGGGTCCGCAGTGAGAGCAATAAAAGTGCATGAATGTTGATGGATGTGAACGAGGGTAGTGAGGTGTGCCAGGATAGCGCAGAGTTGCGATACATCGTCTCTGCCTACCCCTCTGGGACCAGGGCGTGAGCATAATTTTTTGACTACCACTCAAAAGTATCAAATTATTAGAAAAATAGACAAAGGCATCTTTTTACTCATATTTATTTGTGACAAGATTTAACGTTTAGTTCATGAATTTATGTTAACCGACTGTCAGTACAACTTTGTATTATTAAGATAAATTAAATAACGTTGCATAAAAGCTGTATTCAATAGAATGGCAACTGAATGTGTTTGCATTCTGGTTATAATTGCAGAGTACGAGACACTGGACGAGTCCGGTTCCAGCAGGCACCACTGTTGCAGTCTTAACTACCTTGCCGGCTAACCCGCTCTAACGGGCTCACCAACTATAACGGGCCAACCAATAATAACGGGCCAACCAATTATAACGGACCAACCAACTATAACGGGCCAACCAATTATAACGGGCTAACCAACTATAACGGGCCAACCAATTATAACGGGCCAACCAACTATAATGGGCCAACCAATTATAACGGGCTAACCAACTATAAAGGGCCAACCAATTATAACGGGCCAACCAATTATAACGGGCCAACCAATTATAATGGACCAACCAACTATAATGGGCCAACCAATTATAACGGGCTAACCAACTATAAAGGGCCAACCAATTATAACGGGCCAACCAATTATAATGGACCAACCAACTATAATGGGCCAACCAATTATAACGGAGCAACCAACTATAACGGGCCAACCAATTATAACGGGCCAACCAATTATAACGGACCAACCAATTATAACGGGCCAATCAATTATAACGGGCTAACCAACTATAACGGGCCAACCAATTAAAACGGGCCAACCAATTATAATGGACCAACCAACTATAATGGGCCAACCAATTATAACGGGCTAACCAACTATAAAGGGCCAACCAATTATAACGGGCCAACCAATTATAATGGACCAACCAACTATAATGGGCCAACCAATTATAACGGGCCAACCAACTATAACGGGCCAACCAATTATAACGGGCCAACCAATTATAACGGACTAACCAATTATAACGGGCCAATCAATTATAACGGGCTAACCAACTATAACGGGCCAACCAATTATAATGGGCCAACCAATTATAACGGACCAATACACTATAACGGGCCAACCAATTATAACGGACCAACGAACTATAACCGGCTAACCAATTATAACGGATCAACCAATTATAACGGACCAACCAACTATAACGGGCCAACCAATTATAACGGGCCAACCAACTATAACGGACCAATCAACAAAATGCTGACAGAGTAACTAGTTATCAGAGAGCGTGCTATTTCCATGAAAGACAGCCTTCACCACCCGTCGCTCGCATCTAGAACAGCGACACTCTCTGTTAACTTGTTGATTTCTAGTACATTCCAATATATACAATACTTATGGTCACTGGACATTTAGGTATAAACATGTAATGTGATTCAGCGATTTGTGCGATTGAAATGATAATATCGTATAAGCAATATTTTTTCTGATTTTCAAGGCAAATATATAAAATTGGATAACTCCGAAAATAGTGACATCTATTTTTTTCTCTTTTACATAAGAGAAGGAGAGTCGGAGCCAATTTCGGAGGTATCCAATTTTACGTTAAGTCTAGTTTTAATACAACTTAGCATTAATTAAAAGCTTTCGCCAAGCGGCGTATTGTCAAACCTTCCCAGTCCAACTTTAGCTCAGAAAACCAAGATGGACACTGGTATTTTACACATTGCGCCTTCTATTAAAAGTAGGCAAGTCTTAACTGGTCCATCCTTTAAAATTTAACGTTGAAAGGAACGTTTCCCTCGCCCCTGGTGTCGGCCAATAGGATTGCCGCGAGTATTGTCAATAGTAACAAGTATAACAGCAGCGTATTACATAGTTGAGCCTAGCCTAGCATATCTTGGTGTAGTTTTGAGCCTACCTCACTTTGCTCAGTTACTGAGCTTTGACATCTGAAAGCACAAGCCACACAGAAGGGACGTCGAGAGATGACGAGGCGAAGACGCGGCGCATCTTTAATGTACAAGTCATACCATGAAGCAAAATAATTTTTCCCACCTCATTTATCAGTGTCAATCATCTGGTTATTAAATTAGATATAGATACCATTTTTATCTTGCAAAAAAGAGCAGTTAGGGCAATCTATAATCTGCGTTGTAGAGACTCATTAAGAGAAAAGTTTAAAGAAATAAGCATATTAACAGTAGCTGGTCAATTCATTTTAGATAATATTTTAAATGTCAGAAAAAAATTATCTCTCTTTTTGAGGCACTGTGACAATAATAGTTATATACAAGAAATAAAAATAAACTTGTTTTACCAGAGTTAAGACTAAGTAAGGTCAGCAAATCGTTCACGGGGCAATGTATACGCTTCAGCAACAAACTACCAGAGGAAATCTTAAATATGACGGACAGAAAGTTTAAAGCCTATTATAAAATAAACGATTATTTGAATGACAAAGATGCCTGGTACTAATGTTAATTCAGCTTCGCAAAATCTTTATTAATTGTATGCAAACTTGATTTTTAAAAGATGTGTTGCGTGAAGTTTGTTGCGCCGTTTCTTCTTCACAGCGCTAACACCTAGGAAGCGGTAGTCGATAAAAAAAATGACGTGTATAAATGTACCAAGTGTACTCATATGCAATAAATGATTTTGACTTTGACTTTGAGATGTCATCTGTTAATTGGTTTCAAAAAACTATTATTGTCAATCATGAAAGTAGAATCTTTGAGGTGACTTACGAGGTGCGAAAAATTATTTTGCTTCATGGTATGAGGTGTAGTATCATACAAATTGTACAGAAGCGTCGCGAAATACATACAGACGTGACACGGGGCGCGACGCTTCGCAGTCTACGCCCGATTGTAACACACGCAGGCTCGCTCAGTGCGGCCGTCTGTCTGTGCGCGTATGTTGACAGTTAAATGTAGATTTTATACCCACATTGGGCTCGATTCTGAAGGTACAACGTTAAAATTTGACAGCACTAAAACTGTTGCTATCCTTATCACACAGTATTGTGAAGATAAAGACGAAACCAATTTTAGCGCCGTCAAATTAAACGTTGTGCCTTCAGAATCCGGCCCAATGTTACATTATACGCCAACGCCCGTCTCTTCCTCATAGTTAAGAAAGTCGCACCGCGTCTTCGCCTCATCTTAGCCCGGCGTGTGTCACGTGTGACTTGCGCCTAATATACCTGGCAGTGATTCCAGTCCAAAGCTACACTTCTAGTACAATTTAGTAATATATGGGGCTCGATTCTGAAGGCACGCATTTAAAATTTGACAGCTCTACAATTGGTTTCGTCTTTATCTTCATAATACTGTGTGACAAGGATAGCAAGTTTTAGTGCTGTCAAATTTTAAACGTATGCCTTCGGAATCGAGCCCATGATCTATCTAATAAATGAGCAACCGCTTTGAATATTTTCCAATTACATACTCCTACCTACGTGAGTAATATTTAAATGTCAAACTACAATCACAACCTATCTCGAGCCGGTGAGTGCGAAGCGGCATCAAGTTGCAAATACAATCTTATGTTCAGTTACGTACGACATGAAATTAACAAATATCAACCCTTAAGATTGGTTTATTTTTTAAGATACGATAAAATAGTGTATTATAAGATTTTCATATATTAGTGGAAAGAAAAAATCGCTATAAAGGGATTTGGGAACTACAGAAATAAAGATTTTTGACAAATAAGTCATATAACAGACATCGTCATGTTGTTACATGACGCTGTCTGTTATATATATTTTTTTTTTAAAACAAACAATCACCCAGTCCTTCCGGGTATTAACGTTTCCGACCCAGTGATGCTTTAGAAATATCTACATTTCCAATCGATAAAGTGTCGCTCGCGGCAGCCTCGGACAGTAGCTATTTAACTTGACATACTGCGTGTGGCCCGGCGTCGTATGCGGGGGGAGGGGGGCACGGAGCGCGGGCGGGGGGCGCGGGCGCGGGCGGGGGCGGGGGCGGGGGCGCGTCGTTAGGGGGCGGGGCGGCGCGGCGGCGCGGGGGGCGGCGGCGGCGCGGGGCGCGCGCGCGCCAGCTGCAGCGAGTACGTCTCCGGCTGGAAGGTGGGGGGGCACTGCAGGTGCGGGTACTGCACGCCCGCCGCGCCCCGCGCGCCCCGCACGCCCCGCGCGCCCTCCCCGCCCGCCGTCGCTTTCTCCTGCAACAAACATGGTCCCGATAAAACTAATGGACTGTCCCACACTAATACAACCTCCCGCACCCACTCACACTCGGACACACTCACACTCAGACACACTCACACTCAGACACACTCACACTCAGACACACTCACACTCAGACACACTCACACTCAGACACACTCACACTCAGACACACTCACACTCAGACACACTCACACTCAGACACACTCACACTCAGACACACTCACACTCAGACACACTCACTCAGACACACTCACTCAGACACACTCACACTCAGACACACTCCCCATTCGCTACACACAGGTGGATGCAAATACAGTTAATTAGTTTAATTTATATTTCACTAGCTTTTGTTAGGTTCTTGTCCGCGTAGGTTTCGATATTTACACTTCTTCATTATTTTTAACGATTAATTTGGATTCCCGTGGCAATGAGATGTTTTCTCGGGATAAAAACTATCCTATGTCCTAATCCAGGACCTAACATATATGTGTGCCAAGTTTCATCCTGATCCGTCCACTTGTTGAAGAGTAACAAACATCCAAAATTTCGCATTGAATATTACACCGCATACCATGAAACAAAATAATTTTCGCACCTCATAAGTCACCTCATAGATGTTTCCTTCATGATGATTGACACTAATTGGTTATTAAATTAGATAACAGATGATTTTAAAATGTGCATCTGTTATCTAATTTAATAACCAATTAGTGTCAATCATGAAACTCATGAATGTAAAAACTTTGAGGTGACTTATTAGGTGCGAAAAAATATTTTCCTTCGTGATATGAGATATAGTGGAATATAAAATTCAACAATTTAGTAATATTCTGTATTTCCTTCTTAGTTTGTCCTTAATCTAAATTGTGCCATCATTATCATCAGGATATTTTTGTCTCCACTGCAGGAGCACAACCCTCTCTCATCTGCCGGAGACAGACGGAGGATTTGGCCTACACTCCCCACGCTGGCCAGACGGGTTGGGGAGGCCTGATTGATGTTTTATAATGTATTACCTCAGTCGCCTTGTACGACATCCACGGGAAGAGTCTGAGTGGTCCTATTCTACTCTACCGGAAACCACATGGCAAATCTAAATTGTGTAATTATGTTGAACTACATTATTGGCTGTATAATTTTATGATAACTTCTAATAGTATTCTAACTAAAATAAATAAATAAGTAGACACGACTTTTGACATACATGTGAAAATCTGTAATAAGTTGTATTTTAAGCTATATCTTCCTATATCTTTCTTTCTAACAATATTTATTCTGTCCCACAGCTTTCAATGTACCCTGTAAACTCAGGCTCCCCGATACAGACTGCATGGTCTAGTGTGGGAGCTCTAATATGCATTGTCCTGTCAATTTATATATTTTAATCGTACTCAATTGATGTAACCATACAATTTTAAGGATGACTGTAAAAATCTATGAATCTGGTAATTTATAATAAACTATTTGAATTTGAAAACTATTTGAATATGTTATATCGACGTTGATTTTCCTAATAAATTACATTATGTTTTCGGTGCGTGTGCGCACTGTATGCAGCTGTTATTTGTAACAAGGCTCGGTTTTTTGCTACAAAAATACACAACAATCGCCACTCGTGGCAAAACTGGTATCGAGGCGAGGCCAAAGTCCAATGCGGGGTTTGAGATACTGTTGCATAGAACAAACAGTAGCATGATACTACTGGCGTGTTAACCCATGTTTTGGAACCAAAATTTTTGTGTAGTCGCAAATAATTCCATATCGGTGTAGAATCGTAGGATTTGTTTATTTATTTATTTTAACTCTTTATTGCACACACACAGATAAAATAAAAAATAATACATTAAAAGAAACACAAGTACAAAGGGCGAACTTATCTCTGAGAGAGATTTCTTCCAGCAGACCCGCGAGAGAGATATTTGAAATAATAAAGGCAGACATAGTGTGTACGTAAATAAAAAAAAACATATACATACATACACTAATATAAACTATATACCCACTTAAATAAATTATAAACTACACGGTAAATATATATACATATACATATATATATATAAGTACATAAATAAATATTTACCAATAATATATAAATATAATATATATTATTAAATAATAATAATATACAAATATTCATAAAATACATATAAGATATGGATTCCAATCCTAACTTAGTGATAGATAGTGTTCTTTAACACGGTTTTTGAAAATAAAAAAGGATTTACTATTACGGATGTCTGGTGGTAGCGAGTTCCACAATCGAGCCGCTTGCACAGAAAATGAAAAACTGTAAAAATTGGTGGTATGGGAAGGGAGTTTCAAAAGTGAGCTAATGTGGGATCGAGATAGTTGAGCAGGAGACCGCAAGAAGCTGAAACGCTCACGAAGGTAGGAAGGAGAAGATGGATTTCTGAGTAATTTGAATAAAAGAAAAAGGATATGAGTATCCCTGCGATAAGGGATAGGGAGCCACTTGAGTTTAGACCTGAATTGTGATATGTGATCATACTTACGAAGTCCGAAAATAAAACGAATGCAAATGTTTTGTAGTCTCTCAAGTTTATTCATGAGCTCCTCGGTGGCATCCAACAAGCAGACATCAGCATAATCAATTATGGGAAGAAGTAATGACTGGGCAAGGGTAATCTTAGTTTTCAAGGGGAGAAAGTTTTGGAGACGCTTGAGAGAGTGAAGAGAGAAATGAACCTTCTTACTAATTTCGTTCACATGGGCGCTCCATGACAGGTTCTTGTCAAAGATAACCCCCAGGTTTTTAGCCGTGTTCGCTCTGGCAATAGGCACACCATTGTAAATAATAGGAGGAGTGAATGAGTTATCTAGTAAATTACACATGTACCTACTACCAACGAACAAGGCTTGAGATTTAGTAGGATTAACCAACAGACCATACGATCTGGCCCACGCACTAATCCGTTCCAGATCATCATTCATGGCAGCAATAGCATTAGTGGTATCACTGACATGAAAATGACGGTAAAGCTGTAAATCGTCTGCATAGAGATGAAAGTTAGAAGAAATAACATTTGTGATTGTGTTGATGAAGACTGAGAAGAGTAAAGGAGAAAGAACGCCACCCTGAGGTACACCCGCAGTTAAATCACACCAGTCAGAGAGAACCTCTTCATGGCGGACACACTGCGAACGGCCCCGAAGATAGGAATCGAACCAAGCAGTCACCGAATGAGACACATTAAGAGAGCGGAGGATATAGAGAAGGACATCAAAATCGACAGAATTAAAGGCATTGCTGAAATCGAGAAGAGTGAGGATGGTAATGGATTTATTCTCCATAGCAAAGCGAATGTCATCAGTGACCTTAAGGAGAGAAGTCACTGTGCTATGGCCAGAACGGAAGCCAGATTGAAAAGGGTTGAGAAGGTTATTGTTGGTGAGGAAAGTGATTAGCTGATTGTGGACAATGTGCTCAAGGACTTTGGAGAGAAATGGTAAGATGGAGATAGGACGAAAGTGCGAGAAAGTGGTAGGATTCGAATTTTTAGGGAGGGGTATGACATGAGCTTTTTTCCAGGCTGAGGGAAAGCTGCTAACACTCAGTGAGAAGTTGAAAATATGAGTAAGGATTGACAGAAGTTCGGAAAGGATTAAGGATATCATGCGTGAGCTAAGTTTATCATAGCCCACTGCAGTGGAGGAAATGGAGAGGACGTGTTTCTTAACATCCTCCTCGGTAACTGCTTTAAATGTAAAAGGAGTGCATTGAGGCAATGTCAAACTAGATAGTTCACGAAGAGTATTCGCTTTAATAGGGTCTATTAAAGAGACAGGAGGAAGAGAGAAGTGCTTATTGAGAGCATTTATGTCAACCATAGTAACATCTGAATTTGAAGATTTGCCAATGCCGCAAGATTTGAGAAATTTCCAGACCTGCGTCGGACTACAATTATTGATGGATTCATGAATATGGCGCCTTCTTGCATCCCTACACATACGATTACAGCGATTACGAAGAAGTTTGTATTGGCCAAAGTTATGGTCCGTTGGGAATCGTTTATGCTTTCTTTTGGCCCTGTCACGTTTTCCCATGAGATCCTTGATACCTTGGTCGAGCCAAGGAGCTGGAGTATGTTTTACTTTGACAATTTTGAATGGGGCGTGACTGTCAAATAATTTGACAACTTCTTTACTGAAGAGTTCCACCTTATCATCAATCTTTTCCGCAGTGAGAACAGGCGTCCAGTTTAAGCCGGCTGCCTCACCTCTCAATGTCTCCAAATCCATTCCCTTGAAACTGCGCACTCGGACAGATTTTGCTCTACGTTTTGGAGGTCGGAGTTTATAAGAGAGAAAAATAAGGTCGTGATGGGAGAAACAAGAAGTGAGCTGACCATGAGTAGATACATTATTAGGTAAAGATACAATCATAAGATCCAGAAGAGAAGGTTTACAGTTGGGAGCGTGATGCGTCGCGGAGAGAGGGAGAATGTGCAAATTTACAGCAGAGGTCAGCGCCTTAAGTTTATGTGTCCGGTGGTCTTCCTTTAATAGACAGGTATTGAAATCACCCATAATGAGGATATGGTCATAGAGAGGGCAATAGTCATTGAGGAGAGTCTCAAATGAGGAAAAGTAATTAATATGAAGAGAGGGACTGTAATAGACTGCTAATAAGAGCTTCGTGTGATGTAGAGTGAGTTCAATAAACATATGTTCAGCAGATTCGGTGTACACACCGGGAGAAATACTGATAAAGTTATAGGGTATGTCCGCACGTAGATAAATGGCGACACCGCCACAACTAGCTCCAATGCGATCATTACGTAGCAGTATATAACCGGGGAGAGAATATTGAGTAGACAGGAGAGACGGCTTGAGGAAGGTCTCGGACACGAGTATAGCATCTATAGAAGTGTTGCTGAAGGATGCCAGAAAGTCGGGATAATGTGCAGAGATACTCTGTGCGTTAATATGTACGATGTTAAAATTATGTGGGAACTTGGAGAAGACCAAAGAGACTTGGTCATGCAGCGTCGAAGTGGAATCATCACTATCAGCACTATAATAGCCATCTAACGAAGAATCGCACGAAAAAAAGCTGTCATCCAAGTCGATAAAATCATCCATATGGCAATAAAATATACTACTTAATACAATATACTAAATATGAATAAAATAATAAATGTAATACAGTTATAAAAACAGCAATAGATATATCTATTTATACAATAAATTTTAGAGCAGCACTGCTCAATCAACACTCGCCGGAATGCTAAAGGAATTACAAGTGAAAGAAATGTGGACAACTTTAGAAGGGGAAATAGAGTGAGGACTGAACGTTTACATCGAAAATTAATTAAAGAAATAACACTAAACATTCATTTGTAAAAGAATTTGCCCCTTACAGAACACGTTTACTTTGCAAAAGCAATACAAAATAAAGGAAACCGTTAAAATTACAACTTCTTTTACTATGTGACACACACTAGGCTGAATAACATTCAGTGCCTTAGTCAATAGTCACAGAGAAAAGTAAAAATGTCATGTTCGTCATCTTAAACGTCACTCACACACAGCACAACAGATTAAACATAAAATAATATAAATATGTGGGTGAGTAAGAAAATCGCCTCACAAAAGTACCTTAAACATTATTTACCGAGTTATAATTGCAATAAACGAATATGTATTACACGGCCGAGTAAGGGAGGCGAAAACGGCTGACACCAAAAAGTAAACATTGGATGGATCATCACTTGGCACGCCTACTTCTCCCCTTTTTTGGAGTTTTTGAAGTTGGTGATGATGGATTAGGCTGGGAAGTGCTCCCCGGGTTCACCGCCTGTGCCGATATTGAGGCCTCCTTGCGAGCAAACTCCCCAGTACTGTGTGCCGGGTATCTGGACAGAAGTGGCCGAAGATCGGACATAGCCTCAACTCTGTAACGGCTTTTATCAGGCAGCAATATGTGGATCCTACCATCTGAAGACCAGCATTGGTTAACCCCAAAATGCTTTCGAGCTGCAAGGAAAACCTGGTGTCGCGCTTTAGTTAAAAATTCCGAGATGGTTATTCCAGAGTTTTTCAATAGCGATTTGTTGGCCCAGACGAGGTGTCGCTGCTGTACATCAAGGAAACGAACGAGAACAGGCCTTGGCTTGCCCTGATCTGCCCCAAGACGGTGGCACACCTGCAAAGCGTTTGTGCCAACCTCGGTCAACTCCATTTTGTCGGCTAATACCTTCACTATCACATCGTGTAACTTTTCGTCTTTCATTTCAGGGAGCCCATGGAATAGCAATACTTTTCTTCGCAGGAAAGTCTCATGGCGATCATGCCCAATTGCAAGGAATTCAACTTGAGATTTCACCATTGACAATGCTTTCCAGACAAATGTTTTGAAATCATGAAACTCACGTGTTAGCCGAGCAATGTCAGGAGCAGGTGTAGAACCAGTGTTGGCTTGCTGCAGCCTCTCATCATGTTGAGCCAGGCCAGATCTAAAGAGCTCTTCCAAATCTTCGACTTTAGACACAAGTTTGGCTGATAAATCCATGGATGGTGGAATAATGTGATATGTGGTGAAGTGATGGTGCAATAGCTAGGATAAGTTAATAAACGGCGAGTGCGGAAGATCAGTGCTTCGTAAAACTAATACATTATAGTCTAAACTTGATGTAAGTAATTTAAATTAATTAAATACTGGAGCACTAAAAATTTGCGTCACACTTGTATGCCTACCCACAACGAAAAAAAAAACGTCGAAAACGTCGTTTGTTGTCGAAAATATTTGAAAATTTTATATCACTAGGAGCGCTCGTTGCTGGATTGTTGTTAGATAAAATAAATATTTAACTAGAAATACGATGAACTCAAAGTTTGCGACTAATATTTTTCATTTTTTTTTACTATAAATTGTAAAATAACACGCTATTACTTATAATTAATAAATAAAAATTTGACATATTGATTAATTTTAAATAACTTATATTGTATAAAATTGTAATTTTAAATATTGAAATGTGGAATAAATTTTATAGCCCTTTTAATTATTGTATGCCCCAAAGGGTAGATTGTGAGGATTTATATATTTTTTGTAAGACCTACATTTGTAAACCACAGTTTCAACAATAAATCTTATCTTATCTTATCAGTTATAATAATAATAATAATAAATGTGTGGGGGCATTTCACACAGGGCCACCTGATCCCAAACTAGGCAGAGCCTGTAATATGGGTATCAGACAGCTGATATACATACATAATATATATATATAACATCCAGTCACAAGGCAAACACAAGTGCTCATCACACGAATGTTTGCCCTGGGCGGGTTTCGAACCCGCGACCCCGAGCTTCGCAGGCAGGTGTACTACCGACTAGGCTACGGGGCCGACGTTATTATAATGAATTCATCGAGTGCCTTGCACGTCTAGTTAATTCTGTCCATACTTACCGAAATGATTTCCATTTTTATCATGTATGTAACTATATTTTGTTGTGAGGATGTCTTAAATCAAAATCACACATCAAAAAAATCAAAATCAGCGCCCAGCACCTTACTTGGTCTAGGCATATGCTGAGTCGTTTGCCCTTTTGCTGCCACGGCACACGCATATTACTATTTTAACTATGTTAAAAATTTTACATTGTTTTCTCTAGTTCTTATAAAAAAAAATTACTTTTTCTTGCTTTGTTAGGTTTTTTCTTTGTGTGTCCCCATTATGGTAGTAAATAAATGTTTTTCTTTCTTTCTTCCTTTCTTTCTTTTAAACAAAGCGTAACATTGGAAGTACTCAAAAGTTGGCAACACTGTTACTTGCATTGGTTCAAGCAAAAACAGACTTTAAGGTGAACCTTTCACACTGTCACTGTAAATAATTTATTTATTCGTTCATTCTCATCATCAGCCTATATACGTCCACTGCTGGACATAAGCCTCCCCAATACAATGCCATTTTTGGTAGACTGTCCATTGGGGGATTCGCTATACTCACCACGCTTGGCAGGAGCAAAGAGACAAATTAGCGAAAGAAAATGACCAGTGATACGCTAACTGGGATTGGTGGTCGCAGTAATGATCTTAATATACACAGGAGAACGCTGCTGCCCGTTCCCGGTGCAATCCCATATTCATTCTCATATTTGACACTGATACCCATAATACTAATGTAACGGACACGTACCGGCTTGAGCGCGTGGGCGGCGGGGGGCGAGGGCGGCGCGGCCGGGGGGGGCGCGCCGGCCCCGCGCCCGCCCCCGCCCCCGCCCCCGCCCCCGCCCCCGCCCCCGCGCGCCCCGAACATAAGCCGCAGCCGCGACACGCCCGCGCCCGGGCTGCCCGCGCCTCCTCCCGCCGCCTCACTGCCCCCCGCACCCCAGCTGGAACACAACAAACCGCCTGGTTTAATTTGATATTCCATTGAATGATCTATGCTGAGCTGGAGAAACATCATCATCAGGTTATTTTTATCCCCACTGCAGGAGCATAACCCTCTCTCATCTGCCGGAGACAGACGGAGGATTTGGCCTACACTCCCCGCGCTGGCCAGACGGGTTGGGGAGGCCTGGTTGATGTTTTATAATGTATTCCCTTAGTCGCCTTGTACGACATCCACAGGAAGAGTTGGAGTGGTCCTATTCTACTCTACCGGAAACCACACGGCAATGTACTACATTATCACTACTAAATGTAAGAAAAGTAGAAAATAATCAGATACAATAGAATTTATTATAAGTACGGTGTTCCTGGGTATAACTATAGATTCGTCTCTTCATTGGGGACTCCATTATAACTTCACTAGCTGGCGACTAACTTCTGCGGCCGACGCCGAAAGAAAAATTAGATAATTGACTGATGTTCCTGCCGCGAGTACAGTACTACGTTAGCTACTCGTACAGTAATCATGTTAGACGTAGCTACCCAGGGCCGCATTATCTATTAGGCAGTGTTGGCAACCGCTTAGGGGCCCCGCTTCCTGCCTAGGGGCACCGCCCCGAGCCTTTATTTAAGTTTCTTAGAGTGAAAAGAGAAGGAGGCGGGGGCGTGGGCTTCGGGTCGGAGTGGTAGTCGGATTGAAAGCGAGCAGTCCACGCGGGCGCAACACGGCATCGTGGCCCGAGCACTGCCGAGGCCCGAGCGTTGCCGGGGGGGGGGGGGGGGGGGGGCCCGAGCATAGCCCGGGGCCCGCCAGGCTGCGGGCTTACCTGTCGCTGGCCAGGTGCAGGCGGTGCGCGGCGGCCGGCAGCGGCAGCGGCGTGTACTGCGTCGCGCTCCTCAGGGCCGCGCCCCCCGCACCGCCCCCCGCGCCGCCCGAGTGCACCTGCACCGGGGACAAAGTATGGTGAAGTACGTCGTCTATAGTATTATACCGTCGGGCGACAGGACAAAATGAACCAAATCGACATTTTATCATTAAGTGTTTTTTTTTTTTTGTATTCTCTGTCTGGATTATAACTATAAAGCACCACGTAGTTTACACACTTGTATAATAATTCCACTTTGCTAATAAGTTGCTATAAAAATGGATTTATGTCACAATAAAATGTTCGAAAACTTTAATTACTCTGATATCTCATTATGGAACTAAGCGAGGTTTACTTGTCACCCGACGATATGCTGAGTGTGTGTGTGTCCCCCCCCCCCCCCCACACACACACACACACACCATACACACACATTCGCAAACATGTTTTTTTACTGTTTCTACTTGTATTTGTTGTTTTTTTTTGTTTGCTTATATATTTTTATTATGTTATTCTTAAGTTTCGTCCGTCCGTCGTCAATTGAGAGTGAGAGTCTGGTAATTTGTCATACAGGTTTCAACCTAGTACAGACCCAGTCTCTCGCAAAAGTTTTTATGATTTTATGACTGTGGAATCCTGTTTTTCTTTATCCTGTAACCTTCGGGTAGATATATATATATATTTATATTGTTTGTTTTTCCGGACGATATATTGACACTCAATTCCACACAAACTCCATACAAACGAACAGGTTTAATAACCTCGCGAAAGGCAGCGGGGTGTGCCATCGTGAATTGTACAATGTATATTTAACAATTAAATATATGTTGTATATGACCGCCTCGTTGGCCCAGTGGCTTGTTCATTAGACTCGAGCGCCAGAGGTCGTGGGTTCGATTCCCACTGGGGACAGACAACTTTGTACAAGCTGGTCCCGGTCTGAATGTAATATTTATGAATTGTCTAATTGTTTAATTCCCATAGCGCAGAAAATAATTTAACGTTACTTTATCATTTCTCCGCAGCGAGTCGCGCCACCGCTCGGGCCCGGCGGGGGAGGGCGCGGGGGCGGGGGCGGGCGACGCTGCTGCGCCTGCGCACTGTGCCTCCAACTCCTCAGGATATACAATCTTCTCGTACCTGCAATGATTAACATTATTATTATTATTATAGCTTTATTGTATGAAGTAAATCCACAAGACGAGGACGTATACACAGGTGTGTTTATCTCTAAAAAGAGATTTCTTCCAGGCAAACCTCGTCTGGAAAGTGATAATTAACATACCATTAAAGCTAAAATATACAGGGATGTAATCGTTGAGTCGCCAGCCGATTCTTCCGCAAACATATTTTAAATATTTATCAATATTTTTGAACGTGTCTAATACCGTATAGTTAAATATGATGATGCCGGGGACTCACCCGTCCTTGCCCTTGATAGAGATGGGCTTGGGGGCCGGCAGGGGGCTGCGGCGGCGGTCGGGCTCGGCCCCGGCGGGCGGGGCGGGGGCGGGGGCGGGGGCGGGCGGCGCGGGCAGGTCGCGCGCGCGCAGGTGCTCGAGGACGGGCAGAGGCAGGTCGTCGGGCGCGCCCCCGCCCCCGCCCCCGCCCCCGCCCCCGCCCCCGCCCCCGCCCCCCGATAGCTCGCCGTAGATGACGTCGGGCACGATGCGCTGCAGCCGCTCGTGCAGCTCTAGAGCGGTCCCCGCCCCCGCCCCCGCCCCCGCCGCCCCGGCCCCGGCCGCCGGGGCCCCGCGCGCGCTGCGCTCCTCCGCGCGCGTGCGCTCGATGCCCATCAGCACGCGGTTGGTGTACACCTGACGTCACAAACTCGCATCACACACTATATTGGCAGAATATTAGGGAACGTACCCATACTACGTGACCAGCTTGGGGGGAGAGGGGCGTCTTCAGAATACCACGCTTGGTCACAGGGGTGGGGGAGGGTGTAGTTTGGGTACGTTCCCTTTCGCGCCTGGCGGCAACATTTGGAAGTTGTCTCAGAATTGACAAGTGTGGCGTCCTTCTCTTTTGAATTTCTCTGCTTGCGAACTTTCAAATTAATATTAAAACGTTTCGATTTTCCCCCGCTAGGGGCGCTGATAAGAATCTATGCGGTTTCTATTCGATAATATATTTGCTAGGAGGAAATATCTTAATCATGTATTATAATTAGAATTCTATGTATATTAAGTATATTCCAAACCAAGGTTCCCTGTGCTATAAGAAATCATTTTTTTACGAACCAAAGAATGTTTACAAAATAAAAAAAGTCCTTGTGAAAATCGATTGAATCCAACTCGAGTGACAACAGGCTATCTAAATAACAAGACGGTCATACGTCTTGCTCGAAATATATTTTTCCCTTTTTCTGTTACTTTTGAGTATAAACAATTTCTCCGAATTTGAGCATATTGGAATTTTTACCATAGACTTACAACATAGTTATATTACCCGTCTCAACTGAATCTTGCTAAAACTGCAATTTGCTTGTAAATTTCGATTGTATAGCAAATGGCATACACTGTCTGTCGTTCCATAACGCATGCTCAGCCCATATACGACGTATGCGCTGTGTTAGACCTAAGACAGTGTGTAAACTGTAATATTAACATAAAAAACAATGAGGTTCTAACAACTTTTCTACGAAATGGGTCCAAAATGAACGTTCGCAACTTCAGCATGCCGTGTGGTTTCCGGTAGAGTAGAATAGGACCACTCCAACTCTTCCCGTGGATGTCGTACAAGGCGACTGAGGGAATACATTATAAAACATCAATCAGGCCTCCCCAACCCGTCTGGCCAGCGCGGGGAGTGTAGGCCAAATCCTCCGTCTGTCTCCGGCAGATGAGAGAGGGTTGTGCTCCTGCAGTGGATACAAAAATAACCTGATGATGATGAACTTCAGCATGAGGCGGTCCTGGCTCCAGGCCTCCCCCTGCGGCCACGCACCTGCCTGCGCTCCTCCTCCTGCTTCTTGAGCATGAACTCCTCGAGCGTCACGAAGCCCACGAAGTTCTCCGGCTGGCGGGCGCGGGGGTGCGGGTGGGGGCGGGGCGCGGCGGCGGCGGGGGCGGGGGGCGCCGCCCACGGGCTCGCCTCGAAGTCCACCAGGTTGGGGTTGGACGCGTGGATGTAGTTGATGGGCTTGGGGAGGCGCTTGCAGCCGCGCGGCTCGCCCGCCTCCTCCGCCCCGGGGGAGGCGGGCGAGGCGGGCGAGGGGGGCGGGGAGGCGGGCGCCACGCGGCGGTAGCTGCGGTAGTGCTCGGTGGGCACCGGCACGCCCGACTGCTTGCTCTGAAATCGTGTAAGTACTCTCTTAGCAGCAGGCGAGGTCTATAGGCCGGTGATATTCCTCTACCGGGATGACAAACTGACTTTTACCGCTGTCATGTTAAAAAAATTACTAATTAATTATCATTCAAATAATGACATTCCCCTCTTGTATATTACATTAATTAAAAATCGACTTTCAATTGAATTAACAGTCAAATAACGATTCAAATACCGATGATGTCGGTCGGTCTGTGTATGCGCGGAAATACGATACCGGTTAGAAATTCATGATAAATTAAATTAGTTTTTGTTTCAATCACTTCATACATTATCAGAATAGATCGCTATTAAAATCTAGAGTAATGAATTTAAACGGCGTAACTACGACCCTTTCGTCCCATTTGGTAACTTAGTTTCGTAACAAGTCACGAAATGGGAAATTAGTTCAAATTTCGTATACGGTAACAGAATGGGAATTGCGTTGTCCCATTTTGGTAACCTAATTTCGTAACACGAAATGGTAAATTAATTCCCATTCCGTAATCGGTTACGAAATGCTAATTACGTCGACCCATTTAATTACTTAATTTTGTAACTAGATACGAAATGGGAAATTAATCCTCATTCCGTATTCGGTTACAGAATGGAAATTGCGTCGTCCCATTTGGTAACAATTTTTTTACTGGCTATGAAATGGGAAATTAATTCCCAAAAGAATTGAATTTAAATGTAGATTATGATAAAAGATACCATAAAAATAACTTCAAAACCTTTATTCTAAAAGGAAAACCTAAACATGACATTTATACTATTTACACATATTATTATTATAGTTGACATTTATAGTTGACATTTTAATTAGGACTATTCCTATACTATGTTTTTATGTAATGGAATCCTGGATTATATTTGCTATATTCTAAGAATGAAATGTAATATGTTGCAATACTAATAACAAAACAATTGACATGTAAATAATTTTTACCGATAAATAAATACAAATACAATACAAAAAAAAAATATTGAACACATTTCATTTTTGGTGTCCCAGATATGGCCATTTCCATTTTGACAGCTGTCATACGAAATGAAAATTACAGCGTTGATCATAGAACAATGACGTGAACATTTCTGAGAATAAATAAATATCCACATAAAAAAGCGAAAACGCTGTACCCCACACTGATGTCAATCCCATTTTGTCTGCAAATTCGAAATCAGAATGAAAAATCTGTGTCGAATGGTCCAGGCCCCGCGTCTCTATGGCTAATAGAAAAGGCACGGGACAAACACCATTCGACGTAGATTTGTTCTCTAACTCCGAATTTACAACAAAAGGGGATTGACATCAGTGTGAGGTACCGCCGATATGCAACAAATGAGTATTAGTCGCAGCAATATGTGAATGCGACAATCCAATATGTGGATTTAGAGAGGAGTATATAACGCATATGAGGATTCCTTGTACCTTGGCTGCCTTGGCGTCTGGCTTGGCGCGGTGGCGCGAAAAGAAGCGCAGGTACTTCCGGTCGAGGCTGGCGCCCCCGCCCCCGCCACCGGCGCCGGCCCCGGCCGCCGGGGCCACGCTCTCCTGCGACTCGCTGCGCGCCACGCGCCCCGTCAGCTTCTTGAGCGACCCGAACTTGGACTTGTCCTTCTCCTTGAGCCCCTCGCGCTCGCCGCACTCTGCTCGCTCGCCGCGCTCGCCGCGCTCGCCGCACCGCTCAGAGTGCTCGCTGTCCGACTCCGTCTCTGAGTAGTCAGTTTCAGAGAACTGCTTCGACACATCCAGCTGTGAGAGTCAACCATATATAATAAATAAATATTAATTAGAATAATCCTGGAAAGTAGGAGTAGCAAATAGTATTGACAGAGAATATTATAAACTAGCTGTTGCCCGCGACTTGGTCCGCGTGGACAACTTAACATCACAAACTATTATGTATTTCCCGTAGGAATGGGATATTTTTTCGGGATAAAACTATAATATCGCCTATTCCAGGGCCTAACGTGTGCCAAGTTTTATCACGACCCGTCCAGCGGTTGAAGCGTGATTAAGTAACAAACATCTATATATACAAAATTTCCCATTTATAAAATTATTAGGATTACTAGGTAACGAAGCGCCACTCACTTCCCCCAGCCAGTTTAACGTCGCCCGCACACTACATGACGCCCCATTTAGTAACCAAATTTCGTAACTGGCTACGTAATTTGAAATGCATTTTTCTTGTTCGAAGCCAGTTACATAATGGGACTCCTTCATCTCATTTAGTAACTAATGTGTGCACTCACGTGGGGCGCGTGCGCGGCGTGGTGCAGGGGCGGCAGCATGGTGGCGCGCTGCAGCAGCTGCAGCCAGGCGTCCATGTGCGCGCGCGAGTGGCACGCGAAGTAGAACGCCGTGCCCGTGTGGTACACCTTGAACGCGTGCGCGCGCGACCGCACCTCCCCCGCCGCGCACACCGCCCACCCCGACACCTGCACCATGCAGTCCGCGCGGGCGCTCTGGGGACAGGGGGGGGGGGGGGGGACACTTTATACATATATATACATCGTACGAGCGATGCGCGCGGGCCGTAGGCAGCCAGTCTGAACGTCAGTATGTCAGTGTACGTATGCACACATTGATGATAAGTGCGCAACGATAGAAACAACACAGTAGCGAACAGTAGGAGTGGGGCGTGTCGTCGTGAACTGTACGATCTGTAACTACAAATTTATATTTCTATAATTTATGTTTATGTCCGTTCTAATTTATGTTGACGACGCTACGTCCAGCAGTTGATAATGTCGTAGATATTATTATAATATATTCCGACATTCCAAACCGACAGCAATACTATGAGGATTGTTTAATTCCACTACCAGTTTCCAGCAGCTTACAAATTAATATTATTGCAATTATTTATTTACTTGTTCCACGCTGCCACTTTATAACAGCTTAATTTTATTATCTAGATACTATATGTACCACGAAAAGGCGCGTTGACGTAACGTAGCAATATGTACTCGTAAAATAAATAACAAAATGTAATCAAAACATAATGTCTACCTAGCCTAGAGTTCCTCATTGTTCCAAAAGGCCGAAATAAACCCTTATGACGTTTACGAAATAAACCCTTTTTCGTAACTTTTGACATCACTAGTTACGAAAACAGATTTTACTGTTTCGCAACTCGTTATTAAACAAGTCGAAAGTTTTAATCACGTTAAAAGTCTGTCCTTTTGTACTATATACAAATCCTCATCAATTATGACAACCAACGTATGAAACTTTTTCGTCAATTTGATTCTCGTTTTCCTTTTTCGTAACCGGTGATGAAAAATAGTTACGAAAACGTCACGTGGCCTCTAAATAAATGAGTATACGTGTGTGTGTGTGTTTGCGTGTGTGTGTGTGTGTGAGGTGGGGGGGGGGGGTACCTCCGGGGAGCGGTACGCGTAGAGCAGGTTGTGCGCCAGCAGCAGGTGTCGGCGCGCCCAGCGCGGGCGGGCCGCGCGCCGCCCGCGCACGCGCTGCCACACCGCCGCCCCCTCCTCGCCGCCCCCCACCGCGCCCCGCGCGCACAGCGCCCGCGCGCCCACCGACCGTCGCTCTGCACGGTACACACGCAACAAAAATATTAAAAAAAAAGGAGAAGAAAAAATATATATTGAGAAGAGCACGGCGATATCTATTTATTTATCCATCTCACTTTTATTGACGAGACCTGACTAATTATGCAATGTATACAGATGGATAGATAGATATCTAAGCATATATGACTATTAAAGTCTGGTTTTTGTTGCACCGGAAACATGTAAATTATGTTCTTATAAAAATAAAATAAAAATATTGACCAGACTGCCCGACGACGAACGTGTTGGTGTGACGTCACGCCCCAGAAAGGGGAGAGCTGCCGTAGAAAGTTACAACAGACAGTGACATTTTATTTGCCGGATGTCCGACAAAAAGCACCTGAGCAAATACCGGGCACCTCCCCCGTGATGCGGCCTGTGGGACCTGCATGTCGAAAGGCCATGGGAGGTGAAGGGGTAAATCCACAAATAACAATAAATTACACACATACGTGCGCACAACTATACACAGTAGTGGAGCAGCCACATTATGTATTTGTGTTATTTGATTTACCTCCGCCAATGCTTCATTATTCCGAGCTCGCGCCCGGAGTGTTTGGCGAAGGGGTGCTATTTTACGTTAGTAACATCAAAATGTATATACCGACTGTAGAAGTCCTTATTATTAAGTCCTTATAAAATTCCCATATATTTAATATCGTGCCACCTAGTCTCTATAAAGACCGTCTAGGCATTAAAACCTGTCGTAGACATTCAGAGATAGCCCCGGCGCGGGCTGTATAGCCAGGCTATACAGCCCGCGCCGGGGCTACCTCTGAATGTCTGGGCTGTATTGGGGTTCTCTGGACAAACACTGTCTGTCGTTCCATATCGCATGGTCGGCCCATATACTATGCTCTATATTAGAGTTAAGACAGCGTGTAAATTGTCATAATAATGTGTAAACAATAAACGCAAAAAAGCGGAAACGATATCAATATAATAATTAAAAATAGCACGCCCATGTAAATTACTAGTAAATAATCATAGCAAACTTTTAAATAAATATAAAATTACCGCCGAAGCCATAATAAACGATAAAAAATATATCTAAAATTCTGCGTAATAATGGGGTAACGCTAAAATGGCAGACCAAAATTTGGTAACAGTCGACGAACCGTTAACGTAACTCGTAACTTTGTTTAAATTTAATAAAAAAAAAGTATGGTACTCACTGGCGAGCAACGAGTTCTTCTTCTTGAGACTTCTAGACTTGGCCGAGGGGAACATGCCGCGCACCACGCTGCTGGCCGACGGGGACGGCGCGGGCGAGGGCGAGGGGGTCGACAGCGGCATCTGACATGTTCATTTAGTTGGTAAACAACTACTAGATAGGATATAGCAAGAGACATAGCAAGCGGATATGGTACAAGACGATACAACCCAGTCTTTTGCACAACCCCTGTCTCGATCCGGTTCGAAGGACCATAAAATTACCTTTCCTACACTTGAGTGTCATATCATCATCATCATGTCAACCCCTAAAAGTCCACTGCTGGACATAGGCCTTCCCCAATGAACGCTACCACACCCGGTTCTCCGCCCTCCACATCCAGCCGTTACCGGCCACCTTCTTCAGGTCGTCGGTCCACCTGGCGGCGGGCGTCCCACCCTGCGCGTGCCAATCCGTGGTCTCCACTCCACAACTCGTCTGCTCCAACGGCCGTCGGTTCTGCGGCATATGGGATCCGCCTACTGCCACTTCAGCTTGCCTTTCGGTTATGTTCGGTTAGGTTCGGTTCTTCGTCGGATCTCCTCATTACGAATCACATCCTTCAAATAAACCCCAAGGATAGCCCTCTCCATAGCTCGCTGAGCGACTTGGAACTTGTGGATCAGGCAGGATATTTAGTGTCGATAAATGATGTGTTACACCGATATCGATTTTCGAATGACGATAATAAATAAATATGTCAGACATTCACACCAATTATCCAGTCCCAAACTAGGCAGAGCCTGTGCTATGGTTACTAGAAAACGGACACATACTTAAATAAATATATAAACATCCAAGACTTGGGTACAAACATTCATATTCATCATACGACCCTTTACCGCTAGCGGGATTCGAACCCGCAACCTCCGGCGTGGCAGTCCGAGAGTTACCCGTTCCGCCACGGAGGTCGTCAAGAATAATAAACGAATGCTTTCTTTTCCTATAGAAACCTAAATAAATAATTGCAACTAGTACAATGAACAGTTGACCGTACAGACGCCGATATGAACAGGTCAGGTATTTTCACAGCAGTTTCGACCCGGTCACATACCACTCAACAGCCTCGGCTATTTAATGGGCAAATTGCCTGCTCCTAATTGCAAAGAGTGTCGAACGGTAGAAAATGTTTACAAAAATTTTCAGTGGAGTGCAACCTGAACGAAGCAGAAAGGAGACATTTTGAATTAAAATATATATCATTAGATTTAGGTAAATGAAATAGTAACTTGGCTTCGCCGATTTCCGAGGAGATCAAGATATGCTATACTACATATCAGCTTCCACAACTTTTTACTTGTCATAAAATTATTATTTTTAGTATAATTTTCTTTATAATAAATAATTTATAAAACCAAACAGTTACTAAGGGCTCAGAATACTTCGCTTATCTTGGGCTTTTAAAGGTATCTTGAACTCCGAGTTGTATCGCCATTTATGACGGTCAGAGGTCAAGATCAGTTTCGGCTGGTATATACCTGTTGCGTAGGCGAGGTGGGCGTGGTGGTGCCGTCGCCGGCGGGGGTGGGTGCGGGGGCGGGGGCGGGGGCGGGGCCGGGCAGCGCGCGCAGGTCGTGCGGCGTGAGGTGGCGGGGCAGGGGCGCGGAGATGGCGGGCGCGTCGCACGCGCGGATGGGCTTCAGCGGGGAGTACTCCTGCACGCACATTCTCCGTTAAGTGGTCAGCCGCAGCCCTAGCATCTTGTCCAATGATAATAACGGTAAAACCCCCTTCGTCCCATTTGGTATCTAAATTTCGTAACTGTTTACGAAATAGGAAAATTGCTTCGTCTCATTTGGTAACAGAATTTCGTAACTTGCTACTAAATGGGAAATTAATTTCCATTCCGTATTCTACTGCGGAATGCGAAAGAATTTCCCATTTCGTAGACAGTTACGAAATTTAGTTACCAAAAGGGGACGAAAGGAATTTTACCATTATCATCATTGGACAAGATGCTAAGGTGTGGCTAATGGGTTTTTTGTTGTTTTTATATATTATTTTAAAATGTAACAAAAAGAACATGCGTTAAGTCGAAGGATTGTCAGTGGTGGCCCAAATAAGCCTACTCTCGTGCCCGGACCACCAACTTATCTGACTGTAGCTTAATTCGAACTCAACATTTTATTACGTATGTACGGCGTGTAATTGCGTTATGCAAAAGATAAAAGTCAAATAGTCCACGAAACAGTTTAAGATAATTTTTTTTGATTGGTATCGTATACTTACCCACACGCAGGCATACGCGTATACATTACTGCAAGTGTTTGAATGTTACCTTGTGTTCGAGCGGGTCCGGGGGGCGCGGCACGGCGCGCAGCGCGGGGTACTCGGGGGCGGGGGCGGGGGCGGGGGCGGGCGCGGGGGCGGCGCGCACGCTGCCCGGGGGCCGCGGCGGCGGCGAGGGCGGGCGCGGGGGCGGGGGCGGCGGGGCGCGCGCGCGGCCCGCCAGCGCCGGGTTGCAGGCCTCCAGCGGCTCCGGCTCGCCGTCGCCGTCGCCGTCGCTGTCCGGCTCGAGGCCGTCGGGCGCGCGCCGGCCCTGCTGGTGCAGGATGGCCTCGCCGATCTGGCAGCTGGACTTCTTGAAGTTGAGGATCTGGTCGGCCTTCTCGGCGGAGTGTACCAGGATGGTGGGGCTGTCCGTGGGCGGGGGCGGGGGCGGGGGCGGCGACTCGGGGATGGGCAGCGCGGCCAGCGGCCCGCCCGGCCCGACGCCCGCCGGCTCGTCGCCCGCGGCGCCGAAGTCGTACGCGGGCGTGGAGTGGGCCTTGTCCAGCTTGCCGCGCGCGCGCTCGGGCTCCGGCGGGGGCGGCGCGGCGGGCGCGGGGGGCGCGGCGGGCGCGGGGGCGGGGGCGGGCGCGGTGCGCGGCCGCGCGCGGGCCCCGCCCAGCTCCAGCCCGGTGCTGCAAGAGACCGCCTGCACACAATGTATAATCTACTTGCAGTGGTAATAATTAGGTTTGCAAATAAAACTAGGTAAACGCCGCGCGAGCGACGCGCGCTATAGTATTATAAATAGCTGGGTCTGAGGGTAGCTCAAATTGCCTGTACGTAAACTGTAAAGCACACATGTGTTAATATGTGCTTACAATTAATATTAAACAATTTACCTATCTCATACCACGAAGCAAAATAATTTTTCGTAGCTCATAGTTTCACCTCAAAGTGTTTTTCTTCATGATTGACACTAATTGGTTATTAAATTAGATAACAGATGCACATTTTAAAATCATTCGTTATCTAATTTAATAACCAATTAATTGTTATAATTGTGCATCTGTTATCTAATTTAATAACCAACTGACACTAAATTAGTTAGTTAGTAAATTAGCCTATTGCTGTTGGCTCGACCTACCGACGTCTCGCGGCCAAAATCTGCTGCCAGGCCGTGAGGGACCCGCTCGCTGCGTATTTCCAGCCCAAGCAACTTGGTTTCGGATCCAAAGGTGGATGTGAGGCTGCCGTGCACTCCCTGCGGACATACCTAGCAAAACCGGGCGGTGAGGTCCTCTTGAAAGTCGACATAAGGAATGCCTTCAACACGGTTGACAGGGGCGCTCTGTTGACACAAATCCACCGTAAAGTTCCATCCATTTCTAGCTTCATGTGGCAGTGCTACAGCGCTCCTACAAAACTTTTATATAGAAACAACCTCTTGTCTTCTGCGGTCGGGTGCCAACAGGGCGACCCTCTCGGGCCAGCAATTTTTAGCCTGGCAATACACCCAGTCATCGAACAACTAAATTCTAAATTTAACGTGTGGTACCTGGATGACGGGACCCTCGGAGGCGACGCACATACCGTCCTATCGGATCTTAGGGTGCTAATACAAGAGTTCAGTAGCATAGGCCTGGATTTGAATTTTGCTAAGTGTGAACTGTTCGTCCAGGACAGCTGCGCGAACAGAGATGCCACGATAGCAGAATTCAAGTCCCTAGCTCCTAAAATAACTCTGGTGGATAAGCAATCCCTTCGCCTCCTGGGTTCCCCGATCTGCGACGAGTCGCTGCCAGAATTTGTAACCGAGAATATTCAAAAATTTACCGAAACTTCCGATCGATTACTTAAAATCAATTGCCACATGGCCTATTTTATTATCCGATATTGCCTATTTGTACCAAAATTTACCTATGTTTTACGGTGTTGTCAGCTCTGGAAATTTCCAAACCTTTTATCCAACTTAGACAACACCGTACAACATACGATCACCTCGGTTTTTAATATCATTTTCGACGATCGTTCATGGACACAAGCAACCCTACCAATAAGGTTCGGTGGACTGGGTATACGAAAAACGGCCGACGTATCACTCCCGGCGTTCTTGTCCTCCATCCATGCTACCCAGCCGCTTGTAGCGAAGGTGCTCGAGCAGACCGCCACACCTACAACTTCCCTTCTGGACGAGGCCAAGAGCGCCTGGATTGCCTGTTGCCCCAATACTGACCTCCCAACGGACCCTGTTTCCCAGCGATCATGGGACGGGCCCCTCTGTAGACTGGTACGGAATAACCTTGTTGATACGTCAACCAGTTCTGCAGAGCGTGCTCGCCTCTTGGCTGTTGGGGAATGGGAGTCAGGTTTGTGGCTACAGGCAGTGCCGTCGGCTAACATTGGGACCCTGTTGGATCGCACCACCTTCCGTATTGCCTCGGCCCTGCGCGTTGGTGCCCCCAGCAACATCCCCCATCGCTGCCGTTGCGGAGCAGCCGTTGATAGCCTCGGCCACCATGGGCTCTCCTGTGTAAGGAGCGCTGGCCGTATCCCTCGCCACCACTCACTGAACGACGTCATTCGCCGTGCACTTGCCACCGCCGGTGCGCCAGCCATATTGGAACCCTCCGGACTGGCGCGCGACGATGGCAAGAGACCGGACGGAATGACTCTAGTTCCCTGGAAGATGGGACGAGCGCTTGTGTGGGACGCTACATGCGTAGATACACTTGCGCCGTCCCATCTTCCATGTACCTCCGTGAGAGCTGGCGCAGCTGCTTCCAACGCGGAGAACCTCAAGCGCCGCAAATATGAGTGCCTCAGTGGAGACCTCATCTTTGAGGCGTTTGGGGTCGAGACCCAGGGCGCGTGGGGTTCCGGTGCCCACCATCTTTTCAGGGACATCTCGAAAAGACTGGTGGAGAATACCCGGGACCCCAGAGCTGGCGGCTACTTTGCCCAGCGCGTAAGCCTCGCAATCCAGCGAGGCAATGCCGCCAGTCTCCTGGGTACTCTGCCAGCAGGGGACGAACAGAGGTCAATTTTTTATTTGTAGTGTATAATAGTTAGGTTTTGTTTTATATTTTTTTGTTTGTTTTGTAATGTTAAGTTTATATTAATTAAATATATTTAGCTGGTTTTAGTAGACCTCTGAAATATACTATCTTTGTTCTGCAAAAAAAAAAAAAAAAAACTGACAGTAATTGGTTATTAAATTAGATAACGAATGATTTTCAAATGTGCATCTGTTATCTAATTTAATATCCAATTAGTGTCAATCATGAAGGAAAACACTTTGAGGTGAAACTATGAGCTATGAAAATTTATTTTGCTTCATGGTATGAGGTGTAGTAAGGATGCTACATAATACAGTATCCGTTTTATTAATTTTGTTTACCAATAAATATGATTATGATAATCATGTATCCAATGACTTTATATCATCTGTCACCATACAGAGGATTAAACTAAGGCTCGCTAACTTACCTCGATAGAAGACATCGGCATAGCAAAGAACAACACTAGACGATCACATAATAAGCAGACCTACAAACGATTATAAGTGTGGCCGAAGGGCGGAAAGAAGTTGAAGGGGGTTAGGCCGTTGCAAAGTGTGTATCGTGGAGTGCGTACCTTGTCCCGGCGGTAGAGCGCGCACTGCGCGCAGGGGGCGCAGTGCGCGGCGCCCCCGCCGCACGCCCCCCCGCACGCCCCCCCGCACGCCCCGCCGCACGCCCCGCCGCACGCGGGCCCCGCGCACGCCCACCGCTGCTCCTGCAGCTCGTGCCAGAACTGAACGACAAATATTATACAGTTACAAATACAGTTCGTGGTTCATTTTTAAACACCCATTTAACCCATTTTTAACAAATTTGTAGTTTGGCCCTACTAGCACAGAGCTACACACGAAGTCATACACTGCATTTTACTAAGGAATACTTAAAATCACTATAATGTAATAATTTAAAGAAATCTGGACAAGAAAAGATACTGAAACAGTTTTAGGTAGTTTACTACATACCTGGTGCACGAGCCCGGGCGGGGTGGCGCGGGGCGCGGCGGGCGCGCGGGGCGCGCGGGGCGGCGCGGGGCTGCCGCCGGACACGGAGTGCCGCCGGCGGGGCGCGCGCGCGGCCGGCTTCGGGGGGTACATCCTGCGCACACAGACCATGGTCACGGGGGGCCGCGCGCACCACCCCACCGCGATTTGTTGCATTTAGTTTTTATGTAAGTAATCGATAGTTCTTAACATTCTTAGCGCTCAACTCCGGCTTTGATACGATTCGTACTTTTTTTTTTAATACCAAAGTGTCAATATATCCGGTTCTTAAAATACGAAAAAAAAATTATTAGTCTAAAATGGAATTACTTATCGTGTCTTCGATTAGTTCCAATAATGACACATATAGTAACATATTTTTTCACCAATTTCTGTCGGTTTATCGTGAATAGAAATGGAAATATGATTTAATTTCTTATTAAACAGCGCCGAGCAAGTTAAACCTTGCCGGCATTATGCTGAAATTGGCTCCTTTTGTCACAATTATTGTTGTTAAATATTTTATCCATATATTTTAAGAATTGTTACTATAATTAATAATAGTTATATGTAATTGCCAAAAAATATTGTGACAATAAATAAATATTCTATTCTAAATAAATATTCTATTCATGTATTTATTTATTTATTTAACTCTTTATTGCACACACACAGATAAAATAAAAAATAATACATTAAAAGAAACATTCTATTTTACGTTTAATTTTTTTTATTGAACATTAACAACGTATTAGGCCGAGCTTTCTATACCAAAGATAGTATTTACCCTCTTTTATAAATAGTATTAAAACCATAAAGTAATTTCTTGTTATTCACAAGATATTGCAAATTTAGTTTTATCCGTAATATCCGGTCTAAGGGATGTCACTTTCACAAAAATAAGTAATTCCAGTTTTGGAAAATTAATTTACTTCCGTTTTTTCCCAACGACAGATAACCAAACTTTCTCATTTTATAAAAAAAAACTACAAGTCGTATCAAAGTCGGAGTTGAACTCCAGCACTTAGAATGTTAACAACTATCGATTAATGACATAACAACTACATGCAACAAAAAGGGGGTTTCTAACGCACTGTGCAGTATAGTCACTGGGAGCCCACCTGGTGTGGTCGGCGTGCAGGTGCGTGGGCGACGCGGGCGGCGAGAGCGGCTCGCTGCCGTCCGACGACCCGCCCCCGCCCCCCGGGGACCCCGCGCGCCGCGCGCCCGCCCCCGCCCCCGCCGCGCCCTCGCCCCCGCCGCCCGCCGCCCCCGCCCCCGCCCCCGCCCCCGCCGGCGCCTCCGAGGGGGACTCTGCCACCTCGCACCTGCGTCCCGCACACAAACATTGATTAAAGCTGTCTGGAAGCAGCGGTGCAGTTCATTTCAATTAAGCAAACACATACGAGTTGTCGCGTTTGTATTCGAGTTCTCAGTTCGAGTACCCAGTTCGAGTGCCTACTTACAATTTCTACTTAAGAGCTTGAAACAGAAGGGAAGGATGATGGTGCTGACAAAATGTATTCATTCATGAAAATTATAAAAAATATTGGTCCCAATATTGTTCCCTGTGGGACACCAAATTTTTTTTGTAATGCAGATCTGTAATTTCTTTTAGTACTACCCTCAGTAAATTTTAACTCCACGAATTGGTACCTGTTTTGTAGATAGGATTTGAAGAGTTCCAAAGGTTTACCTCGCACATTATAATATATTAGTTTTGTGATAAGTATACTGTGGTTTACAGTATCAAAGGCTGAGTTTAAGTACAAGTGTACACACATTTAGTTTTGTCATTTGCCTTTTTGTGTTCTGCATTAATGCTGATGCAGCTTGTTGTAATTTAGTAGAGCTCGCCGAGTCTCCCTCCCCCTTATCAGAGTGTGAGCAATATATGTGATGCGAGATCGTCCAACAAATACATTAAATTAAATATGATGTTCTCGTGGGTCTCAAACACTGAATCTGGGTTGTCTACTAATCCTAACAGAGTGTCATCACCTTTCGATGAGGGGCACGGGCGAGAGTCGCAGCCGCTGCCGGGGGGAGGGCTTGGCGGCGGGCAGCGCGGCGGGCCCGCGGCGGCGCAGGCGCAGCGCGAGCTCCCCGCCGGCGGCGGCGGCCGCGGCCGCGCGGCACTCGCCGGCCACGGCGGCGGGCGGCCAGCCCACCACGCAGCGCGCGCCCACCTGCACGACCTCGTCGCCCTCGTGCACGCGGCCGGACGCGTGCGCCGGCGACCCGAAGCGGATGTCGGCCAGCTGCGGGTGGCCGCAGCACGACGCCACCACCGCGAAGCCCAGCGGCCGGCCCGCCTGGCGCAGCGTCACCGCGCCCAGCGCCGCCGGCTGCAGCACGCCCGGGTCGGCCGTGTCGCGCACCAGCCGCCGCGCCAGCGCCGCCGCCGCGCGCGCCGCCGCGCCCACCGCGCGCGCCGGCAGCTCCGCGAACTGGTCGCGCATCGCGCACGCCGCCGCCTCCAGCGCCAGCGCCAGCAGCGCCGCGCCCGCCCCCTCGCCGCCCGCGCCGCCCGCCAGCGGCGCCGCGCGCTCCAGCCAGCACACCAGCGGCTTGATGGCCTGCACGCACCGCGCCACGTCCGCCAGCGTCTGCGTGTCGAGGCGGCTCGCGTCCCCTCCGCCTCCCCCCCGCAGCGCCCGCGCCACGCTCTCGGCCAGCACGCACACGCGCAGCGCCAGCTGCTGCACGCACTCGCGCCGCACCTCATACTGCTGCAAAACGCCCACACCACGCTAATTCACTCACCACCGACACGCTTCATCATCATTGAAACCCTGAGAGTCCATTGCCGGACGGAGGCCTCTCCCGACGCGCGCCGCGACCTGATCCTCAGCTCGACTCATGTGCTGTGATTTCGAAAGTATTTGATAGCATGCCTAATACCCAGCTTAACATAGGTATCTCAGACCGCATGATAATAAATATGAGAGCGCTGTGCTGTGTCTAAAACATGCTGTCACTTCCTACTTGAAACAAAAAACCTCGGTATTCGTCTGAATTCTCGATCTATCGAAAGCTTTTGACCTGGTTTCCTACGATATACTGTAAAAAACATGAGGAAGTCAAACCTGCCAGCGGAACTAATTCGCGTTTATGTCATAAGTATTGGTACGTAAACCCGGTCAATACTGTCCGATAAGAGAAATGTCTCGACCATGTCTCGACCATACGGGTTGGAGTACGGTATGTGGGTTGAGCTCGCCTACGCTCTCCAACCTCTATGTGAACGAGGTAATAGGCGAACTCAGCAACACCATGTCATCAGCATAACTGATATAGTTGACGCTGAAACCGTCTATGTAGCAGCCGACTCTGGTGCTACTGAATGCGTTTACCGGCGGCTTGGGGAAGCTTGTGGCCATATTGAAAACTGAAACGTACGCTGAAACTCACGGATTGGTCTATAAGTAAAAAAGAACCAAATCATGGTTTTTGAGGCCGGAAGCAAACGTCACAGATAGATGTCCCCCAGTGTACAACTGTGCGTTACAAAAGGTACACAACAGACTCGACTCCCGACCTCAGAGACAATGATTACAGTGAAAGACAAGACAGGGCGTTGCCGGTGAGTGCGAACATGTTGGCTTGGAGGTTGTCACATAATGTTACAATTATGTGACAACCTCCGGGGGTCAAGGGAGGGCAGGGGGGCAGGGGGGGGGGGCACCAAAAGCATCCTGAACATGATCGTACGCAAGCTCGACTGCTCGTGTGAATTACTAACATAGTGTTGTCATACTAACAAAGTAAGCGCTGAATGGTTTAATAAATATTTTTTTGTATTCTATCGTTTTCATATGTGTTTACAGTATTCGCTTGTAACATCACTTTCATTGTGGCCAGCCCTATTCAGAGTTCACCCTTGGATGATACCCCCTTGTCGAGCTCTGCTTGTTATTACTGAGAAGTCTTAGACCGGTAGGGGTCTAGATCAAGGATAGGTCCGAACAGCACAAGTAAAACACGTCCATACGCTTAACTGTCTAATTGCGAGAGAGAGAAATCAATCCACCCACATATTGGGTACAGAAAATATATTCGCATACCTTGCAATTACAAACATTTAGAAGCAGAGTATCTATCAAGAGTAGCTGTCACTCAGATCAGAAGCCAAACTCAGTACAACAGATAACTGAGAGATAAGCGCACCCGGGCAGTGAGCCCGGCGGTGACTCACTGCAGCACTTATATATCACCAACTTGCACTCGCATACTCGCACGAGGCACTGGACAAAGAACATAACGTTATCCTATTATAGTTAACGTGTTTTGTAATTCATGCATGGTATAGCAAAGTACAATGCTCAGGAAGTGACTTGTAGTGTCTGTAGTTAAAAAACACTTGGGTAATTGACAATCGAATGTCATACGTGATGAAATACTGCGATATCAGTTGCATTAAGCGACTTTTGGAAATTCGCGACATCTCTTTTTTTTTTACTTTTCATTCTTACAAATTGAATTACTCGCTTTTATATTTTTTATCACATTTTTTGTAATAAATATAAAACAAAAATTATCATTTCCAAAAATTACCATACAAAAACTTGTCCAGTATCTGCAACTGAGTGACCCCATAACCTTTCACTGCAGGAATTTTGTTATATATCCTTTATAACAAAAATAAAAATTTGAACAAATAAAATGTGATCAACAAGGATTAAAACATTATTCATAATCAAAAATTCTATACGAGAATTTAAAAATATCATTTAGAATTGAGGAGAGAAACAGGTCTTATAGGATATATTTTGCAGCTGCTTTATATAATGAAAAGTGGTGTATCTACAATTACATAAAAAGATTCGTTGATTCTAAGCATTAGTTTTGTATTTGTGAGTCATCGTCATATCGCCATAAGCATAACTCACTCAACTTCCTAGATGACTAATAATAAATACTCATATAAAAAAATTTAATACACAGGTAATTGTGTGATTAAATTTTTAAATGCAATTAACAGTAAATACGAATAGGGATAAATACAGTATCCATCCGAGGTACTGATGGATCAGTCAATTACTAATTTATTAGACATTAATCATTTCTTCTTCACAGCGCTAACACCTAGGAAGCGGTAGTCGATAAAAAAAAAATACGTGTATAAATGTACCAAGTGTACTCATATGCAATAAATGATTTTGACTTTGACTTATTGTAAACAGGGTTCCTTACCCAAACACTTCCGCAACGCTTTTCAAAAATTATTTTAAGACATTTTTATAATACATTATAGCAGGTAATAGAATAGTTATATTAACGGACACATGTTATCAAGGTGATACATGGTTTAAGTTTATGAGCATCTTGGGCAAACAGTTTGTGATTGCAGATACAGAGTTCAAACAGATGATGCCGCAGCCTCTTATCTGAATTTATCATTTAATCGTCTTGTAGAACATCCACCAAAAGAATGAGTGGTGCAATTTGAACATGGCTACCATTCGACCACCTCCTTGACCTAGTGACTTGGACATGTGACTTGTGGGTTCGATTCCCACTGGGGATAGAAAACTTTGTACAAGTAGGCCCCGATCTGGATGTTACATTAAAATTTGTAAAATATCCAATACTTGTTTAATTCATACAGAACTCCAGGCACTATTAGCCTTACCGAATCATGCCGGGCTCTGACGAGGTGGACAAGTATTTCCCTAGCTAATCGTGGTACCTCAACAAGGCGGCGATGTTGTTCGCAACACGTCACGTCAAGTGGTATCACAGGGCGAAAAACCGGTGAAGGAAAGCCGCTTTGCGAGATTAGATTGTGCAAAGTCTCTTGTCTCTGCCTACCCCTCTGGGACCAAGGCGTGAGCCTTATGTATGAAAGTATGTATGTTATTTAATTCCATGGCCTGAGAAAATCATACTTTGGGATTAGACAAGTGTATGACTTGATTCAATGTATGTAGGATAGGCAAGTTATACCTAGTTATCACTTCTATATCAGCATAAGCAAGTCAACACTTAACATGGTACTCTCGTAACGGGGCTGCGTAGTTACCACTCACAAAGTTGCGCAGGTGGTCGAGGGCCTCGAGCACGAGCTCCTGGTGCCCGATGGCGCGCACGCCCAGCGCCTCCAGGTCATCGCAGCGCAGCGTCAGCAGCCGCGCGCCGTCTAGCGCGCGCGCGCGCAGCCCAGAGACGTACTGCTCCACCGACGGGCCCAGGCCTGCATGCATTGGTATTTTTATTACTTTTATGACTCTGGAAGCACAATATTCTTATACAAAAACCAGCAGTTCCAGTTCGGTTTCACAAAATTAGGCCACACCTAGTGCTAGTCAGTAATATACACTATAGTTTACATAGGAAAACCTTCCCTGACAAGATCCTGTCAGGGTAAGAGTCCGGTGTCCGGGAGAGAGCACCTATGATTAGGCCTATAAGACCTTGACATCGAAAGGCCATGGGAGGTGAAGGGACTGACAAGATCCTTTTAACATGCAGTTAATGGGCATCGCTGCTAGTTCTTGTAGGCATTCTGAACAGTAGTCTTCACTATAAAGACATGTTGTCTCCACTGCGAGAACACTACCATGGCTGGCAGGGTAGCTGTTTTGATCTGCCTGGCCCAAACGTGATGAACGATCGACCAATTTGATTTCCGGTCCAAATAATGATGCTATCCCTATTGCACTCCCACAGAACAAACAGGTGTCATTTTTGTTATCATCATTATATACTAATATATTAAGATTCTGGAAAATTAACAAATTTCATTAATCAACAAATTTCACAATCTGTCTCATTGCCAATATTCAGAAGAAAAAAACAGACAAATAAGACGCCATAATTTTTTTTAACAATTCAAAGCATACCTACATTTACATTGTGTAAAAAGAGACAAAAAAAACATTTGGATGGATTTGGATGGATCAGAACTGTTACCTTTACAACCAGCATATATTTAATCCACTTTTGAATTGGACCTCTCCAAGAAAATGTATCTGCACCATCAATAGTTTAATTCCTATTTTATTATGGTTGTTGTTGTTATTTTTGGTACAATTAAGTGTTTACATACATACATACAATTAGGTACTAATGTTAATTCAGCTTCGCAAAATCTTTATTAATTGTATGCAAACTTGATTTTTAAAAGATGTGATGCGTGAAGTTTGTTGCGCCGTTTCTTCTTCACAGCGCTAACACCTAGGAAGCGGTAGTCGATAAAAAAATGACGTGTATAAATGTACCAAGTGTACTCATATGCAATAAATGATATTGACTTTGACTTGACTTTACAGAATTTATACTTTAGTTGCCTTGTCCCACATCCACAGGAAGATTGGGAATGTTGTCATTATGATCTAGTGTATGTGGAATTGTTGTGCATTACTCCTAAAATATAAAACCCAACCACCCTAGCTAACTCTTTCTTAACACCATAAATATTGTCTATGCAGCAAACTACAAACAGAAAACCACCACAGGATGCTGTAGACCACTACGCGAGCCAATCGAGCGAAACGAGCGGCTGGCGAGTGCCAGAACCAAATGGTACCAAATTGGCTACCTCTTTCCTGTGCTGCATTTCGTACACTCTGATTTCTACACTCCAACCGTAACTTGTTTTAAAAATACAGGAAGGGTAAACAGCAGGGCTCGGCCCCAGTGGAGTAGAATCCGACATACCCGAGAGCCAGTCGGCCACCTGGTCCGGCGTCCACTCCGCGACATTGAGGTTAGCCATCCGGGACACCACGCCACATTCTATGCTCTGCAGACGTTGTTATTCTTGACTTCGGTGAACTCTTGAAATTCCAAGAAAGTTTCGTCTATCGTCACGTCAAGCGATGCCACAGAGCAAAAATGTTTGCTTTTCTTGCTGTCAATGTCATCTAAATTGTCATTTATAGACGTTTATTTTTAATTTTCATAAATGGGCATTGATATCAAAGATCATACAGCTGAAGTCCTCGTAACATATAATATAATATTCTATCTTTTTTGTAATAGACGTCTTTCGAACACAAAATTCAATACGTTGATTGTAAGATTCAATCGGGTAAATAGTTCGGGTTTTGTGATTCTATTGTTATTTTAATGAACGATTTTTTATTTTAGTTGCACAAGTTGGCAATAGATGGCTTTGCACTGTCACTGTCAATTGAAATTTTAAAAATTTCATGGATAACTATAAATAAAAACATTTCCGTCATAAAAAAATATTTAACAATTTTATGGCCTTGCCCCCACGGGATTTGTGGTCTAAGTATAATATCATGGTATTAAGTACATTTTTTTTTCCAAAAACTGAATCCTTAATTTATTAAGTTCTTAAATTCATGTCAAAAACAAATAAATGCTTTTTAACTATGTTTTCCGAAAAGTTTCAGTTATCGACTCTTGATTTATAAACTAGTTTTAAACTACAGATATGAAATTTAATTTTATTCGTGTTTGAATGTCATTAAAAAAGCTCCCTCGAACGGCAATCCTTCGCTTTGCTTGGCTATAGGTTGCTCTTCCTGTCACGTGCGAAATATAAGTAGTTGAATTATTGTAAGGTAGATGGCGTTAGTAATACGCATTCACAACAAACTTCCCTCCGGTGAAACTGTAAAGGCCATTAGAGGCCAACAGCATAGTCATTTCGAAAAAAAATTATGGTTATAATTTTTTCAGTAAATTCTTAAACAATTCCTAAGAGATAAAATCTCCTGACAAATCAGCATAAGCAAGATAAGAACAGCTAAAAAAATTTATTTTCCTTTTTTTCTTTACTTTTGGTACACCTTTGTTTCACCCAGTTTCGTTGCAATAAGCTGTTGCAATAAGTATGTACCCACTAAGTACGTACAAGATAATCATTCTGAAGTAGGTCTTACAATGTCTTATATCTAGGTTTATCTCGATCCGTCCAGTGGTAGAAGCGTGATTGAGTAACAAACATCCAAATATCCAAACATCAAAACTTTCGCATTTAATATTAGTAGGATTTTGCCAGACGCAATGGCGACAGCTATAAGCTGTAAAATAGCTCCATAGCGGGGGTATATCAGTGTCAGTGCACGATATATCGATATACCCCCGCTATGGAGCTGTTAAGCTGTAAAAAGGCTGTATATTTCGCCAGTGTACTGGTAGGTAGGTATCCTGAGCAAGACAAGAATCAGTCAAGTAGTTACTTTAATGATCTATAAACCTCGGAAGGCTCGCAGTAAAACACCCGATTAAAAAGTATCCAAGTTAATTTGCCATAAAATACACATTTAATACACAGGCCACCTCTTATCGGAACACATTCTAGGAGGCCGTTGCGGTCGTGTTATTAGCATTTTAAGGGATTGTCAAAGACATTCCTCGTTAGGGCTTCCATTAGAGTGAAGGCGGCTTCGTTCAGTGTTATCTGATGGCATCTCCTGTATATTTATTGGGGCATCAAGGCGCGGGTCGGGCCTGCGCGCAGTGTAGCGCGGTAGCGACCCTCAATTCAACAATTTAGTGGCTCTCATAAAGCGGGCAGTAGCCGCGCGGCGACCAATAATTTCTCTTATTGTCTCGATAAATTAGCTTAATTAGGGTGTAAAAAACGCGGCGAGCGCGGAATCTAGTGCGGCTCGGTGGGTGGCCGGCCGCTTACCCCGGCCGGGCGTCGGGCAGCGAGGCAGATGTATTAGTCCGTGTGTAGAGGTAGCGAACACCTCATGCTCAACTGATAACTGCATGTCTGACCATTCCTAGCAAATATATATGTCGTCCATATTACTTTAAGCAACGATATCTATGTACTACTAGATGGAGCGTTCCAAACGATCGCTCTGTTCCACGCAAGTAGCCACAACTCTTTCACATTCACTTTGAAACTTGTGCAGTTACTACTCAGAACATTTAATTATTTACTAAATATTGACATTATTTGACCGTAGCGTCAATATTTAGTAATAATTAAATGTTCTGCGTAGTAACTGCACAAGTTTTATTGTGAATGTGAAAGAGTTGTGGCTACTTGCGTGGAACAGAGCGATTGTTTGGAACGCTCCATCTAGTAGTACATAGAGATCGTTGACTTGAAGCATTTTTTTCTATCCTCATCTATAAATTGAAGCATCAGTGGGCTGGTTACCTACCTATATTGGACAGGCGTAGTGTGGGAGTCCTGGAAGTCCTGGCTAGATGGAGCAACATGAGGCGGCTGGCAGTGACTGGATGAGAATAAACGAGGATCGGGTTCAATGGCGCGCCTTGGCCTATGTCCAGCAGTGGACTTTTGCAGGCTGATGATGATGATGACATCGTTAAACAGACTAAAATTGTAAAATTAAACAATTTGTTTTGTTTCATAAATAAATTCAATTTATTAGTACCTACACATTATATAAGTTGGGCTGGATGTTATATTTGTGAATTATCCTATCCTTGTTTAATTACTCAAGCACAGGAGAAAATCCTAGTTGTGAATTAGACAAAAGATTAGATTAGAGCGAAAAGCGGGCGGAGGATAGTCGTTTTGCGACATTGAATTGCGTAAAGTGGCGATACCTGCCCCTCTGGGACCAAGGCGTGAGAATTATATATGTACGAGTATGTATGGATTAGATAAGTGTGTGTATATCTATCTATATATAATTGTTAACACCCTAAGTGTGGTAGGCCTATGTCCAACAGTGGACGTCTAAGAGCTGACATGATGAATACCCTAAGCATTTTGTCATTAAAAACGTCAACTTCTCCCCAGCGGCCATACATTCTATTTTTCGGTACTGTAGTGCTATTCTCTAAATTACAAACTCACGTGCGAGTCTCACTCAAGTGACTTTACTCACTTCGAACCCTAATCCATTGGCATTCTGTAAACATTCCAGAGCGCTGTAGACGTGAAGCGAGTTCTTTGTTCACTTCACTTCGATAGTGCTCTGGAATGTTTACAGAATTACCAATGGATTAGGTGTCAAAGCGAGTGAAGTCACTTGAGTGAGACTCGAACGTGAGTGTGTATTTTAGAGAATATTACTACTGATAGAAAAAATAAAATCGCTTCAAGCATTACCGACATACGCCGATAAAAGTGACGACTTTATAACGGCCGCAACACTGAAATAGTACGCAATAAAGTTGGTAATAATTAAGATTTATGCCACTATAAACACGCCAGCTAAAACGTAAGTGTAGATAGGGACGACCGTGGCAGATAAGTAGTTTGACAAGTTGCATTCTGCGCGCTCTAATGTTAGCTGCGCGCCATCAATCACGGCGGCGGGCACGTCACATAAATTACGCTCACAACTGGCTGTTATTGCAACGCTATCTGCCAACAAACGAGACGTACAGATAACGCGACGTAGCAGCGCGCTATCTACGTGATCTATATTTCATTCCAGATTAATAGTCCTATGAAAACAAACGCATTTGCGTCTCGAAAACAAAATACACAATAGATGGTGTTCCTAAGTGGACTGCAAAGTTTACATGGTAATACAAACCTGTTTTTGCTGCTGGTGACCCTTTCATGTATATGTTACCGAGACGTAAATAGCGTTGGTTTTCATAGGACTATGAATCTGGAATGAAATATACGTCTCCGAGCCGCCACGAGCCTGCCTACCGTTATGTGTATGACGAATTATCTAAATTATCACTCGACACTACGATATATGGGATTTTTACACGAGCAACCTCCGTGTTTTCACAAGAATATGTTTTTCCGAGTTTTCCATACTAAGACAATATAAACAATTGTTAATCTATGTACTAGATTGTCTATCCATGTATAGTACAATATTTTATTATAAAATTTCAGTGTCCTTGCACATATTTTTTTACTTACCGCTCGCTTGTTTTAGCTTTTCCCACAGTGGAGGTTGGCTGGAAGAAATCTCTTATAGAGATAAGTCCACCTTTGTACACTTTCTTTTGCCCTTTTTTGTAAAATTAATGTGCAATAGAGAATATATAAGATATAATTAATAAAACTGGATGTTTTTTTTATTATAATGGATGATCATCATCATCATCAGCCTATATACGTACGTCCACTGCTGAACATAAGCCTCCCCAATAGAATGCCTCGTTTGTTGGGTTTTCCATCGGGGGATTTGCCATAATCACCACGCTTGGCAGACGGATTGGTGATCACAGTAATGATCTTAATATACAAAGGCGAACGCTGCTGCCCATCCCTGGTGCAATCTCTTAGTCGCCTTAACGACACCCACAGGAAAATTTGGGTTAGTTATATTCTAAGCCGGGAACCACACGGCATTCGGGATGGATGCTCAGATGGCATATTTTAAAGTGTTTTCCTAGTCCCTTGAGAATATTTCTTCTTTTTTGTTGTAAATAAAAAAATAAACTTCATTTCTCAGCTCACCAAATAAAAAGATGAAACTGCAAAATGGCTGACCTTCGGTGTTACCAACGTACAATAACAATTCCTTTGCGTTCGATTTATTTTCATATCGAAAAAGTCATTTATGCAAGTCTCATATATTATGGATGTTAACTGCGAGTGCTAGTTTGTCACAATAGACAGCACGAGTGTTTTAAAGCCTAATTAATACAGTTGTATACGTAACTTCATAACGACCACACAATAGTTAAAAAAAATATATGAAAGGAGAATTATAATTTACTACACCTCATACCACGAAGCAAAATAATTTTTCGTAGCTCATATTTTCACCTCAAAGTGTTTTCCTTCATGATTGACACTAATTGGTTATTAAATTAGATAACAGATGCACATTTTAAAATCATCTGTTATCTAATTTAATAACCAATTAGTGTCAATCATGAAGGGAAACACTTTGAGGTGAGACTATGAGCTACGAAAAATTATTTTGCTTCGTGGTATGAGGTGTAGTAAATTATAATTCTCCTTTCATATTTTATATATTGTTATAATTGTTTACATATTGTGTAGTACAATTATTGAAGTTTACGACTTTGTTGAGTCCCCCGGGATATAAGTGGAAGTGTACTAAAGATTTAGGTATATTAGCTTCGTTTTTCTCTCTCTCTCTCTGTCTCTAGATTCTTTTCTTTGAGAGATATGAGTGATACGAATCGATGATACTGCCTCTGACTAATAATGACATCGGGGTTGGCATCCCGACCAACCCCTCTTCTGAGGAGGCCGGAATGCTGTGCAAACTTTATAAGTATTGTATGAGCTAGTGATAAGAAAAAAAATGTAATTTCCCTAAGGGGTGACATATAAATTACTAAACCCCTATTCCTGATAAAGATTTTTGATAATTTTTTAATAATTTGTCGGCCCCGTAGCCTAGTTCGTAGTACACCTGCCTGCGAAGCTGCGGGTCGCGGGTTCAAATCTCGCCCAGCAAACATTCGTATGATGAGCACTTGTGTTTGCCTTGTGACTGGATGTTATTTATATATTATGTATTTATGTATGTATATCAGCTGTCTGATACCCATATTACAGGCTCTGCCTAGTTTGGGATCAGGGGGCCGTGTGTGAAATGTCCCCACATATTCATCATCATCATGTCAGCCTTTAGACGTCCACTGCTGGACATAGGCCTTCCCCAATGAACGCCACCACACCCGGTCCTCCGCCCTCCGCATCCAGCCGCTTCCGGCCACCTTCTTCAGGTCGTCGGTCCACCTGGCGGCGGGGAGTCCCACCCTGCGCGTGCCAATCCGTGGTCTCCACTCCAGAACTCGTCTGCCCCAACGGCCGTCGGTTCTGCGTACATATTGATTTATTTATATCTCGTATTTGAATTTTTTTTTAGAGATATGAGTTAAACGAAATGATTGCACTAGCTATACGTAGACCGGTTCAATTAAACCACTCACAGATACACCGAACATTTACATCTTGAGTATTCGTTACCCGGTGGCTTAAACAACTACACAGTTTTATACATTACCCACACCCTCACAAAACACACATAAATTATTCTAATCGATGATGTTTTTTTGGTCATCCTCCATTCGATAAAAGGTATCTGAACATTAAAATAAAATGACCTGAGCGAGCCGAGTGTAGATCCGAGAGTGAGTCAGAGCTACCTTTTATTAAGATTGATTAATTACTCAAAGAAGGGCCTTATTTGTGTAGTATTCTATTACAGTTATAATATAACTGTGTAATATGTGTCTATTTATAAAAAAAAACACAAAATTTTAAACAAAATCATCTTAAATGGTTTGCGACAATTGAACTAGGTAATTAAAAAATCATAATTAAAGACAGTTGCGACTCTCGGATTTCTTGACCTCGCCTAACCAATATTTTTCTATGAGTAGGTACCTAAATACTTAAGGAGGCAATAAGGAGGGACAGGCACAAATGAAATGTTTATTGTTTACACTTTCTTAGACCGAGAGTTAGGAATTGGTTAAGTACGGTTTATTTATAATACCACAGGCTTTTCGGTGAAGGAAAACATCGTGAGGAAACCTGCATATGTGAAGAAGAAATTCTGAGGCGTATGTGAAGTACAACAAGTCGGCTTGGGGCAACGTTGGTGATCAGGGGTTTGGCACAAAAGATCCTGAAGGGTCGAAGTTCCTGGCCCCCTGAGAAGATAAGATAGGAATTGGTTGACTAGACAGTTTTTTAAATATATTTTTCGCAGATTTGGATTATATTCAAAGGGTCGAAGCAGGATTTGTTACCTTTTGGTTTTGCGTTTCGTTTAAAAATTTACGGCTAAAAAATTTACGGGAATAATTTCTGTTTAAGCTTTAAAAAACCCCTAACCGTACTTGCTAAAAAAATACTTATAAATAAATCATAAAGAGTAATAGGTACTTTTGTACTACCCATAAATCCTTAGATTAAATTATGGGTTCACAAGATGACAACCCTAACGTTACACGTGCCGCGTCTGAACGAGATAGAGTTATACAATAGAAAGAGAAGCGTAGTGTAGGTATGTTATGTTTGGTACCTAAACACCGTTTTATTCTGAAGAGAGTCTTCTGTATGAATAGTAGTATTTAGTATTATGTGCCCTAGGTCATTACTGGTAGGACGCACTGGTTGAAGACTTACCTATGCCTTCAAACACTGTGGTATTACCTTATGATAATATTTTCCCAACGACTTGGGACGCTTGTAGGTGATACAATACAATACAATACACTTTATTGCACAAACAAATACAGTTACACGTTATAAACGTGGGAATATATGTTACCACTAATTGTAAATGAATTGCCGAAAGATATACAAAATACCTATGTAAACAGCAAAAAAAACAAAAATGTAATAAAAAAACACTACCTTCAGTAGAGGAAAACAAGTAAGAATAGGTTATTATATAAGTACAATTCAAGGTTGCATAGATACATTTATTTTGCCATCTGTTATGAACTTAACTCTCTTTATAATGTACAACAAGTGTTAGCATGGTCCGATGTGACCGAGCGGCCTCACCGCACATAGGACAAACCCAAGAGGTTTATTATGTGTGAGTTATGTAAGACATGAGTTGTATTTTCTTATTAATGTTAAATAAATAAATAAAAAAAAAAAAAAAAAAAAAGTTACAAATAGTACAATTTAGGCGGTCTTATCGCTTTAAGCGATTTCTTCCAGACAGCCTTTGGGTAGAAAATACTATGCCAGTGAAATTGTAGGTTGCGCTGATTAGGAAATTTAAATGATAAATAGGTACTTATATGACTGTAATAAATAAAATAAAATAGCAAATAAGTTACAAGTCTTAAGTTTTTATGGTTCTACACATATTACATATACATATATATACAACAAATAAATACAAACTTGATACCTAAACTTGTCTGATTATTACTTTTTGTGCTCAGGAACTGGTGACCCTTTTGTTTACAATCTACAAACAAAAAATAGAAGAAAACGATTTAATGCAAAAATGACAAATACGTGTAGTGCGTTGATGTCTTTTATGAGGTGCATGCCGAAGCTCAAAGAGAAAGAGTTCAACGCGCAAATTGTTTAGCAATGAGACTAATAACTCAATATGATCGATAATTATTAAGTAGCTGCAGGCACTATCGAGCGCAGGTATCTGAAATATGTAGGTATTTGTTGACTCGTCGCGCGCCACCTGTCGCTGTCGCTGCGGAGCCCTGGGCCGCCAGCCGCCGGCCGCCGGCCGCCACATGCCGGCCGGCGACATCGCATATTCATATCTGGAAGTATTTGTCCCTACTCAACTCGCCACTGGGCGCTCGATTACACAAAAAATCCCATTTCACATTCCGTCATATATGAAATAGCTACATAATCAATCAATTTTACTTACAAGGAAAGCTGTAGGTAAACGAGGTATCCATTGACGATTTGATTCGTTTTAGGAATCATGCAGCATTAAATATACCTACACAATGTTAAGATCATTATTACGATCACCAATCCGTCTGCCAATCGTGCTGATTATAGAAATCACCTAATATGGAGAGTTCAACAAAAAGGCATTATATTGGAGACATGTTTAGCAGTGGACGTAGGTATTTCAGCTGACGATGATGTGATGACAAAATAACCTAAATTAAATCACCTCGGGCACTTTTCTTGTTAGCGACTAAAATAAATAAAAATTAAATAAAAATCTCAGACATTCACACTAATTATCCAGTCCCAAACAAGGCAGAGCCTGTGCTATGGTTACTGGATAACGGATACACATACTTAAATAAATATATAAACATCCAAGACTTGGGTACAAACATTCATATTCATCTTAAGAACATTTGCCCCTAGCGGGATTTGAACCCGCAACCTCCGGCGTGGCTGTCCGAGAGCTACCCGTTCCGCCACGGAGGTCGTCAAAAGGAGGTATTTTGGGAAAGATAGAATAGAAATGGGATAAACACCTGGAAATCCTTTTGATATCTGCAGATACGTATATGCTAGTTAACTTATCCTCGGATCACTACAAGGCCTATTAAATTTTGTTATTATTTATATGTTTTAATGTACGTTCACTCGCGAGAAACTTTTATTTTAATTATTAGACGAATTATAGAGAGATGCATGCCCTGGTCTCAGGTTTTTGGCGGCGACGGAAGAGAGTGAACGAATGAACGGAATGGGAGGGGTAAGGAAGAATAACTATTCGATATGTTAACACGTAACGTTACTACCATTATTATTAGTTTTTTGTTATATAAGTATTATACATACACAGTATACAAAGTGTACATAAATAAATAAATAAAAAAATACATTTGTAAAATGGTTATAATTTCATCGTAATATCGTTTCGTAATTATTATTACCTAATCTGCGTAGGGCGGCTGGAAGAGACTGGATGAGAAGAACCGAAGATCGGGTTCAGTGGCGCGCCTTGGTAGAGGCCTATGTCCAGCAGTGGGCTCTTACAGGCTGACGACAATGTTAACAACTGTTTAAAATGGTATTCCTTACCTATTTTTTATACTTTATACGGTTCCCGGCTTAGAATAGAGCCACCCCTATCTTTCCCGTGGGTGTCGTCAAGACGACTAAGGGATTGTTTCCCCTGTCTATGTTAAGATCATTACTGCGATCACCAATCCGCCTGCCAAGCGTGGTGATTACGGCAAATCCGCCAATGGACAACTTACCAAAAGTGGTATTCTATTGGGGAGGCCTATGTCCAGCAGTGGACGTATTTAGACTGATGATTACCCTGTCAGGATAGGTACATGATAATGTCAGATATGTATGTCCGATTTTCTGTGCAAAGAGGTTGCAGCTAGAACTCGAGTTTGACGAGAAAGTCTCGTCCTCGACCTGGAGCTCCCTCTTAGCGGGGAAACTTTCAGGATCCTTTGCCGAATTCCGCGTCGGTGCTATGAAATATGTTGCACAGAATAACAAAACGTAAGATTTGTCATGGTGTGGATTTCTGCGTTCGGAAATGGCATATGTGTCAAAGTCAAAAGTCAAAATCATTTATTGCACAATTCGTACATTTACACACGTCATTTTTTTTATCGACTTGGGATCAAATCGATTGTCAAATCGGAGTTGGGAAAAGTGGCATCAAAACCACTAGATGGTGATATGTATAAATAGATATGTAATTTGTGGCGAAAACAATTATTTATAGGGGCAAATTAATTTTGTAATATATCGAGAAAATAAATACTTGGAAAGAAATAAATAGCAAATTGCATTTGTATATCGAATATTTAAAAAAAAACCACATTTTTGGAAAATAATAAGTATTTATTGACATAAAACAGGAAGATAATAATAAAGGAAAAAAACAAAATAAACGAAATGCATGACGGGAGGGGGGGAAAAGCAAAAAAGTAAATAAAGATAGGAAATAAGAATAATGTGTCGTTTTCATGAGATGTAATTAAAATTGCAAAGTAAATACGAGTTCCTCGGAAAATAAAGTTCGAGGGTCCTAAAAACAAAAAAGGACACAAAAAAATAATATCAGATACCCGCTGATAGACGAGGTAAATACGTTATTTTATTAGCGCATGCCGCCACCATGCGGCCACCACGCGGCCACCACGCGGCCACCACGCGGCCACCACGCGGCCCGCGGGCTGAAGGCAGGCTGCTTTTACAGCTCGTGTGGGTGTAGGCGTGGCCGCTTCCTCTCGGCCACATCAAACGCCGCGCCGCCCCCGCCCCCGCCCCGCCGCCCGGACACTGCTGCGCCCGCGCACGGAATGCGACATCACAAAGAACCACCATCGCATACCAACAGATGTAATAAATCCGTACACATATGATATTTACTAGTAATATTACTATTTAGTAATCGGCATTGCTTGTGTGACGTCATATTAAAAAATAATTTACTATGTTGTCATATATATATAACATGGATATGTGTATTATAAAACATCAATCAGTCCTCCCCAACCCGTCTGGCCAGCGCGGGGAGTGTAGGCCGAATCCTCCGTCTGTCTCCGGCAGACGAGAGAGGCTTGTGCTCCTGCAGTGGAGACTAACATAACCTGATGATGAAGCGTATGTATGTATATATGTAACAAAAAACAAATTAACCCTAAGAGGATTTTAGCAAGGGTTCTATTGTAGTACTTAATACTAGTCATAAACTGTGAGTTAATCAAATGGAAGAGGAGTGGGACGGTAGAATGAGAAGTCTATTAATTGTCTTCAAGGATATCTTTGAGATAATCACTGATGTATTTGCAGAAGAGTCAATATAAATATGCTTAGGATATATGTACGTATGTTGGGATGAAACGGGACGTCTTTCGGAAAGTTCCCGCGATTTCCCTCCGATAAAGTCAAGTTAATTCAGGCGCTTATTGTCGTTGAACACAAACTCACTCGACGATTTCCACTCTTTGTTCATTTGCGGGAATCGTCGTCGCGGCGAACGTCTCACTGCGGGGGGAACTTGGTCGTCTGCCGCTAATGAGGCTCGTAAGTCGCGAGCGCGATCAGACAAAGTGAGCTTCACACTCCACTTAAATGCGACAATAGGCAATTAATATATTCTCTTTTTATTCGTCACTCACTGTTCCCTGCGCGTCTAATGTTGTGTTACCGTTTCTATGTGACGCAGAATACATTGTTTATGTATCTAAGAAACATACGGTAATTAAAACCACGCCCTCTATTATAATAGACCTATCATTACAGTTACCTAAACGAGAATTTAATATTCAATGTGGTCTAGTCATTGGACCAGAGGTCGTGGGTTTGAATCCCACTGGGAACTTTGTACAATTTGTACAAGTTGGGCCCGGTCTGGATGTTATATTTGTGTAATTCCCATAGCACAGGAGAATAATCTTAGATTGGGATTGAATAAGTGTATGCATATGTATACTAGCTATTGCCTGCGACTTTGTCCGCGTGGACAACTTAACATCACATATTATTATGTGTTTCCCGTAGGAATTAGATATTTTTTCAGGATTGGCCTACACTGCCCGCGCTGGCCAGACGGGTTGGGGAGGCCTGATTGATGTTTTATAATGTATTCCCTTAGTCGCCTTGTACGACATCCGCGGGAAGAGTTGGAGTGGTCCTGTTCTACTCTACCGGAAACCACACGGCATACATACACTTGTTTAATCCTAAACTAGGACTTTCTCCTGTGCTATGGGAATTAAACAAGGATAGAACAATTCGCAACGAACCTACGACCTCTGGCGCTCGAGAGCAGTAACCAAACCACTAGGCCAACGAGGCGGTAAAATTCATAGGTATAAAGTCATAATCATTTTTATTGGTAACTGTTAATAAAAGTCTTTTATCATATCACGACATGTCTAAGAACGTCTAATGCTAAATTAACAATACTTATATCTTTGGTATTCTTTTACTTCTTCTATACTTTTAACTAAACAAAGTTCTCTTGTCACAGTAGTGCTCACAGCTTATAACCTTACTATACAGCCCTTATCCCACTCTCTTATGCACCTTTCTATCACTACTTTATAGCAACTATAGAACCTAAGGTGCCATAAGAATTTTGGGTGATATAGCAGGGGTCTAATATGCTATAAACACCACGCCTTCTTATCAAACAGCTTCTAAAGATACCAAATAGTTCTGTGCATTCAGAAAACTGATCTTCATTTACCTATTAGATAAAAAACAGTTTGAAACTAAAATGGCGGCAGTAAATTAAAGCTGACATCAAGTTAATATAATCCCTACTTTAGACAGCAATAAGCAGATGAACTTTGGAGTTTCGTCTTACTTGAAATTCATTAAGAAGAGTGGTAGCAACGGCTAAGAGCCTCGCTCACCCCACGCGGGGCGGCGGCGCGGGGCTCCGGCCCGGCGGGTACGGAGCGGAGCCTCCACGTGCGTGCGAGCAATTACACGAGGCACACGAGAAGAGGCTCCACTCAGGGCAGCTCCAAGTTAATCATGTGCTCCATTAGCGAAGTTTGCGACGCACCCGCCGCGCTCCGCGCCGACGGTGTTCCGAATTACTTCGATACTTTAAACATTTCTCTGGAAATTAGTATCTAGTGAATGACATACGCTTTACGAGTGCCTGCTTAAGCTTTCAACAGACAGATAATAGATTCGGTGAGCCGCCTTGTTATTATACCTAACTAGCTGTTGCCCGCGACGTCACAAATTATTATGTATTTCCCGTAGGAATAAGATGTTTTATCGGTATAAAAACTATCCTATGTCCTATTCCAGGACCTAACCTATATGTGTGCCGAGTTTCATCACGATCCGTGGAGTGGTTGAAGCGTGATTGTGTAATAAACATCCATACATTCAAATATCCAAACTTTTGCATCCTACTAATATTACAAACGCGAAAGTTTGTAAGTATTGTTGTTGTTATTTTTGGTACAATAAAGCGTTTACAGACATACATACTTAACATCACAAATTATTATGTGTTTCCCGTAGGAATGAGATGGTTTTTCTGGACAAAATCTATCCTATGTCCTATTCCAGGAGCTAAACTATATGTGTGCCAAGTTTCATCCCGATCCGTCAGGTGGTTGAGGCGTGATTGAGTAACAAACATCCAAATAAATATGCAAATATTTATCCAAACTTTCGCATTTATAATATTAGTAGTATTTGTTTAGGCTGTCGACTAGATGTCGCAGTCAAACCCTCGACACTCCACACAAGCGAACATATTTCCAAGCGAACATATGCACAACGTTATACGTCAACAGCATAAGATCTGCTCTTTCTAGCTGAAAACGCCATCGCTCTTGTCGCATCGGCTCAGTAGTGCATACTGCCAGCGGTGCTCTGTTTTGCAGGCGACGTCAAACTGTCGAGGAGAGGTGAGTCGCTTCTTTACGTCGTACTTAATAATGAGAGTTCTCAAGCGCGATGCACCTGCCCACGGGCGGCGGGCGGGGCGGACGGCGCGGCTGCCTGCCGGCGCCGCCTGGTCTGCCGCCGCCCGGTCTGCCACCGGAACCGGAACCCCATTGTTTTTAAATCGGCCCTGTCACCGAGCGGACAACATTTCGCGTATTCCCGATATTTATGGCGCACTCGGCCGGCCACCTGCCGTATGGCGTTTGACCACAGCCGAGCCCGGGGTCGACAACCGATACTGATGTTCTAAGGACTCCATTGTTTAGTATTCAGCATTTTATACGCGTAGTTTGTGGAACATTACATGGCTGGGTCGTTAGACTCAACAGCCGGAGGTCGTAGGTTCGATTCCCACCCAAGGACAGACAGTTTCCAGGCCGGCTGGATGTTATATTTGTGAATTGTCCTATCCTTGTCCAATTCTTATTAATTATTCGATATGAAATTGATATTAAAATTGATAGTAAATCAAAACAACAACAAAATATTTTGAATTTTGTGATAATCTAATTTAAACTCTATGGATTTGTTTCCCTGTACACTTCAATAAGCAATTAGGATGCTGAAGTGGCAGTGGGTGGGTCACATCTGTCGCAGAACCGACGGCCGTTCAGGCAGACGAGTTCTGGAGTGGAGACCGCGGGTCGGCACGCGCAGGGTGGGACGCCCCGCCGCCAGGTGGACCGACGACCTGAAGAAGGTGGCCGGAAGCGGCTGGACGCGGAGGGCGGAGGACCGGGTGTGGTGGCGTTCATTGGGGAAGGCCTATGTCCAACAGTGGACGTCTAAGGGCTGATATCATCATCATCAGGTTATTTTTGTCTCCACTGCAGGAGCACAGCCCTCTCTCATCTTCCGGAGACAGACGGAGGATTTGGCCTACACTCCCCGCGCTGGCCAGACGGGGTGGGGAGGCCTGATTGATGTTTTATAATGTATTCCTTAGTCGACGACATCCACGGGAAGAGTTGGAGTGGTCCTATTCTACTCTACTGGAAATCACACGGCAAGGAAAAGATGATGATATGCTAAGGTCAATAATAGAGTAGGTTGATGATATAGATAATCATGGTGGTGCTACATCCATCACAGAGACATGTGCACTGATGAAGTGTCGACTGCCTGCCGTCGACTGTCCACGGCCGGCCCGTTAGCATATATAATATATATAATTAACATACAATGACCGACAGCTGGACTGCGGACTGCTGGCTGACCCCTATCCACTACTCACAAACACAGCCTATTAATAATCCTACTAATATTATAAATGCGAAAGTTTGGATATTTGGATGTTTGTAACTCAATCACGCTTCAACCACTGGACGGATCGTGATGAAACCTGGCACACATATAAGTTAGGTTCTCGAATAGGATAGTTTTTATCCCGATAAAACATCCCATTCCTACGGGAAATACAAAATAATTTGTGATGTTACGATGTCGCGGAGATCAGCTAGTCATAAATCATAAATATACAATACAATTTTACACAGTTAATATTGTGCAATTGTATTGTATACGTAATTAAAGTAGATATTTATATTTCAAACTCACTCCGCAAATTCATGTCATCATGATTTCACAAACGTCAAAGAAAAGAATTTGGCAACAGAAGACCAATTTGTATATCTGTCACCCCCTAGATCGCAGATACCTGCCTAGGTATACTCGTGGTGTGCGAGGCGGATAATGGCTGCATTGAAGCGTGGGGGGGGGGGGGTCGGTGGCGTTCCACAGTTGCGTGAGTCCCCGTCTCTCGCCAATGATTATGAAGTATGAACGGATCAATTTCACAGCCGCCGCTCAAAGCCGCCGCGCGCCGCCCCGCGCTCTACGTTCGCAGAACAACACCAATGGAATTCTCACGCCACAGACTGAAGTTCCAGCTTCATGAAAACTCTCCTACTGCCAGCTGTTCGTTGCAGTCTTAGAAGAAATGCCGCTCTGTGGTGGGCGATGCGGAGAGGTGGTGTACATGTGTAGGGGCAGGTGTCTCCCCTCCCGCGGGGCCGCCCCCGGCCGCTTCACTCAATTTGCGCCGTTAGCGGCGCAGCCTCAATTTTTCACAGTTATCGAACAATTTCCCGGAGCTTCACATAATGACGCTAAATAAGAGTTCGTTCAATTTTCCTCATCTACCTCGCTGTCGTACAATGTTCGGTGTCATTTGCAACTTTTGATCAATTTATTTCTTACAATTATAATATAATACAGCCAGACGAATTTTTTTCTGGTGCGAATAAAATTTTCAGGTCGACTAAGTATGATGTTATCGATAAACGAAGTTATTAAATAATTAATACTAACTCCTTTTAATTTTGCCTGCAAGGTATAAATGTGAAATTCTCCTAATAATTATTCGTACCTAACTTTTGTGCCTTATTAATTTTTTTAATTCGTATATAAGGATTAAAACTTTCAAATGTCGTTATTACTGTGTAGGTACATAATTTATTGAATATGACTATAAAATACAAGCTGAAAATTAACAAATATGAAACACATCTAATTTAAATAAAAAATTTCGCCTAATTTGTCCAGCGAATGGTGCTGCAACGTGCCTAGGACACTCGCTACGTTTCCCCGCTGGACGGCTAGAGCTACGCGCTGTTGAAGATACCTCCCGCTATTTTTCTCCCCAGAAATATCTATTAATTTTAAACCTAATAGTTTATTACTTATTCTTCTTTTCAGTTAAAGTAGTGTTTTTATGATTATCTATACATATTGCCTAAAAAGATGTAATTTCATTATACATTTTAATCTTATAATATAGAAATTCAGTGCGTCCTACCTGTCATCACGTCAGAGACGTGGAACTGACGGTGGGCCTGATCCACAAGTTTCAAGTCGCTCAGCGAGCTGTGGAGAGGGCTATGCTCGGGGTTTCTTTGAAGAACAAAAAACGAAGGTCACATATTAGCAAGCTGAAATAACAGTGGGCGGGACACATCTGTCGTAGAACCGGCGGTCGTTGGAGTAGACGAGTTCTGGAGTGGAGACGCCTCGCCAACAGACGGACCGACCTGACGAAGGTGGCCAGAAGCCGCTGGATGCGGAGGACCGAGCATGGTGGCGAACATTGGGAAAGGTCCAGCAGTGGGTCTAAGTGGGATAAGTCCGCCTTTGTACACAGTTTAATTCCTATTTTATTATTGTTGTTGTTATTATTTTTGGTACAATAAAGCGTTTACATACACACATAAGTATAAAGGGAGAACATTTTTTTGATGATGATAGAAATATAGATAGAAATAGAACTGTATGCATACTATATTATTGTGCTAATTTCAGTTTGCTTATTTTTAAATGAAAATAAATAAATATCACAGACATTCACACCAATTATCTAGTCTCAAACTAGGCAGAGCCTGCGGTATGGTTACTAGATAACGGATACACATACTTAAATAAATATATAAACAACCAAGACTTGGGTACAAACATTCATATTTATCATACGAACATTTGCCCCTAGCAGGATTCGAACCCGCAACCTCCGGCGTGGCAGTCCGAGAGCTACCCGTTCCGCCGCGGAGGTCGTCAAGCAAATAAGCGTTATATGTCCGTTCTGTATTCTCGTCGGCCTCTAACCATGTAAATAAGATATCCGACCGGGCGGCGGTCGGCCGGCAATTACCCTAGCTAATGACGTGCATATATGGTGTTCGTGCTCGAACACAGCTCACACGGGATACACACACGGTGTTATGACTTATACTGGTTCTCCTTGCATCGCCCGCTATGGGGTCGATATGCGGCTGGACGCTGGATCTATTATTTGTTACGTCATTGCATCTAGCCTTCCGTCTGTACTAGAGATGTACCGATCATGCCTTAGGCCGATTAAACGATTAATTCAGTTCAAATATTCTTTATTGCCCACCAATACATCTTATCTTATCTTCTTAGGGGGCCAGGAAGACCTGGCGACACTTCGACCCTTCAGGATATTTTGTGCCAAATCCCTGACCACCAACGGTGCCCCAAGCCGATTTGGTGGACTTCACATACGCCTCAGAATTTTTTGTTTGGCATATGCAGGTTTCCTTACGAATATATATAAATACATATAAAGTTTTATAAAAAACAAAGATTACTACGCGAAAAAAAATGGAAAATAAATTACGCATCGATACTCGCAGGGTAAAATATACAAGACTTGTATATTTTAGCTACTTTCACAGTCTTATGTCTTATGGCCTCTTGCTCTGGGGTCGTGCCGCTGATATCGATTCTATATTCATTTTACAAAAAAGAGTAATAAGATCTATTTATGGGCTTCGTAGTCGTGATTCTCTAAGAGAATTATTTAAGGAAATAAATATAATGACGGTGCCATGTCAATACATATTCGCTAACATTATGTTCGTTAGACAGAACCTTTCTTTACTCAGCTTAAATAATGAGAGGCATAATTTAAATCTTAGAAATAATAATAAAATTCAAATACATCATTCTAGATTATCTAAGATCAATAATTCTTTTGTGGGGCTGTGCGTGCGTTACTACAATAAGGTTCCGAATGAAATTATTAACTTGTCTGAACAAAAATTCAAATCTTCTATAAAAGTTAATCTGTGCAAGAAAGCCTACTATAAGTTAGATGACTACTTAAATGATAAAAGTCCATGGAGTGCTTGATGGCTCAGCATAGGTAGAGGTAATGAATAAGATAACTCAAAGGTAGGGCCCTGTGCCGTTGGGTTTGTTGCCACTTCTTCCCCTCGGTTATACAGGTGGAAGTGGAGTAGTTTTAGGCAGAATTTGACGTCAAAAAGAGAATAATGTATTCCAATTTTTAAAATAAATATTTTGATTTTGATTTTGGGACGGCCCGCCGCCAGATGGACCGACGACTTGAAGAAGGTTGCCGGTAGCGGCTGGATGCGGAGGACCGGGTGTGGTGGCGTTCATTGGGGAAAGCATATGTCCAGCAGTGAACTAGGGGCTAAAATGATGATGATGACATAGAAGGATGAATGTAGTGTACAACGGCTGCCTTATCGCTTAATAATCAGCCAATTTAAAGACGATTATTCGACCGGAAAATCGGTTCTTCTAAACATTATTCAAAACTGGTGCAAAAACATAATGGCTTGAAAAATCCATATTCTTCAATGTTCTACTACTATTAGAAAATAATTTTCAGGTCTAAACTACCTTAGAACGGTTAAAGTATATTAAATTACAAATATTTTTTTTAATTTAATTGCTGACTACTCTTTTTGATATATAAATATAGTTGGTTTATTCGTCTCTTTCGTGTTTGATTACTGTAGAATGTTCTACAAAATATTTTTTTAAAATAAACCGACTACGATTAGAAGGCCGATTGCTCGGCATAAACGATTAATCGGTTATTTTAAGGATCGGCGCATCTCTAGTAGCACATTTACGATCTTAAATTTTTTGCTGATTTGAAATTCAATCGCGTAAATTTATGACAAGCGTGTGTTGTGCTGGAGTTGATGTGTCACTGGCAGTGGTTACGTCCGTGGTGTGATGCACTCACCGCCGCCGCGTCATCTGCATAAACGCGAACGTACACGAGAGCGATACAACAGCGACTCTTCCGGCTTCTGATACTTTAATTAAACGCGCATAAATTACTGGTAGCTCGTAAATCAATCGGCGGCGAGTGCGGCGGCCGGGGCGGGCTGCGGGCCGCTCGCTCGGCCGCGCGGGCCGCGAGCTGCGGGCCGCTATAATTACGCACCTCTGCTCAATGGACGGGCAGACGACTTCAAACGCGCATCGCTGGCATTTTAGCGCGCAGCTCTGGACGATCATTGTCTCGGTACATTTCCGGCGCAACGCGCGCCGCCCGACTCTAGAACACCCTTCGTAGAGATTCATGCGCACGCACCGACCGCGTTGTACGTGTACAAAGACAACATACTTTAATTGTAACGTAACATCTAAATGTATGTAGTATTTAGTGAATATAGATCCTTTAATTTAATTAGGCATAATTTAAATCTTAGAAATAATAATAAAATTCAAATACATCATTCTAGATTGTCTAAGATCAATAATTCTTTTGTGGGGCTGTGCGTGCGTTACTACAATAAGGTTCCGAATGAAATTATTAACTTGTCTGAACAAAAATTCAAATCTTCTATAAAAGTTAATCTGTGCAAGAAAGCCTACTATAAGTTAGATGACTACTTAAATGATAAAAGTCCATGGAGTGCTCGATGGCTCAGCATAGGTAGACTTAATGATTGTAATGAATAAGATAAATCAATGGTAAGGCCCTGTGCCGTTGGGTTTGTCGCCACTTCTTCCCCTCGGTTATACAGGTGGAAGTGGAGTAGTTTTAGGCAGAACTTGACGTCAAAAAGAGAATAATGTATTCCAATTTTGAAAATAAATATTTTGATTTTGAAACCGAAGCCCAGTTAGGAGGGACGGTTATTCTATTCTATTGTCCTATAAATTTAATTTAATTTATTTATTTTAAAGACAACATTGATCCATTTGTGTCAGTAAAGACTTAAACTACGTTAGTATTTAATAACTTAAAGTGATTTAGTCCTCTGGGTGAGTATCCACACCAGAGTACTGTCCATTCTATTTGCTGTCATTTTTTTGTCATATGAAATCTCAAGAGTTTTGTATAGTAGTTTTCTAATTATCCGTCTTAAAAACTGACGGACAGATGGATAAAGTAGCTTCGCTGCAAGAGTAATTCTTTTTGTACAACATCATCATCAGCTAGCGGTAACCTAGCTGAAATACGTCCACTGCTGAACATAAGCCTTCCCAATAAAATTCCACTTTTAGTGGGCTGTCCATTGGAGGATATGCATAATCACCACGCTTGGCAGGCGGATTGGTGATGACAATAATGATCTTAATATACAGGACAACGTTGCTGCCCTGGTGTAGTCTCTTAGTCGCCATGAAGACACCCACGGGAAAATTGAGGTTGTGAACACTAAAATGTGCGGAACCCGCACACTATGCTGAGTTTTTCCCTTGTGAGGTACAAAACAAAACACAGGCTTTACAAAAAGGACAGTCTCCACAAGAATTCATAGAACTCACACATAAATCAACGGGTGAGCTGAGCGCGGAGACCCGAGATTTAGTTTCCTAACAGGAAAATAGGTTTTAAAACCAATACTTACTTTGTTTGCCATTCTAACACTGATCGCGCTGAGTGACGATCTATCGTCTCTGCCTACCCCTCTTCGACCAAGGCGTGAGCATTATGTATGTACCTAACACTGATCTATGTGATCTGTTACCATTGTTTAGTTAGTCTGCCTGCGGGTCGCGGGTTCGAATCCCGCCCAGGGAAAACATTCGTGTGATGAGCACTTGTGTTTGCCTTGTGACTGGATGTTATATATAAATTATGTATTTATGTATGTACATCAGCTGTCTGATACCCATATTATAGGCTCTGCCTAGTTTGGGATCAGGTGGCCGTGTGTGAAATGTCCTTACATATTTATTTATTTATTTAATAATTAAAAAAACGAATGTTACTCGCTTTGGAAAGAGTATACTTTGATGAACGATTTCTCAGTGAAGGTATTGGGTACAGAACCCTTCCGCCTGTGGATATCGTACAAGGCGACTAAGGGAATACATTATAAAACATCAATCAGGCCTCCCCAACCCGTCTGTCCAGCGCGGGGAGTGTAGGCCAAATCCTCCGTCTGTCTCCGGCAGATGAGAGAGGGTTGTGCTCCTGCAGTGGAGACAAAAATACTTTGCTTTACCCTTATTATTTAGATGTAATCATTGATACTTAATTAAATCGATTTTAAAATATTTTGACGTGTTTTTATTCTAATTGTAAATTCATTTCTGAGTGCACATGTGCATACTAATGTTATGTATTTGTATTTTATATGCTCACAATTTTGATTTGATATGAAGATTTTGAAACAACGGGTGGAAATACGCGTCGTAGGTTCCTCAAGAATGAATTAGTTTAGGATTAAGATTTATTTACGGACACAATAAATGTGTCGGGCGGTTTGCGAACGCAACGAGCGGAGGCGAGAGCTATTTGTTGCCAACCGTCGTATCGGGAGGTGTCGGTGTGTAGGTATAGAGTCGCGTGTATAAAACATACATACACTCGCGGATATAGACAGGCGACCGCTAAAACAGCATTGTCCGTATGACATCTTGATAAACGGCGCCCGTTAACCACTGAACAGTACACGGGAAGAACGGTAAGAGTCAATTTTTCAACACAAAGAGATAATTGATAGATAGATAAACTCTTTATTGCACACAAATTAAGGATAACAATAAAATAGGTACGGATTTTTACAAAGGCGGCCTTATCGCTTAAAGAGCTCTCTTCCAGGCAACCTTTCAGAAGGAAAATAAGAAAGACATAGCGACAGAGTATTGCAGGTGAAAGGAGCCGTGGTAGCCGGTTGGTTGTGCACTCGCCACACGTTCATGAGGTCGTGGGTTCAAACCCCGCCCGTACCCATGAGTTTTTCGAAACTTAAGTACGGTTTATTTATAATACCACAGGCTTTTCGGTGAAGGAAAACATCGAAAGGAAACCTGCATATGCCGAAGAGGAAATTCTAAAATGTATGTGAAGTCCACCAAATCGGCTTGGGGCACCGTTGGTGGTCAGGGGTTTGGCACAAAAGATCCTGAAGGGTCGAAGTGTCACCAGGTCTTCCTGGCCCCCTGAGAAGATAAGATAAGACTGCAGGTGAAAGAAAATTGATTTATTATATTCAAATACCTCTCTTTTAGGTTTCAAAAACTGACATGAAACCCTGAATATGTTTAGACTATTAATAATCCTACTAATATTATAAATGCGAAAGTTTGGATATTTGGATGTTTGTTACACAATCACGTTTCAACCACTAGACGAATCGGAATGAAACTTGACACACATATAGGTTAGGTCCTGGAATAGGACATAGGATAGTTTTTATCACGAAAAAACATCTTATTCCTACGGAAAATACATAACAATTTGTGATGTTAAGTTGTCCACGCGGACGAAGTCGCGGGCAACAGCTAGTTTTTTTATAAACGTAGTTTGTGTAAAAATATTCGAGAGATTCAAAAATATACTTTTCGAGAGCTTTAAAGAGTGGCCAAAGTAATGTGAGACAAAAATTAGAAAAAAAATTTACTCTCATCATTTTCCCCCGGGACTCTTGAAGTACAATTCACGAGACGTTTTGTTTTCGGCCACACTGTTCCCAGAAGGTGTCACTTTCCTTGAAATAACATTGTATCTAACAATACAACTATAAACCACGCGCTCCGAACGACAATGCTCTTATTTTATTTCAGAGCAACGAACTTTAATTTGATTGTGAGACAGATTTATAGACCACTGATAGTTTAAACGGCTACAGGAACGACGGCAGTACCTCATCACGTTCGCGGAACTGCGAACTTCGAACATCGACGCCTGTTATGCGTCTGCGGGCTCGGCCGAGCCGCTGCTCGATGGAATTTGATACAGGGATAGTGTTTAGTGTGTTTTGTTGTACATTGAGCTAGGGAGGGGCGATGCTCCGTCAGATAGAGAAGGCAGCGACAGCAGCCGCGGTTCTCGGAAGCGGCGGCGGCGGTCTCTCTGTGTATCGAGAAACGATTTGAATTTCTAACCGCGACGGTTCCCACGCGCTGTCTCTGCCCGACGAAACTGTTGATTGTATGCCTCGTTTATAATTAATGTAGTCAACAATGGATGTGTTGTTTTTACGGGCTCGTTCCCCGACGTGTGGTGCGAGTGCTGTTCTGCCGCATGCCGCCGCCGCCGCCGTCGCCGCTGGCGCGCCGCCAACAATGCCATTGTGTACAGCGCCGTACATCACGCCGCGTCACACACTAACCGTTTCAAATATTCGCAGTTTCAATTAGAAATTTGCCAAACAGCCGAACGGCGACGTTAATTGAGAGAATTCGTCGGATGCCATCGCCGGCATTCCGCTCCAGATTCGAAGCCGAGCTCGAAAGGCGAGCGGATTAGTTAACATTATTAACTCGTTTGTATTTTAATTTGTAATGCAAAGAAATAATAGGGCAGGGAGATGAATGGGCCGGGGCGGGGGCGGGGGAGGGAGAACAATGACAATAAAGGCTGGTGATTGTCGACATATTGGGGCTCGGCGCTGGAGCGCGTCATCAAAGCAAATATGCGGCCGTGCCGCCCGCGCGCGACGCCCGCCCCCCTGCGTCGCCCTGCGCCCTGTCGCCGCGAAAAACTAATAAAAGGCGATATTACACGCGCAAATATATCTCTCGAACGACCCCAGCCCCCGCCCCCGCCCGCCGGGAGCAGGCAGCCCTCGCCCGACCGGCGAGAGTTGCGACGCGCATTCCACGCATGTCACGCACCGTACCGTACATATTATATACGTACCAATACTCTAGTGTCTTCACTGTACATACACTGAGAAAAAAATAAGCAGCGCTCCTACTTATATAAGGATAAAAATATACCACTATTACGTAAGCACCATTATGAATGGTGTTGGCTACAACTGATTCAGTAGCCGGCCACATTACTGAGTAGTGTGGTTACTTAATAATGTGGCCAGCTACTGAATGAGTTGTAGGCAACACCATTTATAATGGGGGTGGCTACTTACGTAATAGTGGTATATTTTTATCCTTATATAAGTAGGCCACATTATTAAGAAGATAATGTGGCCGGCTACTGAATGAGTTGAAGCCAACACCATTCATAATAGGGGTGGCTACTTATGTAATAGTGGTATATTTATATCCTTATATAAGTAGGAGCGCTACTCATTTTTTTCTCAGTGTACGGTACGTACGATGATAGGTTAGTATATAGAGTTTAGTTCGGCTCTACTGGTTGCTTGTTCTACGGATGTATGGAAATAAAGGATAGTATTATTTAAAGTTCAGCTATTTATTTAACATGGTAACATAGTCAGTTCCCTTATCCGTCATGTTCTCTAATTCACCAGTTTATAACACACAAACTGTAGTATATAAAACCTCGTACATTGTTACTGGTCGTGTCGGGTATTAGAAGACAGTTCGGCTTCGATTATAGACAATCGAATGTCATACTGCGATGTAGTTGTTTCAGAATTCATCATCATCATCATGGCAGCCCTTAGCCGTCCACTGCTGGACATAGGCCTTCCCCAATAAACGCCTCCACACCCGGTCCTCCGCCCTCCGCAGCCAGCCGCTTCCGGCCACCTTCTTCAGGTCGTCGGTCTATCTAACGGTGGTGTGACCGTCCCACCCTGCGCGTGCCAATCCGCGGTCTCCACTTCAGAACTCGTCTGCCCACTGCCACTTCAGCTTGCTAATCCTTTCTGATATGTCGGTCACCTTCATTCTTCGTCGCATCTCTTCATTATGAATCATATCCTTCAAAGAAACCCCGAGCATAGCCCTCTGCACAGCTCGCTGAGCGACTTGAAACTTGTGGACCAGGCCCACCGTCAGTGTCCACGTTTCTGCGCCAGAATATATAAGGTAAATGATTTTGCCTGACACGCCAAGTAGGCAACTTATCCAGCGCTGGTAGGTATTCTTTATAATTCGTGCCTTCGTTGTATTAAAAAGACAAACATTTTTGGAATTTTAGGGTTCCATTAAAAACAGAATTCTAAAAACACTCGTATTAGAACCAATTTTTTTTTTGTATGGACTTTTTGTTTGGATTGGATTGATGGAACTTACGTAAGCTTAGATAGTCAGATAGAGCCGTGGTAGCCTGGCTGGTTGTGCACTCGCCTCACGTTCATGAGGCCGTGGGTTCAAACCCCGCCCGTACCCATGAGTTTTTCGAAACTTAAGTATGGTTTATTTATAATACCACAGGCTTTTCGGTGAAGGAAAACATCGTAAGGAAACCTGCATATGCCGAAGAAGAAATTCTGAGGCGTGTGTGAAGTCCACCAAATCGGCTTGGGGCACCGTTGGTGGTCAGGGGTTTGGCACAAAAGATCCTGAAGGGTCGAAGTGTCGCCAGGTCTTCCTGGCCCCCTGAGAAGATAAGATAAGATAGATCAGATACGTTAGTTGGTGAGTCATGATTAGCCGAATACGTCCACTGCTGAACATAAGCCTCTCTAATAGAATACCGCTTTTGATGGGCTGTCCATTGTGAGATTTTCCCATAATCACCACGCTCGGCAGGCAGATTAGTGATCGCAGTAATGATCTTAATATACACAGGAGAACGCTGCTGCCTGTCCCTTAGAGGCTTTGAAGATACAGACACGGCGAGTGATAGTCAGTGAGAAATCCGCGTTAAAAACAAAAATTACGGAACCCTCAAACTGTGTCCGAAGTACTCTTCGCCGTCTTTTCGTAATATTGGGTCATGAATTTAATTGAATCCAATAATCCGACCCCATTGATGTGTGCAAGTTGTTTCCCGATATCATTCTCCACTTGTCGGCGCATCGAGCGAGCGAGGGGCGCGCCGCACTCGAGTTACTCAATAAGCGCATTCCGGGTGCACAGTGGTGCACAGAGAGGCACAGTGCACGGGGCGCGGGGCGCGGGGCGCGTGGCACCCGCTGAGCCGAACGAATTAAAAATCAAATAATGTTGTGTATAGCGAATTAGGAGATCGTAAGCGCCCACACCCGCCGGTGCACCGACGGCGGCGCGAGGTACGTCTAGGGGTGGCACATGATGTTGCATATTTATGTTATTTCAAATCCTACAAATAAATAATAATAATAAATAAATATAAATATCTCAGACATTCACACCAATTATCCAGTCCCAAACTAGGCACAACCTGTGGTATGGTTACTAGATAACGGATACACATACTTAAATAAATATATAAACATCCAAGACTTGGGTACAAACATTCATATTCATCATACGAACATTTGCCCCTAGCGGGATTCGAACCCGCAAATATTATAAATGTGAAAGTTCGAATATTTGGATATTTGGATGTTTGTTACTCAATCACGCTTCAACCACTGGACGGATCGTGATGAAAGTTGGCACACATATAGATTAGGTCCTGGAATAGGACATAGGATAGTTTTTATCCCGAATAAACATCCCATTCTTAAGGGGAATACATAATAATTTGTGATGTTAAGTAGTCCACGCGGACGAAGTCGCGGGCAACAGCTAGTAACAAATAAAAAAACACTTGCGTCAGAGCGAAAGAATTGAATTATCATCAACCGAAGCACGAGTACATCCACTGCTGAACATAAGCCTCCCCAATAGAATGTCGTCACTTGGCTGTCCAATGAAGAATTTGACATAATGACCATGCTTGGCAGGCAGATTGGTGATCGTAGTAACCCGCTCCTGGTGCAATCCGATGACACCCACGGCAATATTCGCCCCATTCTAAGCCGGGAACCACAGGGCATAGCATTAAATCCCAAATTATTAATTAAGGCTGAACTTTGTTTTTGTATTTGTTTATTTCCGTAAATTAAAGTTCAGATAACGAATAAAAACGACTATTCCCGACACGCCAGGTAACTAATATGTCTGTGATCTTTCTCGACTCTATATCCCAATAGATCTTAAAAAAAATCCAAATCAAAAGAAATCCAAATATATTTATTGCTTTAACAGTATTTTACAATAGATATAACGGGGCCGGGACTTCTTTATGTTTCATCTAAATGTTTCAGTTTTATTTTTAAACAACATCACAGAGCGAGAAGGCTAGCAATATATTAACCACGCAGGTAGCGTCTTTTCGAATTACTTTTAAAGAGACTTGGTTCGTGTGACAACCCTTAACTCACAGTTGAACAAGGGCAAGGGTCAGGTCGAGAGGAGGTCGAGGCAAGTCCGCGCGGGGAGGGGCGGGTAATGAAAAGTTTAATATCGCCGCACGTGTGCCCGCGCCACCCCGCCCCACCCCGCCCGTGCGTCTCAATGCACAATTTATTGAGAGTAATTTCGCATGTCATAAAACCGAATTAATATTGTCCGGAGATGCGCGGCGGCGGCGGGGCTAGCGCACCCCACGTACGTACAAGGGCTATTTGTCAAGTGGCATGGACCCGCTACCCGCTACCCGCTGCCCGTCCCGTCCATTGTCCCGGCCCGCCCGTCTGTTCGCAAATTAATTTGGTATGCTCTAACACGTGACACGTGGCCGGTTACGCCAAACTTAACCCCGGGATATTAATAATTGCAAACAAAATTAGTGCCTATTTGCTTTATCAAAGGTAGATGTAAAGAACGCTCGTGCACCGCTTGGCGATTAAATGTACCGGATATGGAGTACGGATTTTGCGATAGAAGTGTTCTAAGAAGGGAATTTCGTTATTCGAAAATATATATTGAAATGCAATGTATACGCTTCTACAACAAACTACCAGAGGAAATCTTAAATATGACGGACAGAAAGTTTAAGATTCACATTAAAAAAACAACTTTGTAAGAAAGCCTATTATAAAATAAACGATTATTTGAATGACAAAGATGCCTGGTACTAATGTTGATTCAGCTTCGCAAAATCTTTATTAATTGTAAGCAAACTTGATTTTTAAAAGATGTGTTGCGTGAAGTTTGTTGCGCCGTTTCTTCTTCACATCGCTAACACCTAGGAAGCGGTAGTCGATACAAAAAATGACGTGTATAAATGTACCAAGTGTACTCATATGCAATAAATGATTTTGACTTTGACTTTGAATCATGGACGCCTCGCCGCTGACGGGTGGTGGACCGACGATCTGAGGAAGGTCGCTGGAAGCGGTTGGATGTCATCCGTCCGGGCGTTTCCCCGGATTTGTCCCAGTTTACAGGGTGTCCGGGGAGCGTCCGGGCTTGGTTTCATTCCTAATCCGGGTTTAAAAGTTTTCAATAAAAAGTTGATTTATAACAGTTATTTAGTTATTACGTAGTATATTATGCACTTTTCGCCCCCTCGCTCTTAGTGCCTTGTCTCACACCCTGTAAGGTTGTCTGGAAGAGATCTCTTTTAGAGATAAGCTCGCCTTTGTACACAAAGTTTGTAACTGTATTTACTTTTAAAATTTGTGCAATAAAGAATATTTAATTAAAACTATTTTTAGGGTTCCGTAGCCAAATGGCAAAAAACGGAACCCTTATGGATTCGTCATGTCTGTCTGTCTGTCTGTCTGTCCGTCCGTATGTCACAGCCACTTTATTCCGAACTATAAAAACTATACTGTTGAAACTTGGTAAGTAGATGTATTCTGTGAACCGCATTAAGATTTTCATAAAAAAATAGAAAAAAAAGAATAAATATTGGGGGTTCCCCATACTTAGAACTGAAACTCAATTTTTTTTTCATCAAACCCATACGTGTGGGGAATCTATGGATAGGTCTTCAAAAATGATATTGAAGTTTCTATTATAATTTTTTCTAAACTGAATAGTTTGCGCGAGAGACACTTCCAAAGTGGTAAAATGTGTGTCCCCCACCCTAGTGTGTAACTTCTAAAATAAGAGAATGATAAAACTAAAAAAAATATATGATGTACATTGCCATGCAAACTTCCACCGAAAATTGGTTTGAACGAGATATATTAAGTAGTTTTTTTAATACGTCATAAATCGTAAACCACAATACTATTATTAAAACATCGATCAAAGTTACAACGAACTACAATAACTTTTATATTATGTTACTTGCTGCTATGGAACCCTTCATGGGCGAGTCCGACTCGCACTTGGCCGCTTTTTTCCCTTTATTTTTTATTTTACTGAGTAAGTAACTTAAAAAAACAGTTGACAAATCCGAATTGTAAGCTCCAAAATCGGGGGTATTCATGCTTTTTGTCCTGGTCGCCACAGAGATGGCAACTCTAAAGGAAACATTTATATATTTTTGAAGGTAAGCAACACTGCATTCAAAAAGCTTGTACTTGGTCACTGGACTGGAGCGCCCGAGGTCGAGGGTTCAAATTTTTCAGGGGTGTCCGGGTAAATAACTCGATTTCACACAAATGTAAAGGGATTTTCGGTCCCGGTACGGATTTCGGCCCCGTAGGCTAGTCGGTAGTACACCTGCTTGCGAAGCTCGGGGTCGCGGGTTCGAATCCCGTCCAGGGCAAACAGTCGTGTGATGAGCACTTGTGTTTGCCTTGTGACTGGATGTTATTTATATATTATGTGTTTATGTATCTATGTATGTACATCAGCTGTCTGATACCCATATTACAGGCTCTGCCTAGCTTGGGATCAGGTGGCCGTGTGTGAAATGTCCCAACGTATTTATTTATTTTTTAGTTATTTTCCGGCGTCGGCAATTTTGGTGATAGCAACCCTAGATGCGAATGGCCTAGTGTCGTGGCGTCCATTGGGGTAGGCCTATGTCCAGCGGTGGACATCTAAAGGCTGACATGATAATGACGTGATTGAATCGTATTTTTCTATAAAAATTTGGGGAGGGACGTCGTGCTTACTTTTTAAATTTTTTTACATTAAACTACATGAACAAGTTACATTTTATACAGTTTAATGTAAAATCTGATGTTGCCGTGTGGTTCCCGGCTTAGAATAAGGCCACGTCTATCTTTCCCGTGGATGTCGTCAAGGCGACTAAGGGATTGCACCAGGGACGGGCAGCAGCGTTCAGCGTGTATGTTAAGATCATTACTGCGATCACCAATCCGCCTACCAAGCGTGGTGATTATGGCAAATTCCCCAATGGGCATCTGATATAAAGAGTGGTATGCTATTGGGGAGGCTTATGTCCAGCAGTGGACGTATTTTAAATGCAAGTATTGTAAACGAACTTATTGTAAATGCACGGTGATGATAATTTAATTTAATTTTTTTATTGTTTTTAATTCAATTTTAATCATGTATAATTTTGACATTGTTATTGTTTATCTATAATATTATGTAATTCCGACACAATGCAATTTGTTATGGAAATCAACTGAAATACAGGCTGATAATTGATGATTGAATGTAAAAACTGATGTAAATCCGATACTTATAACTCACAGAGAAGCAAAGCTCTGCTCTCTTTTGCAAAATAAAACAAAATTTTGCAAAAGAGAGCAGATAGCAATTTCCTATATCTGCTGCCTGACCCCACAGTAGGATACCGTATGCCATGATACTGTGGACGTAGCTCATCATCATCAGGTTATTTTTGTCTCCACTGCAGGAGCACAACCCTCTCTCATCTGCCGGAGACAGACGGAGGATTTGGCCTACACTCCCCGCGCTGGCCAGACGGGTTGGGGAGGCCTGATTGACGTTTTATAATATATTCCCTTAGTCGCCTTGTACGACATCCACGGGAAGAGTTGGAGTGGTCCTATTCTACTCTACCGGAAACCACACGGCAATACACGGACGTAGCTAAAGTACACCAACCTCGCGAAAAGGATGAGGCGAGACGCACGGAGCGTCTAATGGAGCGTAACCTGACGATTGCGTTAATGAAAAGCGTCTTCGCGACGTTATTGCGTGACTTGCGACTCCACTTCAGCGGGACCGGGACGGGACACAGTGATGACGTCACACTTTTTCCTCTTTTTAAATCACTACCACTCAATTTTCGCGCATTAACTGAAACCCAGTTGCGTCTGTAAATCTTCAGCAGTGAACGTCCAAGGATCGACATGATGATTCCACATTGTATGATACGGTATTGTATGAATATATCTATGTATATTTCATTCCAGATTAATAGTCCTATGAAAACAAACGCATTTGCGTCTCGAAAACAAAATACACAATAGATGGTGTTCCTAAGTGGACTGCAAAGTTTACATGGTAATACAAACCTGTTTTTGCTGCTGGTGACCCTTTCATGTATATGTTACCGAGACGTAAATAGCGTTGGTTTTCATAGGACTATGAATCTGGAATGAAATATATGTATGAATCCTACTATATTAATATTATAAACGCGAAAGTTTGTAAGTATGGATGGATGTTTGTTACTCTTTCTCGTAAAAACTACAGGACGGATCGGGATGAAACTTGGCACACATATAGGTTAGGTCCTGGAATAGGATATAGGATAGTTTTTATCCCGAAAAAACATCTTTTTCTTTTTTTACGTGCAATAAACAGTAATTGAATTGATGATGAACTAATTTGCAACTGAACAAAACTACTTTTAATTATTACCAGCCATGTGAGTTGAGAGATGTAGTGAATTGTGTAATTTAATATATATATATATATGTATATTTCGTTCCAAACCAACAGTCATACGAAAACCAACGCTATTTGCGTCTCGGTAACATGTATACGAAAGGGACACCGGCAGCAAAATAAGGTTTGTATTAAACGTTGCGGTTCACTTAGGAACACCAACTATTATTTATTTTGTTTTCGAGACGCATATGAGTTTGGTTTTCACATGACTATGGATTTGGACTAAAATATAGCGACGGCCTCGTTAGCCTAGTGGTTTGGTCCTTGGCTCGAGCGCAGAGGTCGTGGGTTACATTCCCACAGGGGACAGACAACTTTTTACAAGTTGGTCCCGGTCGGTCTAGATATAATGAATTGTCATATCCTTGTTAATTTCTCATAGCACAGAAAATCCTAGTTTGGGGTTAGACAAGTGTACGTATACCCCTACTATCATCATCATCATCAGGTTATTTTTGTCTCCACTGCAGGAGCACAACCCTCTCTCATCTGCCGGAGACAGACGGAGGATTTGGCCTACACTCCCCGCGCTGGCCAGACGGGTTGGGGAGGCCTGATTGATGTTTTATAATGTACTAGCTGTCGTCCGCGTGGACATCTTAACATAACAAATTATTATGTATTTCGCATAATAATGGGATGTTTTATGGGATAAAAATATCCTATGTCCTATTCCAGGACCTAACCTACTCTAACCTACTAACCAGGACCTAACTCTCTCCCAATTTTGAAGTGCTCCAATTTGTATTCCATAAACAGAAGAATGACCATTATGTGACTTGCTTATATTATAGTAAATGTATCAATGGGTGAACACCTTGAAACGATTAATGATATAGACGAAATTGAGCTTGCGCGTACAGTTAAATGCGATTGCTCCAATCTCTCACAGCACATCTGTGTAAATAAAAGTGATCTAACGATCGTCTCTCAAAACATAAGGAGCATATACTGCAACTTCGACGACTTCTTGGTAACGTTATCTGGTTTGACCTTTGATACAGATATAATAATACTCACTGAATGCAGATTCATTACAGATAAACCGGTACCACAACTTAAAAATTATGACTCTTTTGTTTCTACCCGCCAGTTGAATCAAAATGACGGGGTCGCTGTATATGTTAAAGACACAATAAAAACAAAAGTTAAAGAAATAGAACTAGTCCATGCATCTTGCCTACAATTGGAAATATTTAATAACATTATCCTGTGCATATACCGTTCTCCATCAAAAAAGAATGCCGACAGTTTTCTAGACTCTTTAAACTCACACTTAGAGAGTATATGCTCAGAGAAAAATGTTATAATTGCGGGAGACGTAAATATACATATAAATCCTAAATTAAATGAACATTTTTATGAACATAAAAATAGAATTAGTTATCTAAATATGCTATCGACGCTAGGTATTCTTCCTGGACATACGCTACCCACAAGGGAAAAAAACTGTTTGGACCATTTCATGTTAAAATTTAATAAAAAGAAATTTTCAGCTTTCATCGCTATCCTACAGACAACTACCACTGATCATTTTACAACATTCTTATGTTTGTCTAAGCAAAAAAATAAACAATCAGCAGCTAAAACTTTAACAACTATAGATTATGATAAAGCTCTACAATATCTACAGGAAAATAACCTTGCTGAACTTCTTTTCTACGATGATCCTACCATATTAACGAATAAAATAATACAAATTCTATCTGATTCAATAAACAAAAACACTAACATTAAATCAATTCCAAAAAGTAAGCGTATCATAAAACCTTGGATTACACCGGGCATCCTTCGCTGCATAAGAACACGGAATAAACTGCAAAAAATTTCTCGGAACGACCCTTATAATGAAATACAAAAAATTACATACACCCGTTATAGGAACTTTTGTAACAACCTAATTAAAAAACAAAAACGAAAATATGAAAAAGAACTACTAGCTAAATCAATAAATAATAATAAACAGTTATGGAATAATATTAAAAATATAACATACACTAATAAATTAAAGAACCTCAATACTGAATTGTCTCAAATAAAATCCTCACCTGTTGATTCGGCAAACTTCATTAACGATTACTTTGTTAACATCGGTAGAAATCTAGCTCAGCAAATCCTAGTTAATATACAGACCAACCCAAATATAAAAATATCTGATAAATCAGCTAATCAACTCAACTCCTTTGTTCTACTAGATACTGATCCTGATGAAGTAAATAGAATTTTGACAAACTTAAAATCAGACAGTGCGCCAGGTTGGGACAATATCCCAACTAAATACCTAAAGCATATCAGGCATGAAGTTGTCCCAGTTGTAAGCCATTTAGCCAACTTATGCTTTAGAAAGGGAATATTCCCAGATCCGCTAAAGCTGGCTTTAATTACTCCCGTGTACAAGGGAGGGGATAGGGGCGACATCAACAATTACCGGCCTATCTCAGTTTTACCCTGCATATCCAAAATTTTGGAAAAATTACTAAACACCCGGTTATTAAGTTATTTAAAGTCGTTTGACATTTTATCTTCCTCACAATTCGGATTTAGACAAGGGATGTCCACCGAGGACGCGGTATCAGCCCTTAGCTCTTTAGTCACAAATGAACTAGACAAAGGAAATAAATGTATATCAGTTTTCCTGGATCTTAAAAAGGCCTTTGACACTGTTTCTCTGCCTATCCTGGTGCATAAATTAGAACAAATAGGAATAAGAGGAACCCCATTAACATTATTCAAACATTACTTATCTAATAGGAAACAAAGAGTTAAACTAGGACAGTGTTCCGGTGGAGACGTGGAGGTATCATATGGCGTCCCGCAGGGAAGCGTTTTAGGCCCTACTCTTTTTTTAATTTACATAAACGACCTCTGTAATTTGAAAATCAAAAATGCTCAAATTTTCTCATACGCCGATGATACAGCCATCGTGTTCACTGGTAAATCCTGGAGCGCTGCCAGTACTACTGCCGAGAAGGGTATGGCCCAAGTGGCTAGGTGGTTATCAACTAATCTTCTAACACTTAATACATCTAAAACCAACTTCATCTGCTTCGGTATATACGATCAAACTCAGCTTTGTAAAAACATAGAAATAAAAATACATAGATGTAATAATATAAACATAGGAAATTGTGACTGCCCTAAAATTAACAAAGTTGCTCATACTAAATATCTTGGAGTTATGGTGGACCAGAGACTGTCCTGGTACCCACAAATTGAACAAGTCTCAAACAGAGTTAGGAAACTAACATGGATTTTTAGAACACTTAGGTATGTTGTTCCAAGTACGTTATCAGCAAAGCAGAATTCAACAAGAAATATTCTCAAAGAAATATATGTTTCACTGGTACAATCGGTTTTAACCTACTGTATATCAATATGGGGTGGTGCTGCAAAAACAAGGTTCATAGAAGTTGAGCGTGCACAACGTGCATTGCTGAAAGTAATGCATTTCAAAAAAAAGATATTTCCGACATATACCCTATATCAAATAACGAATTTACTATCTGTCAGGAAATTGTACATAACACAAATTATACTAAAAAAACATAAAAACCTACCATATGATAAAACTATAGAAACAAGAAGAAGAAAATACACTGTGGCACAGGTAACTAGGGTTAAAACTGCATTCGCCAGTGCTCAATACAGTAATCGTTCGTCTTTCCTATATAATAAAATAAATAAAGAGTTAGACATATATTCAAAACCACTCACAGAATGCAAAAAAGCTATAACAAATTGGATTTCTTCCCTTAACTACGAGGAGACAGAGGCACTCTTATCTCACATACAATGAGCCACGCGAACACATTCATACACACACACACACACACACACACACACACCCACACACACACACACCACACTCACATACACACACACATATACAAACACACACACACACACACACATACACTACACATATCCACACACCCTAGGGTTTATTTGTTTTAATTTGTTTTGGATTAATTAATTGTAATTAATTATTAGTTATATTTAAAACTTATATATAGTTATAATTGTTACTTATGATAGTTATATTTAAAATTATCTATTGTCTAAAGACTCAGCACTGCTATTTATAATTATGAGAAATATGAGTGTGCGAGGGAGGAGCGGGACATTCTAGAACAAGTAGAATCATTTACTTAAAAGGATGTTCCGGCAACAATGTATAGATGTAAGAATTAGATAAAATAAACATTTTGAATTTTGAATTTGAATTTGAATTTGAACCTACTTGTGTGCCAAGTTTCATCCCGATCCGTCCAGTGGTTGAAGCGTGATTGAGTAACAAACATCCATCCATACTTACAAACTTTCGCGTTTATAATATTAGTAGGATTCCCTCAGTCGCCTTGTACGACATCCGCAGGTATAATTGGAGTGCTCCTATTCTACTCTACCGGAACCACACCCCTACTATAATGAACTTTAAAGGTACTCACCCCAGATTGGATTTTAGTTTAAAATTATGAATGTCAAAATTAAACTATTTGCCAGAGTTACACATGTGGACTTTAGTTTCATCGAAATCAGCACATTGCGAGGTTCCCGACAACAATCCTATATTAAGACAGAAGATAGTTTGAAAAAATGTCGCTTCTCTGAGAATACTGTGAATACGGTGTATTTCAAGTGAAAATAAAATATATATAAAGCGTGACCATATAATGATTTAGCACTTGATGTGTGTTCAAGAACCCTTTTCTCAAATGAGTCTAGATAGTATTCAGTGCACGAACATCCTTGTACAATATACCGGAAGAGAAGAATGAATAAAATAAAATACATTCTCCATTATCATATTTGTAATATCGTGCTTCCTAGTCAATAAAGACCGTCTAGGTATTAAACCTGTCGTAAATATTGAGAGACAGCCCCGGCACGGGCTGTATGGCCTATTGGGGCTTCTCTGGACACACACTGTCGTTCCATAACGCATGCTCGGCCCATATACTCGTATGAGTTGTGTTAGAATTAAGAAAGTGTGTAAATTGTCGTAATAATTTGTAAACAATATAAACAATTCCCAGCCCTTTAATCAACGGATTATCGTGCTTACTTCAAGCGGGGAAATGGATCGCGTCCCCGTTCGTTGATTCGATACAACTCTCGAATTAAACGTTTAATGGAAAATTGAGTCACGCGCGTCTCCCCCGCCGCGTGCTCGTCTTCGGGTGAAGTGAAGGGGTAGCGCGCCGCCGTGCGAGGGTGAAAGGAGCCGTCGTCGATGCTAATGGATGTGCAAACGCGGGCGCACCGCTCGCGCTACTCGCCTATTTGCGCACCGACGCGAACGTTCCATTCAGAACCAGGAATGCCACCTTTCACCACTTTTTTCGCCTAATGAAATTAACTAAAAAATATCTCTCATTCCTGCATACGCAAGTAGGAAAGTATAACCCAAAAAACTGAATTTCTAGCCGCTCTCCTCTCACCCACCGTTATTTCTTTTTGATCTGAACATATACATAATTAATTTAACAAAAAACCGGACTCGACTCGACTACCCTTTCGGAGTCTCCAACCCCCGGAGATACCCTTTTACAAGATCGAGATAATAAAACCGATTACGTTTAATACTAGTATAAGTTAGGAGCGAGTTTAGACGTCGGACGCGGTGGTGACAGTTCAAGACGAATATCTGCCCGCGGGCGCCCCGCGGCGCGCCGCCCGCTCGCCGCCCGCTCGCCGCCGGCCGCTCCGCCTGGGAACCGGCGGCCGAGACCAGCCTCGAATAAGACACCGATAAAAACCTCCTAGATCCGTATCGACAGCCGCGACATCAATCTTCGTGTCCCCCGCCCGCGCCGCGCCCCCGCTCCCTCCGTAACCCACGACACCACAGTCACCGACCATTTGTCACTGGCGCCTGTGAAATATGATTGACCAGCGACGTACGGACAGGCAGCCGCGGCCTCGCGGCGGGCGGGAGGCGGGAGGCGGGAGGCTGCCTGGCCCGTCTGCTGACTCATGCGGACGAGCCTCCAGGCCAGCAACGTCTCCTTCACGTCTCCGAACACCCCTGATGCATCATATTATACTCTTCCTAGCCGTCTGCCCGCGTCTTCGTCCGCGTGGACCACGGAACTTTATAAATTATATAGCATATGACACTTGTAGATTTTTTCCTACTTACTTGATATTTTGGACAATTCACACAATATCTTTATAAATTGTAGCCTATGTGTTATTCCGATGTACAAACTATATTACAGTAAAGTTTCATTAAAATCCATTCAGTAGTTTTTACGTGAAAGAGTAACAAACATCCATCCATACTTACAAACTTTCGCGTTTATAATATTAGTAGGATAAAGATTTCCTTGTCTCTTGTCGGTAGCTCTGTATAACTTTATACTTCCCCTTTTAAACGTCTCATCAGGTTAATGTTTTTCAGTTTATAGTACTTACTGATAAATATAACATTTACACGCACACATACACTTGTCTAATCCCAAACTAGGACTTACATTGGAAATTGGATCGTAAATTAAACAATTCACAAAAATATAATCCAGACCGGGACCATCATACACAAATCGTACTAAGTTGTCTGTCCCCCGTGAGAATCGATCCCACGTACTCTGGCTCTCGAGTCCAATGACCAAACCACTAGGCCAACGAGGAGGTCAAAACACTAGATAGTTTATTAGTACTAAATAATCGTTTGAAGAGTTAGAAAGTGGCCGGAAGTTGCTGGATGTGGAGGGCCCAGGACCGGATGTGGTGGCGTTCATTGGGGAGGGCCTAAGTCCAGCAGTGCACGTCTGACATGATGATGAATTGTTTAAGATATGGATAACAAGAAATATAACTAATTTGTCTGCAGCATTGCCTTCCGCCGTCGCATATCGACGACGAAGTGACGCAGAGAGACGATAGCATTTTATAAATGAAAAAGACATTATATTTCTTGCTATATTTTTTTATAGATACTTTCTACTATTTCATCATCAGGTTATTTTTGTCTCCACTGCAGGAGCACAACCCTCTCTCATCTGCCGGAGACAGACGGAGGATTCGGCCTACACTCCCCGCGCTGGCCACACGGGTTGGGGAGGCCTGATTGATGTTTTATAATGTATTCCCTTAGTCGCCTTGTACGACATCCACGGGAAGAGTTGGAGTGGTCCTATCCAATCTATCGTAAACCACACGGCAATTTATGATTTATTTATAAGTTTTTTTTAGCAACGACGGTAAAGTATTTTTTAAAACTTAAACAGAAATTATTCCCAAGCGTAAATTTTTAAACGAAACGCAAAATTGTATGAATCCTACTATATATATGTGTGCCAAGTTTCATTAAAATCCATTCGGTAGTTTTTACATGAAAGAGTAACAAACATTCATCCATACTTACAAACTTTCGCGTTTATAATATTAGTAGGATTCCCTCAGTCGCCTTGTACGGCTTATTCTACTATTTACATATCGAAAAAAAACATTCAAACTTGTAGTGTTGTTACTTACACCAGAGTACTTTGGTTACCTCTGCCTACCGACGTAACCAAGTGTTTCGCAGGTTCCCGTGGAGCGAGAATATTAAGGTTTCCTAAATGGGTTCACTAACTTAGTAGTAAAGATCATCGATAGCGCCAGAAGTCGGTATGCTTTCTAGTTCAATGCAATTATCTCTCAATAGAGCTTGGCAGATAAAGATTTAATGGTTCTTCACGCTGCTAATGAGATGTTTCAAATGAGATGCCGGAAAATGAGAAGCGAGTGTAATGGAGCGGGTCGACCGGCGGCGGGCGAGGCGGGCGGGGCGGCGACAATGGTGAGGTGAATTGAATCTCCTTTGATGTTCCATACACGTTTTTGTTACAATTTGTTCAATTGTTCACCTGTCGTGTCCCCTTCTGCCGACATCACCTTGTGTCGGTTCCGTAACAAAGTACTATTCATCACCGCTGCAAAAAAGGATTGTATTTTTCGCCGATTCGTAATAATTAGTAAACAATAACAAAATTGATGATTTTGCGACTAGTTTTATATCTAGCTACGATAAAGGATTTCATAAGTTTGTTCCCAACTAGCACACAAGAGAAATAAACAGCCATGACCTGACCATAATAGGTTCATAGTGGAGGTATATCGGTGTTAATGCATCTACACCGATATTTTTATTCTTAAACTAGCTGTGCCCGCGGCTCCGCTCGCGTGGACTACAGGATCCGCTCCCATTCCCACTTCCGCTCCCTATCCCACTTCCACTCAGACTATAAATCCAGGTCCAGGTCCAGGTCCAGGTCCAGGTCCAGGTCCAGGTCCAGGTCCAGGTCCAGGTCCAGGTCCAGGTCCAGGTCCAGGTCCAGGTCCAGGTCCAGGTCCAGGTCCAGGTCCAGGTCCAGGTCCAGGTCCAGGTCCAGGTCCAGGTCCAGGTCCAGGTCCAGGTCCAGGTCCAGGTCCAGGTCCAGGTCCAGGTCCAGGTCCAGGTCCAGGTCCAGGTCCAGGTCCAGGTCCAGGTCCAGGTCCAGGTCCAGGTCCAGGTCCAGGTCCAGGTCCAGGTCCAGGTCCAGGTCCAGGTCCAGGTCCAGGTCCAGGTCCAGGTCCAGGTCCAGGTCCAGGTCCAGGTCCAGGTCCAGGTCCAGGTCCAGGTCCAGGTCCAGGTCCAGGTCCAGGTCCAGTTCCAGGTCCAGGTCCAGGTCCAGGTCCAGGTCCAGGTCCAGGTCCAGGTCCAGGTCCAGGTCCAGGTCCGTGTCCGGGTCCGGGTCCGGGTCCGGGTCCGGGTCCGGGTCCAGGTCTAGCTAAAGTTCCGGCTCCAGATCCAGCTCCAGATACAGCTCTAGATCTAGATCCAGCTCCAGCTCCAGATTTTTCATCGTAATCAACTAACTCAGTCAAAAGTTATGCGAATTTATAGTTTTCAAAATCTCACATTACATTGATACGATACCCGCTCCCGCTACCGCTCACGAATTCAATCGAGCATTTACACCCTACACTCAGTTTTCGGAAACTATAAATTCGCATAACTTTTGAATGACTGCACCGATTGCAATGAAATAAAGCCTATATGTTACACCAAATTAAGCCCCATGTTTCTGTGAAAAGTCCATCAAAGTCCGATCAGTAGTTTTTAAGTGATGCGTGCACAAACTCACAGACAAACAGACAAACAGACAAACAGACAAACAGACAAAAATTTCAAAAATGATCGAAATGTGTTCTGTTGCTTATCCTTAGACCCCCCAATTTTTTTTTTGCAAATATCTTCAATGTACAGACACGCGATGTTTACGATTTTATTTATAAGATATTTTAATATATATTTTCATTTATTTTTATTTACTTTGATTGTGTTTTTATTATATATTTTTGTAATGTAATTGACCTGTAACATAAGTTATGGATAAAAATATGTCTAAGCCCCACTATGGACATGTTAAGATTCCATCCCACTAATAATTATTATAAATGCGAAAGTTTAAATGTTTGGATGCTTGTTATTCAATCACATTCCAACCACTGGACGGATCGGGATGAAACTTGGCACACATATAGGTTATTTCCTGAAATAGGACATAGGATAGTTTTTGTCCAGAAAAACCATCTCATTCCTACGGGAAACACATAATAATTTGTGGTGTTAAGAATGTATGTATGTAAACGCTTTATTGTACCAAAAATAACAACAACAACAATAATAAAATAGGAATTAAACTGTGTACAAAGGCGGACTTATCCCACTTAGGGATCTTTTCCAGTCAACCTTAGAGTAATCGAAAGGACAAGTATAATGCGTTTAGTACCAAATTTGATAAACAAATGTACTTTTAATAAAGTTTGAAAATACATAAACATAAACGAACAATATATACAAGTTGTCAACAGCTAGTGATAAAATAGAAGAAATAATATGATAATTTGTATAACATTATTAAGACTTTTTTACTGTTTCAATCTGTTTTGAAACGGGAAAATAAAATACTTTTTTTTTGTAAAAATAGTTACGTAAACGGCATACCTAAGGACCCTAAGATCTTCGTCGCTGAATTCGTTTTCCGTTCTGTGCAACCGCGGGTAGGGCTTCAAGGGCGGGGCGGCGGAACGGTAAGTTCTCACACGAACTGAGAATTCCAAATATGTTTGCGAGAAACTCTCGGATTCGGTTCCCATCGAGTGTGCGAGATGTCGAGAGATAAGCTCGATAAATTTAATTAAATGTCGCGAAGTCGTCGCAGGCAGCGGTCTCACGGGCGGCGCGGGGGCGGCGCGGGGGCTGCGCGCGGGCGGGGGTCGCGGGCACGCAAATTTGTTTGGTGGTGAGTTGCCTCGGTCGGGCACTTGTATCAATTAAGCGGGGAGCGGGGAGCGGGGCGCGGGGCGGCGGCACCACAAAGACATCGCGGCAGCGAGCCTGCGACACAAACACACGCTCTGCAAAAAATATCGTCCGACTCCGAAAGCCGGTCACTTTGTGCGCCCCCGCCCCCTCCCCCCGGAGGCCCGTCCTCGACTCCTTTTGTTCGAGCCCGCGTATAATTAAACTCGGCCTGCGGTTTTTCTGGACGACGAAGTGCCATCTTCTGTCGAAGGTCAGTTTATTTGTCGGCAACAAATAAAGTAGAGTTCTGCTAATCACCTCCAATGTTAAATCAGTAAGGGTTTTGTGAGGTTTTTACGTGGTCCAGGTTTTAAAGTCGCATTAGGTGATGGTATAGATGTAACGATCATTGCCGATTAATCGACTAAGCCGACTAGTTCTCAACCGATTTATCGTAGTCGCCAATAATATTATTTTGTAGACCATACTGTAATGAAAAAAAAAACATACAGTCGAATTGAGAACCTCCCCTTTATTGAAGTCGGTTAAAAATATAAACAAACTGTAAGAATTTTATTGTCATACAAAGTGAGTAATATTATATGATTATTAAAATCAGACATGGAAATTTAACATTCACTCAATTACTTACCTATTTATTATTCTTAAAGATCTAAAATATACTCGTATATATATATTAACATTAGTGGAAGATTAATATGGTGTAAAAAAAGTAAAATTTTCAGCCTAATACGTTTTCGAGACAGTTTTTAAATTAATAATGATTAAATCAAATCAATTTATTCACCCTTGCAACAGAGTCCCAGTACAATGTTATTTTTTGTCAATTTTATTCCTAGACTAGCTGTGCCCGCGGCTCCGCTCGCGTGAACTACAGAATCCGCCCCCGTTCCCACTTCCGCTCCCGTTCTCTTCCCTAACAACATTGTTTTAGCTTCTATTGGCCCTATAAAGACCCCTCATACAATTTTTTTTTAATATCTCTCATGTACAGACATAGACCAGTTACAGTTTTATTATGAGTACAGATGAGTTACAAAAATAATTTTAATGATTTAAATTACAACTTAAACTACTTATTATAAGGCAACAAAAAATTAATATTCATTTAATTTTTCAAACAATTTAAGCTTCAGTTTGAACTCTTCGGTAATCTGGTGACATGCCGTTGACGACCTCCGTGGCGGAACGGGTAGCTCTCGGACTGCCACGCCGGAGGTTGCGGGTTCGAACCCCGCTAGGGGCAAATGTTCGTATGATGAATATGAATGTTTGTACCCAAGTCTTGGATGTTTATATATTTATTTAAGTATGTGTATCCGTTATCCAGTAACATACCACAGGCTCTGCCTAGTTTGGGACTGGATAATTGATGTGAATGTCTGAAATATTTATTATTTATGCAGTGGCGACCTAACCTAAGGTAAGACCCGTACATCTCTAGTTATAAGTTAATGGCAAGCTCACCGACTTACAAACTGATGGACCATGTAGGACAGCACGCGGGGCCAGTTCGACAGGGAAATTATTGATTGCGGAGCTGGCCCATGGTTGGGAGCTGCTCGGGGCCCGGGCCTGGCCGCTGGTGATTGATGACGGGTGGCCCCAGCCCCGACACCCCGCGCCCTCACCCGTCGCCCGCCCACTGGTCCAACCATCAACTATACTTCGTCTTGCTACAAACATATATATTTAACTACTAAAAATATTGACATTGAAGTTAGATCAAGATTAATATACAAAAATATCATAATGTAACATCATCTATCCAGCGGTCGAGAATTTCAGTAGCGCAGTAAGTAGAAAACGCTCGGCCTAGCATGTTGAGAGGTCCGCGTTCGATCCCGGTCATGTCGTCATGCATTTTCGATCCTTTTATAATATATTCTTTATTGCACAAAAATTGCATAAAAGTGTACAAAGGTGGACTTATCTCTATAAGAGATCTGTTCCAGCCAACCTTACCCACAATTTATTGGTTGCTCTTACAAAAGGAAAACATCGTCAGAGGTCGCGGGCTCGATTCCCATAGGAGACATCCAACTTTGTACAAGTTGGTCCCGGTCTGGATGTTGTATTTGTGAATTGTCCTATCCTTGTTGAGTAAATCCTAGATTGGGACTAGACGTACATACATAATGGTCACGCCTTGGTCCCAGAGGGGTAGGCAGAGACGATGGCTCGCCACTTTGCGCGATACGAACACACCTTTTTGAGGACGTCACCAATTTGCTCCTTGACCGTCCTCCTAGGACGACCTCTAGCATAGTTCCTTCTACATTCGCGCTGTAAATCACTTTTGTCACTCTTCTTTCACTCATACGCTCTAAACGTCCAAAATAAAAACATACCGTTCTGTATCTTCGTTGCTACATCTTCTTTTAAACCACATCAAAAACTACAACAAACTACCAGAGGAAATCTATACATATAATAAAAGAGTAGAAAAAACAAAAGAAAAGCGAATCTGTACATTAAAGTTAAAAAAAAAATTTCACTGCCCGGACGTTACTGAAGACCAGTAGAGTCCAAAAATATAATTAAAAAAATTCTTATCTGTCTGTATGTATGTATGTATGTACGGGCTAATCTTGGAAACTGCTGAACAGAATTTGACGGCGTTTTCACTGTTTAATAGCTTTGAGTTCGGGCCTCATACTGGTATAAGTCATATCTCAATAAAATGTCAGGATACTGATATACAAGTTGACCTCTCATTTCATATCATTTGTATGAAAGTGTAGTTCAACATTACTGGTCGTTGCAAGAACTTGACAGAAAGTGACAGAGATATTTTAAAGCTCATTTATAGATTTATTTTAGCTGATGTATTTCAGGTATTTCCACAAGTCTCGATACAAAAAGTTCGCTATTCGATACCCAAGTAGCAATCGAATGTCTTAAAAGGGTATTGTAGATATCTTGAAGGCAAGTAGACGTATTCCAGCTCTTGTCTTGGTTAAAACTATTACGTCCCTCAAGATATCCCTGAAGATATCCCTCAAGATACAGTTAAGTACAAGTGGGCACAGCATTTAGGACAATTTTAAGACAGAGTTAAGACTACTGTTTAGACAAACTTTAACCCTACTTAAGAGAGTGGTTGTGCAGAGCCCTATAAAATGGATTTCAAGATATCTTGTAGGTTGACTTTAGACCAAGAAATAGACTTGAAGATATCTACAATACCTAGTTAAGACTATCAATACTAAATTGCACAGATTCCATCATAACTTAATGAAGTAAAATTTAAAACTATTTTTACTTTAAATAATAATATTTTAGAAAATATGGTGAACTTTTATACTTAATACAAAAACAGTATGAAGGCTTATGACAATGGCGGTTAAACAACTAATTTTAATGTCTAGAAAATGCTGTATTGTGTCGTTGTATGCATTGGAAATTTAAAACGCATGATTGTTTCTCGTGTAAAATCGATAGATAGTGCTATAAAACAGACGGGCCTTTAAAATAGTGGAAAAAGAACAATAAAATTTTGAATAATTATATTGCAAATGAAAAATTTTGCGGCATATAGTGCAGAATATTACATTTTATATAAATAAATGAGTTATTAATGAAGTTAGAATTACTTTAATATCAATGTGTTCTAATTTTTCATGATGTGGTGTCGGAATTTTTTTTTTCATTTAAAGTGCAAAATGGCGTTAAATCTAATTTTTCCTAACGAAGTAAGAGTTTAGACAATACTGACTTGTAAGGCTAGTTTAGCAAAAATAAAGACAAGTTACATTTGAAGTAGTGCAAGTTAAGAGATATTATACTTAACTTATACTAAAAACCGTATTGGTGAATTACTACTTAATACTTTTCAGTATTAAGTTAATCTTTAGTTTATCATTTCATTGTTCTTGTTTATTTTGTGCTGGAAAAGAGTTTATGCAACTAAAAACTATTAATTTATAAATAATATTATTTTTTATCTAATAAATAAAATCGTAATCTTCGCGTGTCTGTACATTGAAGATATTTGCAAAAAAAAAATGGGGGGTCTAAGGATAAGCAACAGAACACATTTCGATCATTTTTGAAATTTTTGTCTGTTTGTCTGTTTGTCTGTGAGTTTGTGCACGCATCACTTAAAAACTACTGATCGGACTTTGATGGACTTTTCACAGAAACATGGGGTTTAACTTGATGTAACATATAGGCTTTATTTCATTGCAATCGGTGCAGTCAATCAAAAGTTATGCGAATTTATAGTTCTCGCATACACTGCGAGGAGTGTAGGGTGTAAATGCTCGATTGAATTCGTGAGCGGTAGCGGGAGCGGGTATCGTACCAATGTAATGTGAGATTTTGAAAACTATAAATTCGCATAACTTTTGATTTAGTTAGTCGATTATGATGAAAAATCTGGAGCTGGATCTGGAGCTTGATCTGGAGCTGGTTCTGGAGCTGGTTCTGGAGCTGGTTCTGGAGCTGGTTCTGGAGCTGGTTCTGGAGCTGGAACGGGACCTGGACCTGGACATGGACCTGGACATGGACCTGGACATGGACCTGGACATGGACCTGGACCTCGACCTGGACCTCGACCTGGACCTGGACCTGGACCTGGACCTGTATCTGGGCCTGGACCTGGACCTGGACCTGGACCTGGACCTGGACCTCGACCTGGACCTGGACCTGGACCTGGTACTGGACCTGGACCTGGACCTGGACCTGGACCTGGACCTGGACCTGGACCTGGACCTGGACCTGGACCTGGACCTGGACCTGGAGCGGGAGCGGGAGCGGGATTGAAAGTCTGTGTGGAAGTGGGATAGGGAGCGGAAGTGGAAATGGGAGCGGATCCTGTAGTCCACGCGAGCGGAGCCGCGGGCACAGCTAGTTTGATAAATAAATATATTATGCAACTAAATGTATACTACTAAATAAAAATTGTATTGAGAAATTCCGTATGTAGGTAGGTATAAGAAATACGTTATGACAGCTCTCGCTCGAGAATCCCACTAATATTATAAATGCGAAAGTTTGGATGTTTGTTACTCAATCACGCTTCAACCAATGGACGGATCGGGATAAAACTTGGCATACAGGTTAGCTCCTGGAATAGGACATAACATAGTTTTTTATCCCGAAAAACATGTCATTCCTACGGGAAACGAAATTAATCGTTAAAAGTAGAAACCTACGTGGACGAAGTCTCGGGAAAAAGCTAGTTTTCTGTATTTTACAACTTGCCGATGAAAAGCACCAGACCTTTTTAATTTTCAGTTAGGTACTTGGGTCTATTTTGATGAAAACGTCCCGTTAAATGTATTTTTACTCTAAACTTATTAATTTGAGTAATAAAGGAATAACATATTCTTCAGAAAGACAGTTTCCAGAACTTGGTGTCACAATTATCTTAAGTTTATCTACAAAATCAAATTTTACTTTGCGATACTAAACCAATTCCCCAATTAATAAACTTTGTTTTAAGTGAGCCTTCAAATAATCTGAGTACAGTAAAAAAAAAGATTTTAAGATTTAACTGTAGGCATATTTAATACAAAATAGTTTTGAGAATACTTAACTTGGTTTTGGGTATTCTGAACTTGCTAAAGTAGCGGTTGTATAAAACTATTTAGTCTTAAAGAATAAAATGACTTAACGAAAACCATTTTGATTTAGCAAAATCCAATTTTAGATAAAGTATAGACATGTAAGATTTAATCACTATTCTTGATTGCTACTTGGGTAATTAGTGGCCCTGTATTAGACCAGTGATCGTCGACAATGTCAATATCGAAGCTGTTCAGGAGTACGTCTGCCTAGGACATACAATAGGGTGGGACGCCCTGCCGCCAGGTGTATGGACGACCTGAAGATGGTGGCCGGAAGCGGCTGGATCTATAGGGCGTTGCAGTTTGACAGACATTTTGTTGTACAGTTAATTGGATATGCAACATAGGAAGGGAATAGGAGGGGAAGGAAGTCTGATGGAAAAGAATAGAGGGATTAGGGTAAGAGAGGAAAGATGAGGGGGCAGTGGTAAATAAAGGGTGTAGGAAGGGGTGGGTTAAGGGAAGGGGGAGAGGTAGGAGTAGGGAGAGGGAAGGGGTGGGGGAAAGGGTTTTCAACGTTGTGGGAAGGGGATGGAGAAGGAAAGAAAGAAAGGGTATGGAAAGGACAAATTGGAGGGGGGGGAAGGAAATATCACCTAATTTGCACAATATTAAAATATATTTTTTTTTATTGATTATATGATAATCTCTTAATTCGTGATAAATGTAAATGTCAACTTTATTTAAAAAAAGCGGCCAAGTGCGAGTCGGACTTGCCCATGAAGGGTTCCGTAGCAACAAGTAACATAATATAAAAGTTATTGTAGTTCGTTGTAACTTTGATCGATGTTTTAATAATAGTATTGTGGTTTACGATTTATGACGTATTAAAAAAAACTACTTACTAGATCTCTTTCAAACCAATTTTCGGTGGAAGTTTGCATGGCAATGTACATCATATATATTTTTTTAGTTTTATCATTCTCTTACAGGGGGGGCACACATCTTACCACTTTGGAAGTGTGTCTCGCGCAAACTATTCAGTTTAGAAAAAAATGATACTTATTAGAAACCTCAATATCATTTTTGAAGACCTATCCACACGTATGGGTTTAATGAAAAAAAAATTTTGAGTTTCAGTTCTAAGTATGGGGAAACCCCCAAAATTTAATGTTTTTTTTTTCTATTTTTGTGTGAAAATCTTAATTTGTTTCACAGAATACATCCACTTACCAAGTTTCAATAGTAAGTTCTTATAGTTTCGGAATAAAGTGGCTGTGACATACGGACGGACAGACAGACATGACGAATCCATAAGGGTTCCGTTTTTTGCCATTTGGCTACGGAAATCTAAAAAACTGTGGTCCAACCGGAACGCTAATTTTTACCCGACTTCAAAAAAGGAGGTTCTCAATTGGATAGTATGTTTTTTTATGTATGAATATTTTTAATGCATAACCAGATTAATAGATTTCTTTTAGGATTTAGTAACACGTAATACATAAGAATGTGTAATTTTAAGTTGTCCACGCGGACGAAGTCGCGGGCAACAGCTAGTCTTAAATATGACGAACAGAAAGTTTAAGATTCACATTAAAAAACAACTTTGTAAGAAAGCCTATTATAAAATAAACGATTATTTGAATGACAAAGATGCCTGGTACTAATGTTAATTCAGCTTCGCAAAATCTTTATTAATTGTATGCAAACTTGATTTTTAAAAGATGTGTTGCGTGAAGTTTGTTGCGCCGTTTCTTCTTCACAGCGCTAATACCTAGGAAGCGGTAGTCGATAAAAAAATGACGTTTATAAATGTACCAAGTGTACTCATATGCAATAATAATATATATTTTTGTTTATCATGAGGATGTTACACTATATGGGTCGCCGGTGGTGCCAAAAGTGCATCACATTTGGCAGTGAGGCCCTTCTGAATATCGCTGTTAATAAACAAATGCCGTGCGATAAATAAACAAAATCCAGCTGCTTCCGGCTTCCTCTTAAGGTCATCGGTATAAACGTTGACAGTATCATACGGCCGGACACTTCCAGCGTGCACGTGCCCGCTGCACTACAGCCTATCTGTCGTAAAAAAACAATGGCACGACGATAATATTTTAATGTCCCCGGCTACTGACTGTCAGCTAATGTATACTGCGATGAATATTCTTATTCGCCGCGTGCGCCGCGCGCCGGGAATGTGCGCCCCGCGCCCCGCTCCCGGGCCGGCGGGGCGCTGCGCCCCGGCAGATGTCCCGCCCCACTGATAACACTTCCCCATATCTGGCATATCTGAATAGACAACTCGCTCGTTTTATTCGACCCACTCGCATTTTTTGCGGTTCCGGGAATTCTTTTCGGTTACTTTCTTGCCTTTCCATTTGTATTGTAACGAACGAGTAATGAATTACGAATTCCGTTTCGATGCCATGAGAATTCCCGCTGAATGCTGACAGTTGACAGCGCGAGGGATTCTCGTCGTATGTGAACGCACTATACAGTACTTATTTTCTTGGTTTTCTTTAAGTTGTACAGTCAGGGAGTAATGTTTTGGCTCGCGATCCTGCTGTCCTTTTGTTGGCATGACGAATGTTGAGAAGGCTACCACGAGCCGGTTGGTGTTGCACTCGCCTTACTCAAACCCCGCCCGTACCAATGAGTTTTACGAAACTTAAATACGGTTTATATATAATACCACAGGCTTTTCGGTGAAGGAAAACATCGTGAGGAAACCTGCATATGCCGAAGAAGAAATTCTGAGGCGTGTGTGAAGTCCACCAAATCGGCTTGGGGCACCGTTGGTGGACAGGGGTTTGGCACAAAAGAACCTGAAGGGTCGAAGTGTCGCCAGGTCTTCCTGGCCCCCTGAGAAGATAAGATAAGATGACGAATGTTGCTCGGCAAACTGGACAGGTTCTGGCGACTGCCTAACTCGCTGCAGCTGCATAGTTACGTCGTTCAGCATCTTCATCTAAACAGCAAACTCGCACGATTTCGTATTAAAACACTCGTAAACTACGTCTCCCCGATGCAACTGTCGAAAACAGTAATTAAGTTTTTATTACAGTCCAAATGGCATTTTTTAGTGCTGACAAAAAGTAAAACAATAATTTCCCGAGTTCCTGAGATAATTCCTACTTGAATTCGGAAGTAAATTATGTCTTTATCATAGCGGAGGCATCATCGTGGCCGCGCGGCCGCAGGATTTATGGCGGCGGGTGTCTCCGCGCGGCGGGACCCGGTGGGTTTTTTCTATGTTTGTGAAACGGATGGCCGGGGTGTGGCGCCCCCGGGGGCCGGGAGCCGCCGCACTCGCGGCAGATAAATAATGACGTATAATAATTGATTAATAACTGCGGCCGCTCTGCGACCCCGCGTGGTCGCACCGCGATGCTATCGCCGCATTCCGACGCTCGCTCCGCTATAAAGATGAGTCGCTAATTAATTTAAATGAGTCGAGACCGCCTGGCGGTACGCAGGGACAGTGTCGCCTGAGAACGTACACGCAGGTAGGTAAGTACCGACTCAGTGTTACCACATACCTACAACTATGTTCCTACTTCAAGTCAAAGTCTTTTATTACACATGAGTACACTTGGTACTCCAAGCGCCGTGAAGAAGAAGCGGCGCAACAATCTTCTACGTCACATCTTATAATATCAAGTTTCCATCTTTGTCGTGCAAATAATCATGCATTTTATTAAACGCTTTCTTACAAAGCTGTTTTAATGTGATTGTTAAACTTTATATCGGTCATATTTAAGATTTTCTCTTAACTCTATACACACTGTCTTAACTCTATCACAACTCATACGAGTATATGGGCCGAGCATGCGTTATGGAACGACAGTGTGTGTCCAGAGAAGCCCCAATAGGCCATACAGCCCGTGCCGGGGCTGTCTCTCAATATTTACGACAGGTTTTAATGCCTAGACGGTCTTTATTGACACTAGGTAGCACGATATTACAAATATGATAATTTTATAAGGACTAGAAGTATATAAAATATAAGAGCTAAAATATTAAGAATTATATTAATATAAATAAATATGAGTAATTTAATTATATATATCTTATGGATTGTTATAGAAACGTACGTATGTACCTTACTATGTACTATAATTGTAATTTAATTAAGTACCCGATCATATTTTGGCACCGCCTGTTTTTTTGTATACGAATATTTATAAAAAGACTTTGTTTCGAAAGCCGTAAAACTAATTAAAAAAAGAGGTCTAGTCTAGCGGGCCGGGGTGGGGGCGGGGGCGGAGGGGTGCTATCGCGACATCAGCGCCGGATCGACACGACTGAATTATACTTGACTTAGAAGATGGTATCAGCCGCGTACCCGCTCTATCCGCGCCGCCCGCCGCCTCTGCGGACTACGGCGACACACCAGTCTGCATCATTGCACTATTAATTACCAAATCGTGGTAAATAAGCTTGGACCTAGACCATAGAAGATATTTGCAAAAAAAAATTGGGGGGGTAATAAATAAGTAATACAACACGTTTCAATCATTTTTGGAATTTTTGTCTGTTTGTTTGTGCGTGCATCACTTAAAAACGATTGAACCGATCTTGATGGACAGAAACATAACATGTAGGCTTTATTTCATTGCAATCGGTGCAGTCAATCAAAAGTTATGCGAATTTATAGTTTCCGAAAACTCGCATACACTACGAGGAGTGTAGGGTGTAAATGTTCGACTGAATTCGTGAGCGGTAGCGGAAGCGGGTATGGTACCAATGTAATGTGAGTTTTTGAAAACTATAAATTCGCATAACTTTTGATTGAGTTAGCCGATTACGATGAATTTATTGCATATGTATGAAGGGTTGAGGGGAGGCTTGAGAGCAGAGTGGAAGGCAGGGTTAAGGGGGGTTGATGCGGGAGTGGGAGCGGGACCTGGAGCGGGATCTGCATCAGGAGCTGGATCTGGAACTGGGTCTGGAGCTGGATATGGACCTGGAACTGGACCTGGACAGGACCTTGAGAGGACCTGGACAGGACCTGGACCTGGCCCTAGACCTGGACCTGGAACTGGACCTGGACCTGGGATTGAGAGTCTGAGTGGAAGAGGAAGAGGGATAGGGAGCGGAGGTGGGACAGAGAGCGGATCGTATAGTCCACGCGAGCGGAGCCGCGGATACAGCTAGCCATTCATAAAATTCGTTACTTCACTTATATAAGACCCTAGGTAATTTTAGTTGATGCCATGTCGTTTTAGTTGTTTTAATTATTTAATATTTGTTAGTTAATGTTTTTATTTTCAGGTAAGTCCTTCGTCACTACAGATAATCCCATTTTTGGGCAAACGTCTCCTCCAGGTAAGTTTTTCAGCAGTTAGCCGTGTCTAGAATGCCCGACGCCCGTGAAATCCTCGAGCTGGTCACGTGCGCGCCACATCGTGCTCTCTCTCTCGCCTGTCGTTAATCAATCAATGAATAATTAGTAAAACATTATTTACAAGTCAACATACAATACAAGATACACTACAATGATACTTAATCGTTATCAATAATATGATAACGTAACGTAACGTTATGATAACCGATTATGAATCACTGAATGACAATGAATTACTGTCAATACCTAATCGTTGTTAATCATCGAATACTGGTTTGCTGAAAATGACAGCATAATATAATATAGACCCTTTACAATGTAATCTGAAATGAATAATATTCGTTGACGGATTTCAAAGTATGGTATGTTTCTAATTTCAACCCAGTAGTTTCAGAGTTTTTGGAGTAGACAGACAAAAATACATTTTTTACATAAAAACACATATTTTATGAAATAAAATAAAATAAAAATAATTTCAACCCAGTAGTTTCAGAGTTTTTGGAGTTAACAAAAAAAAATACGTCACAATAAGGTACCAGTTTTGAAGATCCAAGAAGTTGAGGATTGTAGACAATCTTACACACACATGCAAACTGCATTACAGTATGCAGATGTGTCGGTCGGCGTATACGCTGCTGGTCTAGGCCGCCGGGTCCGGGGTCCGGCAGACTAAATACAAAAACCAGAGAACCCTTTATTGATTTATAGGTATCGATGACTAGTCGATAAACGGATCTATGGGCCTCGCCCTCGCGCCGCGCCGCGACTCTGTCCTCATATGTGCCTATGTGCGTATGGCATGGGAACACGGGCTGCCGAAACATAACTAGCTGTTGCCCGCGATTTCGTACACGAGGACAACTTAACATCAAAAATTATTACGTATTTTCCGTAGGAATGGGATGTTTATTCGGGATAAAAACTATCCTATGTCCTATTCCAGGACCTATCCTATATGTGTGCCAAGTTTCATCCCGATCCGTCCGGTGGTTAAAGCGTGATTAAGTAACAAACATCCAAATGTCCAAACTTATAATATTAGTTGTTAGGAGATCCGACGAAGAACAAAACTCACCGACATAACCGAAAGGATTAGTAAGCTGAAGTGGCAGTGGGCGGGCCACATATGCCGCCGACAACAGACAACCGACGGCCGTTGGGGCAGACGAGTTCTGGAGTGGAGACCGCGGATCGGCACGCGCAGGGTGGGACGCCCCGCCGCCAGGTGGACCGACGACCTACTCGTAAAGAAGGTGGCCGGCAGCGGCTGGATGCGGAGGGCGGAGGACCGGGTGTGGTGGCGTTCGTTGGGGAAGGCCTATGTCCAGCAGTGGACTTCTAGGGGCTGACATGATGATGATAATATTAGTAGGATAGATAGTGAACTGAACCCTGATGTTGTTGATACATCGTAACGAGGTATTTTTATTAATAGAAAATGTAAAAGGTTCGTTATCATTCCACAGTAGCCAAGGTGAATGTTTGTTAATAGGATTACTTTGTACGTTCTTGTACAAAATTTTACTACAAGTCGCTGGATACGTTGTTTTAGGCAATACCGAATAAGTATTCCTAAATTATGAGATCCCATAGTACCTGGACCTGGATGTCATAATAAATTTAATTTAAAAGTCAGTGTAATCATCATAAATGTCAAGTAATAATTAATAATAATATGTAGTCAATATAAGCAAGACAACACAAAATGACTTAGCTTAAAATTAAATTTAGGACGGTGTACGACATCAATTTTGAAAATGTACGATTAGTACCAATAAATAATATGAATATGAATACCTAATGGGAAATTATACCACCAATATAACAAGTACTACAAAGGTATAGATTGTACAGTTCACGACGACGCCACGCCGCCGCACTCCTCTCTTACATGTCACTGTACACGTTATTTTGTTACTGTGTCAATTCTATCGTTACGCACCAATCATCAATGTGTGTATACATATACTAACATACTGACGTTCGGATAGATTCGGATAGCAGTAACCTATACACTGGGTCAAGACACAAATGACCAAATTTACGACCTCCGTGGCGGAACGGGTAGCTTTCGGCCTGCCACGCCGGAGGTTGCGGGTTCGAATCCCGCTATTAGCAAATGTTCGTGTGATGAATATGAATGTTTGTACCCAAGTCTTGGATGTTTATATATTTATTATTTAAGTATGTGTATCCGTTATCTAGTAACCATACCACAGGCTCTGCCTAGTTTGGGACTGGAAAATTGGTGTGAATGTCTGAGATATTTATTTATTTATATTTATTTTATTTAATTTAATAATTTACAAGCGAAATAGAAAACTTTTTATTTTATTTGGATAGGTAATTTAAACAGTATAACAGCTGCGAATTACCACAAATTACCGCTGACTTCAGCTCATCGAATAGGACTGCTTGAATCAACAACAAAATTGCAAAAAAAAAAATTACGTAAAATTTACCTAAAACTTGACTTCTCACCTACGAAATTATTTTTTTACAAAATAAATCAAATCCATGACGAATCTGGCGCTCGAAGCAAACCCGAAACAAACTAGACCAACGAAACGATCACATTGTTTTTTGCAGTTTCAAACTCATTTATGAGCGGCTGGCGTCTAAATAAGTATACATTATACAGTGTGGAAAGAACAAACGCCCGTTTTTATTTAATTAGTTTTTTTTTATATTATTCTATGTTACAAAACTGAAATAAAATAAGCCAGAGTATTTTCTATCTGCAATAACGCTCACGCCTTGGTCGAGGGGTAGGCAGAGACGATGTATCGCCACTTTGCGCAATCTAATGTCGCAAAGTGGCTTTCCTTCGCCCGCTTTTCCCCCGTGATATCCACGTGATAATACCAATAATTAAAGTTTTTATAAGTTATTGTTATATTTCATTTAAGAAGAAATATTTATTAAGTAGAGAGTTTGATCCTTATGATTGACTCAGTCGATTGGTGCCATATAAGTACAGCGTATTATCTTTTTGCATTTGTTTCGGTTCGAATCCCGATCATGTTCTATGTCCCGACTGAGGCAAGTGACACACTTATGCAAGTGACAAGTGACAAGTTTTACTTATTTTCAAAAATAAAGGAATGTTTCCATTGAGTATAATTTGATATCTACACTAATATTATAAGAGCTAATGTTTGTGAGGTTGTAGCGCGTAATCTCTAGATCTACTGCACCGATTTTGAAAATTCTTTTACCAATAGAAAACCACGTTATTTGTGAGTGTCATAAGCTATATATTAACCCGAAAAATTAAAAAACTTTTTCGTGGTAGTCGGAAAATGTTTACCGCCGTACGAAGCGGGCACGGGTCAGCTAGTCCTAAATATTTTAGATACTTTTCTCTCGTAAGTTCTTTCCACCTGGGTGTTGCTCGAGAGTGACATTTAAGAGCAATTTTATCTGAACACGCGGCCTGCTACCGGCGGCGGCGGCGCGTGTGAACCATTCGCCTCGCCACCTTTACCTTCCATATCTTATCTGCGACACCGATTGGGTGCGCGGCCGCCGCCCCTGCGCCGGGGGCACAGGGCCGAGAGTCGCGCGGAGGCGGCCAGAGTCGTAAAAACAAACAGCGCGCTCCTGCGACCGCTCGGGGACATTAAACGTTATCAAAGCGGCCGTCGTCGGTAACAAGTCTAAACTAATTAGGCGGCGCGGCGGCGGGCTGAGGGCTGAGGGCCCGACCGCACTTGTAGAGCTTTTTAATTGTTTCCGAGTCGGGTTCATTTGTGAATTTTAAAGACTACTGATGGGTCTTGATAACGCCCGTGGTCTTCATTGAAATAAACTTTTTCTAATAATCTTTTATACAAAGTAAGAAAATTAAATTAGATTGAGACGATGTATCGAAACTTTGAGCGATCCTGACACACCTCACTAGCCTCACTCACATTCATCAACCTTTTCATGCACCTCCTTTTATTCACCTCACTGCGGACCCCAGCCTTTTTGAGGACGTCACCAACTTTATCCTTGAACGTCCTCCTAAAGACGACCTCTAGCTTTAGTTCCACATTCATGCTGTAAATCTCTTTCACTCATACTCTCTAAATGTCTAAACTAACATAACATACCCTCCTCTACCTTCGTTATACAACATCTTACAATCCACATTTCTCTCGCATCACTGTACCTATCCTTACTCTTATGACACAACTTCACTCCACATAATGTTCTTAACGGGCGTATTGTAACGTTCCCCAACCCCTCGGAGCCGGGAAACTACTAAAACTACCTATAACACGTACCTATCTACCTACTGTCCTATATGTCGATGTAGGAGGAGAGTATAACTTAATGAATATATTTATTAAATCTAACCGAGAATGAATTTATCATTCTAACCGTAATTTAACGTCTAATTTGGCCAAGTGATCATCTAGTCCCCTACGTTGTGTTTCGAAGTAACCCGTGAACTTTTAGGATTGGAAGCTCGACTCAAGTAATTGGTTTCTTAATAGCTTACACTCTAGTAAAATAAGAATATAATAAATAAATACATAAAAATACTATAAATAAACAACTATGAACTTTTTAGTGAAGTAATTTAATATTGGTCTAACAGATTTCAGGTATTAATAATAAACTAGATATGAATTAAGATGATGTTGAAAGACAATAGCAGTATGAAAACCCCCTGACGCGTAAAAGAGTGTCCGCAGCCTCCTACCTTCCCCAATAGCTGCGCCCATCCGCCTGGCTAATAAGCTACTTCCAGTCCTTAGGGTTTTCATACATACTCACGCCTTCCAACATTATTCATGCGGAGCTAGGTACGAGACGTGAGTAATAGTTTCCTTTCAAAAGCTTAAAAGTGAGATTCCATCACTGTGGTATTCACTCTTCACTTATTTCTAAGTGTCAAATGATGTCCAGCCCTTCCTCGAGATTCACAAGTATCTGATGGATAAGAGGGACCTCTACCAACTCACTATGAGAAGTTAAATAACTAATAAATAAGCTTGTTACTCACTCTCGAGTATTGCTGACTAGTAAAATCGCGATATTTATAAACTAAATAAATATCGTGCTAATTTCTAACTATACTCTTTGAGATAAAGTCAGAATGGTTGATGAAGTAAGGTGGCGGTCATGCCAATTGTTTTATTGTAAGTTGAAGTACAGTATAGCCTCGGCCATTGACAAATGTAGGTAACAGGATCCTCGGATCGTGTACAGACTGAATCTACTCGTAGGTCAAGATACTCAGGCGAATGGCTACAAGTGACGATGGAAATACAGGTGGCCTCGACCAGCTGTCAGATCCAATAAACTATTCTTTCAGTTTATCTCATAGCCATAATATAACCCTCAGATTATAAAAATACCTTCCCCTCGGAGTCGGTAAGAGCACCTTGAACCACTCATAGACAGGTTCTGTAATTGTATGACTTAGAGCCAAATGACGAGTATTGAATCAATATGTGCCCTTGGGCCACATATAAGTAGATTAAAGAAGATATAATTGTCCTGTGGACTTCGACGATACTGTACTGAAGAGTAAAATGGTTGAATGGACTTCATGTACCACATCGACTGTATTCTCAAAGGTTATCTACAAATGAATGTATAAACCAAACTTATGTCTCGAATTTAAGTAGTTTATAAATATATTAAATATTTTGCAAACATACACATGACTATCATTAATTAATAAAGAAGTTGTTTACTTCCTTTCTTTACTATCTAAGATCCTATAGGTACCTAAGTTATTAGACTCCTATTTGAAGCCAATTGTAACTAATATTAGTTCAGCAGTGAACTTCCTCTTCCACTGATCAGAGGACTTTGTCATAACATGGAATAGCCAAATAGCATCCGGTACTACATATTTGTTATGTAATGAAGTTAAGAACTTGAATTCATTTTATGTTGGTAATTAAATAAAGTGGGTATTTAGGTATATTTTGTATACCTAATATTTGCAGTGTATTGACCATTTATGCACATTACTATTAGATAGTATGGATGTTTTGTAAAACTAGTAGGAATAGAATCCAATTTCAATTAACAAGGTCTTAACTTATACATATAAGTTACTTATTTTACCTCTATGGAGATAGACTTAATCACTAACTTACAAGCTAGGTCCTAACATTGCAAATAGTATCAACCTAATGCAATTCCTAACTCCCTAGTCCCTACTTAACTTACAATTAGAATTTAATAAACATTACCTAAAGGTTTAAGTTATAACCTCCAATAGTGGGAGTTATTTTGCCTACAATGTACCCTAACAGCCCTGCCTAATTCCCTACCATCCTATTACCTAGATATTATGTTATGTTAATTTTGTGATTGAAGTCAACGCTTATGTCCAACATTGGGCATTACCATCATCCTACATACCTAAGACTATACCATCTGTACTTAGAACCTTATTCCTCATGTACAATAATTACAAACGCTTTGTCTGCTTCAGCAGTGGGTAGAACTTACTTAATACGCCTACATCATAACATACTTGGAAATCTACCCACCTATTTTATTATTAAAATGTGTATTTAAAATAATGGATTAATACCGACTATGGGCATTAACAAACTATAGGGTAGAGTTCTAAACCAGGGATTCTGGGTGGAAATTAAACACTGTAGGTTCGGGATAATATCCAATATACTGTACGTAAACACTTTTATATTAGTTTCACATAAAAGGTAGACACAATAGATTATTGTGGACTAACGAACAAGCGCGTAAAACGGGAACACACAAAAAAAACGTGTCTCTGCCGACATCTTGCAAAAGAGAGAGAGCGAATGATAGTGAGTGAGAGAGACTAGAGCGTTATGTGTTTCCGTTTATTCCACAGACAATAATAGTACATTTACAGAAAGCGAGAAGGGATGTTACCTCTCGTCTTACGTAGAGGGAGCCTTGGTGCTGGGTGACCCGCTATATACTCCCCCTCCAGGACATGAGAGCGACCTCGCTCATGGACTGGCACAATCTCAGTTGAATGATTACGTTCTTCAGATACAGGTACAGGTTGCTGGCGCCGAGGGCGACCCCGTGTTTGCTTAGGAACTACCGGAGCCGGTGGAGTGACGTCTCGGCCATGATATGGCGTGAGCTGTTTGACGTGATACTTTCCCAAATTCTTGCTTGGATCATTTAAGTCAGCGATGAGGTAAGTAGTAGGGCTTACTTTTTTGCTAATCACATATGGACCATCCCTCTTCGGAACAAACTTGGAAGTCAAGGTCTTCGCTGCGTTGCTGAGCACGTGCGTGTTGAGCAGAACTTGATCTCCAATTTCAAATAGTTCACCTGGTCGCCGAGACTGATCTGCATAGTATTTTCTTTTATCCTGTTGCGCCTCAACCTTGTCACGAATTGAAGAAAGAGAGCCTAAGAAACTTTTGAGGTAAGGTGTAATCTGCGGTATGAAGTTCTCCTTTTCTAGGATAGATCTGGGATCATTGTATACTTCCAACGGCGATCTTAGCTCTCTGGCAAAAGTTAAATATGCAGGCGTTACTCCTGTTGTCTGACATTTGGCAGTATTCATCGCGAATCTGATCGATGGAAGATGATTGGGCCACGAGTCATGTTCCATGCCTACTAACTGGGATAGTTGAACTTTTAAGTCCCTGTTCTTTCTTTCGGCTGGGTTTCCTTCCGGGTGGAACAAAGGTAGTAACTCTTGCTTGATATCAAGTATAAACATGCATTGTTGCATTACCGCTGCGATGAACTGGACACCATTATCTGAAACGACTCGTCGTGGAAGACCAAATCTGAGAAAATGTTCTTCAATTAAAACGCGAGCGCACGCTTCCGCTGTCGCTTCACGTAGAGCATACAGTTCGACCCATCTAGTCGCCGTATCTTCCACGAGCAAAATCCATCTTTGACCTTCTTCACCTGGTGGGAGAGGTCCAAAGAGATCTATGGCCAGGACTTCGTTTCGCTGATTTAATATAGGTGTTTGTAGTAAGCCAGGCGGCTTTCTGTTTGACGCCTTATAACGCTGACATGAAATACATGTTTTAATGTATTCAGCAATGGCTCGTCGCATTCCGGGAAAATAAAAATGTTGTGCAACTTTTTGGTAAGTTCTTTCCTCACCAGGGTGGCCTGATAACGGTGCATCATGGCACTCTTTCAAAATCTCCGTTCTAAGGTCCACCGGTACCACTAGTTGTGGTTCTTCACTGTCTGAGTCTGGATTGTAGCGGTATAGGACTCCCTGTTCCATTAAGTATCCTCTGCCAGACCAGCGGTGCGCGTCGATTTCCTGTCCGTCTTCTAGATCTTGAATGATCTTCTTGAGATCTGGATCCGCCATTTGATCTTGTCGTAGCTCCGATGGACTTCTTTTCGGCAAGTCGATGACGACTGAACAAATGCCACAACTTTTCGAAGTCACCTCATCGCAGTTGGGACGACTGAGAGTATCTGCAACCAGGTTAATCTTTCCCGGCGTATACTCATAGTGAAGATCAAAAGCTTGAAGCTTGAGGGCCCATCTCACTAGACGGCCTGATGGTGATTTTAATGACAGCAACCACTTGAGAGGTTGGTGGTCTGTTCCCACAATGACAGGATGGCCTTCTATATATCCGCGAAAACGTTCAACTGCCCAGACAACAGCTAAAGCTTCACGCTCTGTTGTTGAGTAATTGCGCTCAGCTGATGTAAGTAATCTGCTCGCATATTCGATTACTCGTTCATTGTTTTTATCTCCTTGCAGCAGGACCGCGCCAATGGCGTAATTACTCGCGTCTGTTCTCAAGACGAAGGGCTTCGAGTAGTCTGCCTGAGCTAGGATGGGAGCAGATGTCAGTAGTCGCTTGAGTTCTTCAAAAGCCGTGTTTTGTTTCAGGCCCCACTGCCATGGTTGATCTTTTCTGGTAAGTTTCGTCAAGGGCTCTGCAATTTGCGAAAAGCGAGGAATGAATTTCCGAAACCATGAGCAGGTTTGAAGAAAAGTTCGAAGATGTTTAAGAGTACTAGGCTTCTTCATCTTCAGAACGGCTTGAATCTTTTCATCATCTGGTGTAATTCCCTCTGATGAGATGATGTGACCAAGATATTTAACTGAATCTCTTGCAAAGTCACACTTTTCCATATTAGCACGCAGCTTAAATAAACGTAGACGCTCGAAGACTGCACGCAGATCTTCAATATGCTGCTGCATATTTGGCGAGATAACCAGCAGGTCATCGAGGTATGCCAAAATAGTTACATCTTTTAGAGAAGATCCTGAACGAAAACGATCTATTAATCGCTGGAACGTCGCTGGCGCATTCTTAAGCCCAAAAGGCATGCGCTTGAAGCGAAAAGTGCCAAATGGCGTTGTAAACGCTGTTTTGTCTCTATCAGCCTCCACGGGCACTTGCCAATATCCAGATCTGAGGTCCAAAGTACTCATCACACAGCCTTGTTTGGTAGCCTGTAGCAGCTCGTCGATCAAAGGCATAGGGTAAGTATCAGATTTAGTAATAGAATTCAACTTACGGAAGTCAATGCAGAAACGGAACTTCCCATCCCGCTTCGGAACAAGTAAAGCTGGTGCTGACCAAGCAGATTCACATTCTTCTATAATGTCTTCGGTAAGCATTTTGTCAAGCTCCTCTTTCATCACCTTTTTCCTAGCAGGAGTCAAGCGGTACGGCGGCACTGCAATCGGCGGGTGATCTCCAGTATCTATACGGTGCTCAGCAAAATTGGTGGCTTCTCCGGTTTCCTTAAAGACATCACTGAATTCTGCAAGTAGTTGGGAAAGCATCACATGCTCGTCTGCCTCATCATGCTCAGGGCGGACACTTGGTTCAAGCAGTAAGTTCAATTTAAAATGTGGTTCAAAAAGCAATTCGTATTTTCGCTCTATATCTTCAGAGAAGAACCAAAAAGATTTACCAAAATCAAAAACAAGATTGGCTTTATTTAGAAAATCGATTCCTAGTAACGATTCATTGTCACGTGATTCCGGAAAAATTAAAAATGGAATGGACAAAGTCTTATGCAAAAGCTTAACCTCCACCTCAGCAGTCAAAACTTCCATACGCCGGGTGTCGCCGTCAGCGAGCTTAATATTCCTCGTTTCACAGTTAAGAGGATGTCCTTGTTTCCGGAGTAAAGTATATAACGAGTGACCCGCAATACAGCCCTTCGCGGCTGAGTCTACTAACGCGGTACCTTTCGCGCCTAAAATCTCAATGTTTAAGATAGGACGACGGTGGTCACTGCTAGGAAGAGTGAGCGAAGGAGTCATTTTAGTATGAGACTCCTCTTTAACACGGTATGAAGACCCGTTCTGCACGAGAGAGGTCTGTGTAACAAGCTCAGGCTCCCCCTGCTTCGTAACATTGTAATTATAATTTAATTTGTTACAATTAACATCTTTAATAAAATTGTCATCATGCTCCTGGTCTATAGACAAAGTGTTGAAAATTTCTTCAGGCTGCTGGTTTACAAGCTCCTGGTCTATGAAAGAATTATTATTATCCAACTCCTGGTCTATAGATGGAACTACAAAAATATTTTTAGACACAACCTCCTGGACTATATCATATACAGAATTAATAGGGAGGTCTCCCTCTATAGATGGTGGGATAAAATTCTCATTTGTATTCTGAATTATTGTTTTATCAATTGAGTGCAAAGAATCACAAATGGGCTCACCGTCTATAGATGGAGCAGAAAAGTTAGAATTAGTCACCTGATGACTATGAGCATTTATATCATTTTTAGAAATGCTAACATAACTATTATTCAAATTAGCAACATCTGAGTGTGTATAGGTACTCTCATTAAGCATATTAGCAAATGAGCAGTTTAACTTATTATCATAACCCTTATCCATAGCAAAATTTTGGTTAATAGCTGTGCGATGCGAAAAGCTAGGTGCAACAAAAACTTGACTCCCCGTATAGGACTTCCCCTGAGTGCGACCCTGGGAGTCCTGTACACACTGAGATACAGCTGGAGTGTCAAAAGCATAAAAAGCGTTCACTTTGGACTGGTTACACTTCACACAATTGGCTCGAAGCACACCTATAGAGCCACAGCCATAACATGCAATTTGATTTTGATTTTGCGATGCCACTGAAACACTATTTTTGGCTTTTAATTTAGGGCAGTCATCTTTAGAATGGAAGTTAAACTTTTTACAATAAGCACAATACATACGTTTTGCTGGAGTTGTAGTGATACCTGAGTCTGCACTATTACTCGAGGTCTTGTCAGCTGGTTGGCCCCGCACAGAGTGGGCCAACTGAGGTTGATGCTGGGAAAGCGGATCGAGCGGCGACCGCACCGCGTCAGCGCCGCGCCGCAGCGGCTGCGATGGTGGCGGCCCTGGCCTCCGGGCAGGATACCCAGGAGACGGTGGCGGAGGCGCGCGCGACAAAGGTCCATTGTCTGGGCCATTTTCTTTAATAGCATCCTCTACACTCCTCGCTCGTCGTAGGAGATCCTCAAAACTGTTCACACTATCTCTATCAATTCTTTTTCTAATTCTCAAGTCGAGTAATCCATAAATCATATCGAGCTGGACTTTCTCAGTTAAATCCTCTTTAGGCAATTTCGCAAGTAGGGCCCTGGCTTGGGCCACAAATAAGTCCGTATTCTGTTTCCCTTGACTCATTGCGAACAAATCTTTATATAATTGGAATGGGGGCCGTCTTTCACCAAATGCACTTCTAAGTTTAGACACTGCATCTTTCCAATCAGTCACACTGGTTTTGATGCCTTGCCACCAGGTTCCGGCATCGTGTGATAACAGCAGTGGCAAACCTTTCACAGCAGTTTCGTCAGAAATGCCGGCACAGTTTTTATATATTTCAATCGCATCAATAAAGTTATCTACCGATTCGGATGGCGTGCCGCTGAATTTAGCTTGACATCGCGTGAAATTCGCGCCTGGATGTACTGCAGGGGCTGCGGCGGGGACTGTGGCTGCCGCCGACGAGTCCATGGCAGGGGTCGATGACCTCACCTCTTGCAAAATTCTCTGGCAAAAATCAGCCTGTGACTGTTGTATAGTAGAAATTAAAGTGGAAAAATGATCGGCACTCATTGTAACCGACATAGAGGCGTCGGCCGGATGATCCTCGTCTTCCTCTTGAAGGGACTGACGCGCTCGTCGTGATCGCGGCATGGTAAGTACTTGCTAACTCGTAAAAGCAGTTCGTACACGTAAACCAGGCCTTGTAGTCCGTATTTCACGTGTTTTAAGCGGCGACACTCGCGAAAACAAAGTGAACGTGAGTTTAACTCGATTTCACGTGTTTTAAGCGGCAAACACTCGCGAAAACAAAGTGAAAAATTGTATCTATGTACTAGAACGTTGGGCGTCCATTTATAGGGTAGAGTTCTACACCAGGGATTCTGGGTGGAAATTAAACACTGTAGGTTCGGGATAATATCCAATATACTGTACGTAAACACTTTTATATTAGTTTCACATAAAAGGTAGACACAATAGATTATTGTGGACTAACGAACAAGCGCGTAAAACGGGAACACACAAAAAAAACGTGTCTCTGCCGACATCTTGCAAAAGAGAGAGAGCGAATGATAGTGAGTGAGAGAGACTAGAGCGTTATGTGTTTCCGTTTATTCCACAGACAATAATAGTACATTTACAGAAAGCGAGAAGGGATGTTACCTCTCGTCTTACGTAGAGGGAGCCTTGGTGCTGGGTGACCCGCTATAAAACCTAATACGTCCTAATGCACAACCCTATATCCCTATTACGATTCCTACCTAGTATTCCCTATTTGAAGTTAATAGTTAATACCAACTATGAGCATTAACAAACCTAACGCGTCCTAATGCAAAACCCTATATCCCTATTACGGTTCTTACCTAGTATTCCCTATTTGAAGTTAATAGTTAATACAAACTATGAACATTAACAAACCTGACACGTCCTAATGCAAAACCCTATATCCCTATTACGGTTCGCATCTAGTATTCCCTATTAGAAGTTAATAGTTAATACCAACTATGAGCATTAACAAACCTAACACGTCCTAATGCAAAACCCTATATCCCTATTGCGGTTCGTATCTAGTATTCCCTATTAGAAGTTAATAGTTAATACCAACTATGAGCATTAACAAACCTAACACGTCCTAATGCAAAACCCTATATCCCTATTTGAGGTTAAGTATAGCCTATGTCCAGCAAAGGATCATACAGGCATAACAAAACCTAATTCAACGTCCTATTCACCTAACGTTCCCTATTTGAAGTTAATATGTATAGCCTATGTCCAGCAAAGGATCATACAGGCATAACAAAACCTAATTCAACGTCCTATTCACCTAACGTTCCCTATTTGAAGTTAATATGTATAGCCTATGTCCAGCAAAGGATCATACAGGCATAACAAAACCTAATTCAACGTCCTATTCACCTAACGTTCCCTATTTGAAGTTAATATGTATAGCCTATGTCCAGCAAAGGATCATACAGGCATAACAAAATCTAATGCAAATCCCTATCAACCTACGTTTCCTAATTGACCTATGTTCTCTAGCTGCTAATAAAACCCGCTCTTGACTTAGAGCTTATTGAATTGTCCACGTGTGCAAAAGAAAACCCCATTTACTTTATGTGTGGTGTGTGTGTGTGTGTATATTTACCTGACCCTAGCTACAAAAATCTAAATCCCGTAAAGGGCCTAACGTCCATACGCACGTGCTAGCGCATTTGGGTGTGTATTTCCCTACCAGATTGTGACAATGTCTTGAAAAAGACAAAGGGCGACTACATCTGAACAGCCGCGCCCACCAGTTACGGTGTTAAAACCAAGTACACTTCCGTTGTCACCGTTAGGAGGTCAAGAGTACTGTGGTCCATTGAATAATTCAATGTAAGCATCAAACCTATCCTACAATAACCTAAAGCTAAAGAAACGGAGGAGGAAGGAATAAAGGTTTTAGGAGTGTAACGCTGAGATCTCCCAGGCTCAAGAGATCACTCAATGATAGAGGGCTAAAGGGGTCTTGGCCCAGCGAGAGTTTGTGTGTGTGTGTGTGTGTGTGTAATGCGGTGTTATTAGCACCTAAAGTTGTAAGTGTACGGAAGGAATGGGGTAGGTATACTTCAGCCAAGGATGTAGGAACTTTCCCTAAACCTCGTAGTTGAGAAACTAAACCATCACTGTCAAAAACTTATTGACGAATTAATCAAAATTACCTCTTCTAAAAACGCGCAGCGTAACGTCTAAACTGTTAGACGAATAAAATAAAATGCGGTCCCGAATACTGGCTCCCTTATCTTTTATACTCCCCGCGCGTAGTCTTGTTGAAAACGATGCCCCGCCCACTTTGCTTTCGACACTTGCTTTCAACAACCAACTTTTCCTTTCAATCGTTTTCGCGTCGCTTCCATTTGCTTTCAACAGCCAACAGGTGTTCCATGACGCGTACTAATCGCTTTCAACATCGCTTTCAACAGCCAACTTTTCCTTTCAATCCTTTTCGCGTCGCTTTCATTTGCTTTCAACAGCCAACAGGTGTTCCATGACGCGTACTAATCGCTTTCAACATCGCTTTCAACAACCAACTTGCATTTCGCATCGTATATGCTTGCTGAAATAACACCTTTCTTTCGAATATCCCTTATGTTTGCACACAAACATACATACTTACATGCCCATATCCATTCATACATACATACATACATACATACTTACATGCATACATACATACATACATACATACATACATACATACTACGAGAATTTAATAAGAACCTTTTAGCCAGCCTCAAAGCAGCTACAGTAGAAAACAGCTGTTTAAGACGCTCTTAATGACAAATCTAGGTAATCCTAAATCCACTTACACTACTTAAACACCGATGGTTCAATAAACGATCATGCCTAATTTACTTAACCAAAGACGCAATATATGCGGTACTATGCTTGCTATATAGTAACTCTGCCTACCCCTCCGAGACCGGAGCGCGTGCCTTGTGTAACTATGTACGTATACACAAATAAGTATCTGGATTATATTTTAAGTACTATAGACACTAATTATAATGAATTACGGCATTCACCATCAGTCTAAATACGTCCCCTGCCGGATATAGGTCTCCCTCTCGGCAAGCTAACCTTCGCGGCCCCGCCATAATCCCCACGCTTATCAGTTATTCCTCTACCTGTCGCTAGCTTCTATTTCATTAAATTGACCCTATTAAAGTATCTAATGTCTGATCATACTTGAATATCAATAACATTCTTGTAATTTACTATTATCTATAAATGATAGTATATATTATATATATATATAAGGCAAAACGCATCGTGAATCAGTATGGGACGAGGCTGTCCCGTTACAATTGCCCCTAAAATTTGAAATATCTACAATGGATAATTGAAATTTTACCCTAAATCCTCGTTAAATTCACGATATGTTATGTCTAACATAGCTTTATTATTCTAACCGTATGCTTGCAAACATAACCTTAACCTAGTTGTATAATATAGTAAGTTCCTTACATTAGATTTCACGTTACTACGTTAAATAAATTTTTATTCAAATCTCAGAATAACTTTTAAATTTAATTTGTCTACTTAAAGTTTATTTTAGCCTTATTTATTCCAAATCTTTCATTACTGTTAACCGAAATAAACGTATTGTTTCCCAAATATAATATAAGAAACTATCAGATAAATTTTCTACATTCTTGATTGAACAATGTATTAATTCCTTACTTAAAATATAACTTAACCTACAGAAGAAATCTTCTTGAACGCTTCTACTGAATTCTTCTAAGTATTCTGCAACAGAAACTGGGTTATATTTGATTAATTATCTAGATTAATTGATCGCAGCAACAGAAAATTTCTAAACAAACACACGCAAAATTGACTGTTTCATAATCCTATTGAGCCTACGCGCAAATGCTTAACAATAAATTACGCCTGATTCTCAACATGCTAAATCTTATAGTAAAGAATTTATGTTATACGCCAATGCTCCGTTCATCATTTCACAGCAATGAGTAGGGTGGTGGCCATGTATATCCTGTATTGTGGCCATGTATATTTATCTACTCGTATATCTTAAATTCTATTCCTTATTAACATAAAATCTCAGAAGTGTGTGAATGTGGTGTGTATTTAAACCAGGCATCACATAACTCAACGGGAAGAAGAATAGGTAATCACCAAATAAATCTGAATGCAACAGCAACCCCATCACCAGTACATGACAGGCCTGGATTCAAAAACCCTATGGGATCCTAGTTTGTGAGGCTAGAACTTTTAGAAGAAAATAGGCGAAACCTGTCTCCTGCCGCCACCCAGAAGAGGTTGCCTCGACAAGCTCAGGCTTTAGCCAAGAGACTTGCAATGCCCACCCTTCCAAATCCATACCTATCGCCGGTTCTGATCTTACTGCCTCATATAATCTATCGCTAAACTACCCATTTCATAATCCTAAAGAGACTATATTATACCAGGAGAGTGTAAAGTTGCCGAATTAAAAGTGTTTGCAACGTGTGGAGTAATTAACCAGTTTGTAATCGTTGACCAGTTTTTTTTTTTTTATAAATTTACTGATTCTAATCCTAACTCCAATGTCTATACAAAATGGTTAATTGTTCAGTGTAATGTTCCTTAGATCATACGCCAATAAGGTATTTACACAATATCCGTCATAGAATACCTCAAAGACTACTCACATACTCGATGTTTTTTTTTTTTTTTTTTTATTATTATTATTATTATTTTTATTACCGTTTAGCTCATGAACATTCACTAACGTCATCTTTCATACTATCTTTGATTTACCCATATCAAAACATTGCGTAAACTTATTAACTTAACAATAGGTATATTAATAAAAGTTACTGTTATCCTTTGCTAAGGATAATCAGGGACCTAGCCACACATCCATCCACTACCAATGGAATAAGAACCTTCAACAATCTACGTTTTAATTACGCCTTTAGTTCATCTACGCAAAATTTAACTCTGTTCTGATGCTATCGCTAAAAAGTTCTCGCACTCGTGCAATTTACGCAGCTCTTAATATGAGTATTAATTTACAAACATATAACAATCTACACTGACTTGTCAGATTTTTATATTAACACCCTAATATGAACAATAACTAATCAAAAAACTAATATAATTTCCTTACTGAATATTCAGTTAAACTATCCAAACTAGACCTACACTTAATTTATGCTATATAATTAACTATATAATAATGAACAATGACATCTACATAAATATTGAGAAACATAAATTAATATTACTGTCATTTACAGGAAGGACAAATTCTCTCTATATTACCTATTAATAATAAACACTAAATTCAGTTGTCCGTTTTGCTACCTACTTAAACTATTATCTTATTATCTAGAAATAAATCAAGACTGGTACCAAGAAGGTTCAAATGATGTCATTTCCTGGTTTTGAGGAAATGGAAGTCATATCTAAAATGTCAGTTACCATACCTTTAGTCACAACATACCACACCTTTTATTGCTACCTTACCTAAATGTCCCCCTTTTCCCCACGTCATACACCATTTCAACCTCCTCAATATGAAATAATGACAGACTAATTTATTTTATTTCTTTAATATTTAATTAACATCAAACCGGGGAGGTTAATTTATTAATATTGACTTAGTAGTAACTCAATACAACCTTCAACTATTCTAAGTGCAATCTTCAATTTTCTTTCCTTATATTTATATAAAACTTCTTCTTCTTGCTATATTAATCATTTTCTTCTTTTCCCCCTATAAAATGTGATTAAAGTTCCTGAAACCTTTAAATCTAATATTAGCAATCGGTATGTAATTAAAACATATAAATTTAGTATTAATTAATAGTGCATACAATATAGAACCATTATTGTTCTTCGGGCGTGGGCGATTTGCTTATACGTTTTACTTCTTTCACTTATCGAAAGCCCTAAATTAAAAATACGAGCCACCAAATATTTCACCAAAATACCAGTAGGTGTCATATTATTTATATCCTATGTATAACATCCCAATAGTCTATACAATAAATTAACTAATTATCGCCGTAGTAGCACGATCTCAAATTTAGAAATTACTTTCTTATTTTCATTTCCGTTTCCTATCAAAGAATCCATTTCTTAAACCGGCCAATCATATGTGTTATCTAAATTCAAACTAGAGGACGCTACCTATTTTCAAGTGAAAACTAATTTTTTTGAAAATAGAATTGGGTTCAGTAAGCTTCAAGTACTGTCCAGACATCTAGACTTCACGCGAAGGTAAGTAAACCGCTAATATTTCTTATTATAATGCTAAATTCCTTTTGTTCATCCTATTTCATGTGCTATATTGAGTCAACAAACTATTTTATACATATACATTTCAGTGTTTTGGAAATTTCAAGGCTTATAGTATTTTTTTTTTTTTTCCTTTCAAGAAACCATGGACGACCTCCATCGCTGTTTTATCTCAGAATGGGAGAGCAACCCCGTGCTTTGGAACCCAAAACACCCGCATTACTACCACAAAGCTTCACGTGACACTGCATATTTTAATTTGCTTCAAATTATGCAATTTTTTGTCCCTTCGGCTTGCTCCAAGGATGTTTTGAAAAAAATAAAAAGTCTTAGGTCCATATATTCCCGTGCCAAGAAAACCCGCTCTTCCCACTGGTTGCTCGAACCCCTAAAATTCCTGGAGATTGTAGGCGTTAGAGTAAGTGCTCAACCTTTAATCCCTTACTATACTTTAGTCGACTTTAAGTTTTACAAACACTATCACTACTTCCGCAATATATATATATTTTCCTAATGTCCGCATGCTCCTTAATGACTAATAATAACTATAAACTAATAACAATTATATCTATTTTGGCCTAATGTTTCCTGTAATTTCTATTTTACAGAGATACAACCGAGTACGTCCAAGGATTCCCCAACCTGAAGTACCAATTCAAGTAAGAATGTTCCTACATAATTATTATTCTCTAGTAGCGATAAACATACCCTTAATTTTATTCTCAACCTATCTTTACTATACCAACGATGACTGCCAAGTATGGTTATTAACGTCAATTCTATTAAAATCTTGCACTGTATTGCATATAACCAGCCTACTTAGTCTCGCCAACCAATTCCAAACCTTATGTATTTTACCAATTGTAACCGTCTTTTATAACACGATTGTTTGTTTTCATTTGATTCACAGAAGGTTCAACCGTCTACCTCATTCTCTCATCCGACCCTACACTCTGTACATTTTACTTAATATAACTAGGCTCACATTATAAAATTAAACTTGCTAAAATTAATTCTATATTATCCTAACCTCACTTATTAATCTTTATAGATGGATGAATCATTATCATTTCCCGGCGACCATCCGCCAGCCCCTATACTACAACCCCAAGATCCTGAGCCTCCATTGGATGTAAGTAGATTTTCATTGTACAGTATAAAATGACTTGCTGATCATTGTTAATTTTTTTTATTATAATTTTTCCTTTATTATTGTTCACAGGTAGACGAACTCCTCTCTATGTTCGATCTACATCCAATAGAGCCATCAGACCCTAATGATAGCGCTGACGCTGCGATGCTAGGTCTCCCTGACCCTACTCGGAGAATATTACTAAGGCTGGTCCACGATGGCATTAGGAGAGCTCATCTAGGGGTACTTTCAGAACTCGCCCAAATAACGAACCCTCCATTTGACAACTAACTATACAAAGTTGTCAAAATGTGACGCGGTACCGCCCTTAAGGAAGAGACTAATTTTCCTAACTATTTTTGACCCGATGTTCATCATTGAACAACCTGCCTACTGTAGTAACTTTTAATACTTGACCTAGCTAAGTACTCAGCGTGACTTTTCTTATATTATTATTTTCCTTACGCTAAAACGGTCTGAAATAACTATGTCTATATGCTACCTAGTTTGTACAGACGATTCTAACTTAGAATTTAAAATCAAGTTCAATTTAATGTCATTGAACTTTCCACCTCGTGAGACTGTAACCGAATTCCTAATCAAACATGTGATATTATTTAGATAAATGACTGATTATCATAATCTGGTATAAGTTTAGTTACTTTGTTTTGTATAACTTAAGTAGTAATAAGTTTGATATAGGTAGGTAAGTTACCCTAAAATTTATCTTGTTAAGTTGTTAACGATACAACCAGATTTGAAGTATAAGAATTATGCACATATCTCTAATAACCTCGATAGGATAGATGAAGCTCCAGTTTATTTACTCAAGTTGATTTTGAGTATTCTTTTTATACCTTTTTCTTATTTTTTATTTTTATTATTAAACTTTCCTATTATCTATTTTAACTGTTACAGTTTTATTGGTTAGCCTAACCCCCCCTAAAGCCCGAGGAGAAATAGCCGCCTCACACCCCTCCAAACATACACCATGTCACCTTAAATATAAATTTTAATATTAAAACTAAGTCCCTCTCTGGAACCATATAATTAAACCGTGTAGTTCTGTCTTATTGAACTTTGATCGCTTCTTACTTCCGCTTATATTTAAGGCAGCCATGGGTGTGTTTGAGCTATTTCCCTGACCTCCTGCTTCTATACAATGCAAAACCCCATATCTAGATTTCTTTATTTTCTTTAAAATATTACAATTTGTCAATTACAAAACTTAAAACTAACACAGTAAGCCTTAACTATTGATGTGATCTGCATACTGCCTCGGGAGCTCTTTGATGCATTTCACTGTTTAAATTTTTGCTTTAATGTCACAAAATATACTTCCATAATGGAAGTGTTTCAAATACAAGAAGTATCTATTAAAATTTCAAGGTTTGTTATTAAACATATTAATATTATACATTCTTAAAAGAAAGAACGCAACAATTAAAGATATAATATACCTACTTATTCGGTAACAAAACAAATTAAAGATCACAAGTAATTTCCTAATTTTAACTAATTATTTATTATCAAAACCCTGACTACAGTGCAATACCAGAAAAGTAATATGATAGAACCTTGTTTGTCCTGCGATATCCCTAAATCAGTCTCAGTCTAGCTAGATGTTATATACTAGGATAAGGCACTAGTTCTAATGTTTATAAGTGCCTACAAAACAATACCACGTATTACCTGACACTATGTAATTGCTTATTAATTAGATCTACTAGGTACTGGTTCACTCATAAAACTTAGACAAGTGAATGGTATTGAATTTACCTCTTACTCTATTAGTAACGGGATGTACCAGAACATAGACATTTTGAAATGGACTGGCAGCGATAATGTATGGTCCCTCGTACAATAGATCGAATTTTGAAATAATTTTATGTTTAGCATCAGACTTATTTACTTTACGTATTTTCACCAAATCTCCTATTTGATAATGTCTGATTCGATAGTTTTGGTTGAATTTAAGTTGGCGTTTCTTACTGGCCCTGTTTAGACTTATCCTAACATTTTCCCTAACCTGGTCGACATCTAATTTTCCCATAGCAACAGGCAAAACCTTATCAAAAGTAATCGTATTGGGTTCACCATATAAAACTTCGCATGGAGTATACCCTGTGCTTTCATGGAAGGTGTTGTTATATAGAACCTCTAACTTAGGCAGGATAGTCGCCCAACTCTTATGGTTCGTACTACAGTACGTCCTGAATAACCTTCCTAACTCCTTATTTACACGTTCTGTAGTATTTGGTCTCGGATTCCTCACAGTTGTGTACAACACCTTAAGGGTCAATTTCAACAGAGCGATTTTTATGTTCATTTCGGTGGGATTTTTTATTTTAAGACCTATCTCAGCTTTTTTAACGTCAAAGTATACTTTTTCCTATTTTATACAATGTGTGTTAGCGGGCACTAAATCTCATGAATAGTTATTGAGAAATATGAGATTGAATACCACCGAAATGAAATGCACCCACCGAAATGAAAAAATATCCACCAAAATGAAAAATAGTCCACCGAAATGAATTTGTATATTTAACTTTTTTAAATAACTTACTAAAACGATAATTTTCTATTTTATACATGTTTTTTAAACAACAGGGAACGGGTTCAAAGGGAAAGGGTCACAACAGGAAGCCAAAAACTACCGCGGAATCAGTTTACTCAGTATTGTCGGCAAATTGTATGCGAAAGTCTTGATTGAAAGGATAGTGCGAGAAACGGATGAGAAAATATGGGACGTACAAGCGGGATTCAGAAAGGGAATGGGATGTATGGATCAAATTTTCTCCCTAAGGTGCATCACTGAAAAACACCTCGCCAAACACCTGAAGGTGTTTTGCGCCTTCGTAGACCTGGAGAAAGCATATGATAGAGTGAATAGGAATGAATTGTGGGATGTGCTGTCCAAGTTTGGGGTGGGGAGCAAATTGATACTAGCGCTGGAGTCACTTTACGAGAATTCCAGTGCATGTGTCAGACTTAACGGCGCATACACGGAATGGTTTAGCATCTCAAGGGGCGTTAGACAGGGTTGTGTTGCATCGCCGTGGCTCTTCAACCTATTCATGGATAGTTGCCTGACTGATGTGCGAGAGAGTGACTGTGGATTGAAAATGAGTGAGAGCATCATCAAATGTCTCGTATACGCTGATGACCAAGTAATCCTTGCGTCGTCGGCGGGGGAGCTGCAGAAGATGGTGGATATTATGAATGTAGCGTTTGAGAAGAAGGGTATGAAAGTGAATGTCGGAAAGACCAAAGTAATGATTTTTGAAAGAGACGAAAGTATGACAGCCTGTGAGTTGATTATTTGTGGCGAAGAACTTGAGCAAGTGAAAGATTTTGTGTACCTGGGGAGCTTGTTCACAAGGGATGGAAAGTGTGAAGAAGATATTGAAAGGAGAGTAAAGAAAGGAAATGCAGTGAATGGAGCTATCAATAGCCTTGTGTCCAGCCAGATCATGTCTCAAAAGGCAAGGATGGCTGTGCATAATGCTGTTCTGGTTCCTATGCTGACGTATGGTAGTGAATGTTGGGTATGGCAGAAGAATCATGAAAGCAGGATAAATGCAGTTGAGATGCGGTCTTTACGAAAAATATGTGGAGTGAAATTATGTGACAGAATGAGGAATGCAGTGATACGTGAGAAGTGTGGTTTAAAAGAAGATGTAGTAACGAAGGTAGAGAAGGGTATGTTGCGTTGGTTTGGACATGTAGAGCGTATAAGTGAAAGAAGAGTGACAAAAGTCATATACAGTGCGAATGTGGAAGGAACTACAGCTAGAGGTCGGCCTAGGAGGACATTCAAGGATCAAATTAGTAATGTCCTCAAAAAGGCTGGGGTCCGCAGTGAGATGAATAAAAGGAGGTGCATGAAAAGGTTGATGAACGTGAGTGAGGCTAGTGAGGTGTGTCAGGATCGCGCAAAGTGGCGATCCATCGTCTCTGCCTACCCCAATGGGACCAAGGCGTGAGCATTATGTATGTATGTATGTTTTTAAATAAATTAAAAGTGAAAGTTTATAGTAATTAGTGGATATTTCAACAAAAGGTAAATATTTCTTTATCATTGTGTATTGTCAATACGGGAACTGTCTCAAAACTTAAAATCTCAAAAGAAGTGATCTGGCGAGGGAAAACAAAGAACTTTTCCAACGTATGTATTTATTAATATTGCAACAGCAGCAGTCTACTAAAACAAAACAAGTTAAATTCTCAAGCATACCTAGTTAGTGTGAAAGGCAAATAATCAAAACAGAAAAAGCAAAAATACTTGATAGGCTAAAAAGATTAGAACAAATTGACAATCTCCATGCTTCTTCGTAAAATAATCAACTTTAAGAAAATTTTAAAAATCTTTTACTGGGTCTTTGTCACAAAACCTCTCTGATGACTTTTCAATCCGTGAAAAACTACTTGAATACTTGCAGATATTTAATTAAAAAAAACTGTTTACATCACCCATTTGATAGAAAATCATCAATTGTAGTAAAACAGTAGGTTATTTATTTAAATTACGTACTTATATCTCTACAAATTCGTTAGTCACGATATCAAAAACTGTTGTATTTTAAATAGATGACTTGTCTTCGTTACACTTACCAAATAGAATATTATTTAACAACAATTAACAACTTACTTAACAATTATTCAGTCTCACTTAGCTCAGTTTTATGTATACAGCACCGAAATTATAATAAAGCTAGATGGAATATTGTAGTCCTCTAATATAGCCAAGATCTTTGATCTTAGATTGCACGTAAATGACTAACCAGACATACTCGTAACTATCATAAGTACTTTAAATACGAATAAAATTAAGACTTAGGTTGTATCACATTTAACTGAGTATATCACGTATTTTGTATAATTTAAAGAAACTATAAAATAAAATCAGTCAGAAGTTCACGTTATTTTTGAATTAAAATATGTCGAAATCAGAATCTTCTTCCTCGTCTTCTTTCTCATCTTCTTCTCTATTCTTTTTGTTTGGTTTGTTTCCTTCTACGCTCTCAACGTCTTTTAGATTTTCGGAGTTCCATGACTTTTCATATTCAGAAAATACCGAAGTATTGACATTTTCAAAAAATGAATACGTAGGAATAGCTTCATTCCAGTCTACATAATCTGCAAGCAACGATGTAGTTAGTTCCTGCCTTTGTGTTTTTTTCCTCATAGTATTGGATGCAGCAGTCGATTGAGATGTCGAGGGCATCGGAGACAATGCCTCTGTACCTTCATGAACTATTGCTTTATTTTTGGTATTTTTATGAATTTGTAGGGAATTTGATTTCACAGATAGTGTTGATGGTTTTTGCGCAGCCATTTTTTTTCCTGAAATCGTCGATGTAGTTGTTGTTTTTGATGTTGAGAGAATTAATGTATTTGGCATTTGAACTACACGATTTTCGGTAATTTTTATGTTTTGTTTTTTAATTGGCAGATTTTTTGATTTTGTACCTATATTTGCTGTAGCTGACGGCATTTTACGGCAGATTACATTGCTGTTTGCATTTTTCACTGCATTATCTTTTTGGGGAGCAATCTGAAAAATTGTGGACAAGTCATGAAAGCCCAAATGTTTGCCGTGAGGGCATCTGATAGCTTCATTTAGGCACTCTGTTTTAGTACAGGATTGGCGACGTAGTGCCAAGCGGTTTCCTGATTCTTTGGTCCACACAACTTGGTGAACCTGCATAGTTCCCGGGAAAGCCTTCAAGTTATTGGGCAAGAGCCAGTCTTTTTCTGTCACTTCATAGTCTTCAACTGTTTCAATCTTTACACCCTTAATAGAAGACTTTAAACATTTCACCAGCGTATCGAAATCGGGGATGTCATTTCCGTATGATACCAATTTATCCGCTGTTCTCTTCAATAGTCCACCTACTCCGTCAGGCGCACCCTTTCCGTGCCCACATTCACAATAGTTCCAAACAACGTGGGTCATCGTAGGGCAATAGTTAGTCAATTGTGACATTATGTATAAAATCTTTTTATTTCGGTACTGTGCAGATGGAGAGTCCGAAACAATATAAAGATTGCAAACCAGAGGGGCTGTTGTCTCTATTTCACGCAAAATGGGAATGAGATGAGCCCAAACTGCGGCAGCATCATGTCTTACAGATGTGCTAACAGTACAAAAAGCCTGAGTTTTCGTCATCCACCCGTCTAGTTTAAAATAAAGCACAGAAGTATGTAACGTGAACTGTTTTCTACTACCGCCAAAATGAACTGATTGAATTTCAGAGTTATATTTAGAGTTATAGTTTTCACTAAAATCAATATGTATCACGCAATCTTTCTCAGTCATATTTTGTTTTAAATTTTTAATAGCCTGACTTTGATTTTTAATGTTAGCACAATGCTTTAAAAATGGTTTCAGATCATTCTCAAATTTCTTGATAAGGTCCAATGGCTTTACAAAGTGTCTCACTTTTTCAACTGTAAACGCTGTTTTTTCGACACCATTTTTGAGGTACGTACCTTTTTTCTTTTCCCAAGCCCAATATACTACGTGTACTGCATTATCAAATTCCTGATAATCCAGGTATCTGCTTCCACAATTGGGACATGTTCTCTGTAGACAATCAACGTTATCTTTATCACAGCATATGCTGCTCAAAACTGCAGATGTTGTATTTTCTTTAATGATGTGGTTCTTTTTCAAGGAATTAGTCAAAAGATCCATATTTTCATGTTTTTCACAAAGACATGTGTTTCGCGCATTCAAATTTGGTTGTGTGACCCAAAAAGGTTTCATTCGTGAAAATGTTACATAACTAATCGGAGGATAACCTGAATTCAAATATTTCTTGTGTAAATTTTGTAGTGTATCTGTCATTAATCTTTTTTGTTTCTTCACACCATTTTTAGTCACAGTGTCTTTTTTGCCAGGGCAAAGACTAGAGTTTTCGTCGTCTTCATAAAATTGTATAACCGTTGTGCGAATACGTTTTTGTTTCGGATCAATTATTGTTCTTAAGATTGGTTTTTTCTGTACTTTTGAGATTTCTCGTTCTGTGGTATTCAAATATTGCTTGCGTAGTCTGTCATACTTTTTTCTATACATTTCTTTTTCCTTACTAGCTTCATTCAATTTCTTTTGTAAGTCAGTTAATTGCTTAGATTTTGTTTTTTGATATTTCCTGAATTTCACTTTAAAATCTCGTTTGAATTCTACAGATGCAATAGATGAATCTGATTGAGGACTGTTAGGGCATAATGTTGACTCTGCTGAATTTATGCTGTCGACACTTGGTGTAGTTTGAAGCGATCCTGGTGGTGTTTGCTGTGGAGTGCTTGTACATATATAATGAGAGCTGTTTGCTACTATGGCACCAATACGTAAATTTTGACTACTAGATCGGAGGATGCGTTCACTTGACTGGCTGTAAAATCGCAACCTACGCCGGGCAACACTTGATCTAGGGTTGATGACGGGAGTATTGCTGTTTAATGTGTCCTTATCGTTACATAAAGTTCTTGGATCTAGGCTGTTGTTTGGAAGATTAAGTAACCCGTAATTTTCATCAATATTTGATGGTGGCTCTACAGATTCATTTTCTTGAATATTGGATTGTGATGCTAAATCCCCCTGATTTTTATTATTTAAAGAATCATTCGAGGCTGCCGCTACATTGCGTTTTTTTCTCTGATAAGCGAGGACACTAATTTTGTTTTTTTTTCGTAAAATCCGGAGACTGCGAGGGGTCATTTGACTTCTTGAAAGAATCAATCCAGCTGCTTTCTTTCTGGCATATCTTTCCCTATCTTTTCTAAGCAACTCTTCGCGTAATATTGGATTACTTTTTATTCTTTCTTTTCTTCTTCTTTCGTATATTCTCCTTTTTTGTCTCTCTTCTTCTGTTCTCGGATTTGGCATTCTAAAATCAAATTTCAAAAATAACACAAACGAAAACAAATATCCTAACTCAAATCAATTATTTTTTCTTAAAATTCTGAGAAATTAGCCGTGTTCGCTTCATTTCGGTGGGACTTTTCATTTCGGTGGGGTATTTTAGTCCACCGAATCCTCCGAAATGAATCCACCGAAATGAAAAAATGAAGGAAAAAAAAAACAATTAAAAAAAAGGTAATTGTTTAGTATAAAATTAACACTAGTCAAGTGAACATCAACTTAAACTCCATACAATATACAAATTTAAAACCATAAGAATAAACGATAGACAAGATATCTAAGTCACCGAAATCAATAATTTTTTGTCTTCATGTCACCGTAATGAACTACTTACGTTTTTGGCGGGAACACGCAGCAAGTTACGACGTGTAGTGTTGCACCGAACTCAGGAGCGTGACTAAGCGAAGAGGTAAGCGGGAGTGGGACACACACAAAGCATTCTGTGCAACGATATCTAGATACAAGTATATGTCCGCGGAAATGAATTATTTTCGCCGGACACTTATATTCTTACCTATCAGAGCTTGTGCAGGGTAGTTACATAAACAGTAATGTTTGCCACGGATACTGTAACTTTATGTCAATTAAATAAAGGCAGACGTTAATCTCAATGAAAAATAATACTCGTGTTATAAGGCATTTTACCATCAAAACTGGATTGCGGACACCCCACCGCGATGAAAAACTAGGCCTTTAATTATTTTTTTAAGTTATTTATTAGATTCCTAGCTTAATGTTATTTGTTGCCCAGAGTAGATAAGTACATGTTCTGTCCAAAAAAAAATATAACAACAACATTTCAGAGTCCAGCACTACCGTTTTCAGCCACGCCGCGAAAATATTATGCCTGGGAAAACTACCCTTAACATTTAACTGTCCTAAAGTGGATTTCCACAATTTACTTATAAACTGACTACCATTATCAGTCAGAATAGCTTTAAATTGTATGATATTCATAAACTGCTTAACCTTTCCTACTACTGCCCTAGCTGTAGCTTTCTTTAAAGCATAGAATTTAACGAATTTACTGAAAGAATCTTGAATTACTAATATGTAACTGACTCCAAACATCCCTGTTGGCAAAGGCCCATATAGATCAGCCATCACCAAGTCTCCTATATTTTCCTTTATTATTGACTGACACGGACCCACAAATTTTATGTTATTGCTTTTTGACAGTTGACAAATGTTACAAGACTTAATTATCCGTTTGACATCTCTTGTAATACCGCGCCAGTAAAATCTATCTTTTATATATTTTATTATTTTAAACGCTCCCTGGTGTCCCATTTCTAAATGGACTTGTTGCACTACTTCCATAACTAGGGATTGTGGTAAATAGACTAGTTTCCCTTTTGTATTTTCCGACTGAAAGTACAAGATATCATTTTCGACTTTACAAAATGAAGCTATTCTACCTATTTTGTCAGTGAGATCTTGTCCTAAATGTTTTCTCTCCAGAATTGTTTTAATATACTCATCTTGTTTTTGAATTTGAGATATCTTTGACAATTTTGAATTTAAATCTTTATTGGTTCTAGTCTCAGTATAATGAATCTCTGGGCATTGCGTTCTATCTTCCTGTATTAACTCCCCCTCCGGTGGATATCTTGACAAAATGTCGGCCACTACATTGTCTTTCCCTTTTATATGTTGCACTTCATATTGAAACTGTTCTAAGTAATTAATCCACCGAGTAACCCTTGCGTTATACAATTTCCAATTCTTTACAAAAATTAGTGCTTTGTGATCTGTTTGAATTATGACTTTGGACCCTCTTAAATATGTTTCAAATTTTTGTAAACAACAAATCACTGAAAAGAATTCTTGTTCAGTAACCGTCCAATTAAGTTGAGCCCCCTTAAGAGCCTTACTATGGAATCCTAGAATTTGCATCTCCTGATTGTCATTATACTGGAAAAGAACTCCACCTAGTCCTATCCCTGAACAATCCGTTTGTAAGTAGTAGGGCTTACTAAAATCTGGATGGTGTAATTGAATAGTACTGAGAAACAGAGATTTTATCTTTTCGAACGCCTGCTGCTCTGTTTCCCCCCAATGCCAATATTTTTCCTTCTTTAATAGATCGCACAAAGGAACCGTATGAATACTGTAATCTGGAATAAATTTTCTATAAAAATTACAGAGTCCTAGAAAAGCCCTTACTTGCTTTATCTTTTTAGGTACTGGAAAATTTTGAATTGCATTTACTTTATCCGGATCCGTCCTAATCCCCTCTGTTGATATAATGTAACCTAGCATTTTGACCTCTTTGCACAAAAATTCGCACTTCTTCAAATTACATGTCAAACCAGCTTGCTCTAATTTACCTAGGACGATGGCAAGATGCTCTATGTGCTTATCTAACGTTCCAGTAGTGATAATTGCTAAATCATCAAGATAATTGACGCAATACTCCCTAACATCAAATCCTAGGACAATATCCATCGCCCGACTAAAACTACCCACCGAAGTCTTTAGACCTTGAGGCAGTACATTATATACGTAAGATTTCCCATTAAACGTGAATCCCGTGAATTTTTTTGCTCCCCTCTGATAAAGATATTTGAAAATATGCATTATTTAAATCGACTATGCTTATATAATTTGCCCCATGAAATGCATTTAGTACATCTATTTGCATTGGTGGTTTTTCAGATTCCGCAACCATATACTTATTTATTTCCCTTGCATCTAACAAAACTCTTATGGAGTTATCTTTTTTAAGCGTGAACGTTAGCGGACTGCTGTAGGGCGTGGAGGCTCTACTAATTATTCCCATATCCTCCATTTCTCTAAGCTTTCCTTCCATCTTTGCACGATATGCATACGGTATGGGATACGATCTATTTAGAAATGGCACATGTTTATCCATTAGGATTTCATGTTCATAGCAATTAGCCCGTCCTAATTTGGATGAAAATACCTTAGAATGGTTATCTAACATAGCTTTAAGTTTTCCTACGTCCTTGTCGCTAACTGCCTCCCCAGTGTTTAAAGTTTGCAATTTCTCCTCATAGTTTTCGCTTAAACTACCTTGGGTAATAGTACTGCTTTCTGTTTGATAAACAGTACTATCTTCAGCAAATTTTATAAGATAATCTCTGTTATCCTGTTTGATAATGATACCTGTATCTGGTTTCTTTAAGGTAATTAAAGCTTCGTTATACTTCAACCAATCAAATCCCAGTATCACTGGTCGGACTAGCCCGGGAACTATTAAAAAGCCTGAACTTATTGTTAGATCTCCTATTTTTACAGGTAAAGCTACTATATGTTTAATAACCGTACTTTTCTGTCCCACAGCGCCTTTTATTTGTATCGGTTTTATGGGCATTAGTGGTACTTTTGTGTGAAGCTTTTGGATGTCAAGCCAAAATTCTTCCGAAATGCAAGTTATATCACTACCTGTATCTACTAAGCCTTGCAACTCAAAATTGAAAATTTGAATAACTATTTCACATCTGAAAGTTTCCGTAACTACCTCATCAGTTTTATTTTCATCGAAAACGGAATTAATGAAATCTACGCTTAAATGGTTGTGAGTTTGTTCTGATTTTAATTTGAAAACATCTAACAAATATTCCGGTTTTAACTGGTTTTGGTTGTTAATACAAGTATACCCTACCCCCTCCTTATTAGAATAGTTTGTGTTAGGCCTTAATGGAAATTTCAACCCATTTACCCCTTTTCCTAAGGTTTGACCGGGTTCCCACCCCATCTTAAACATCATATTCAAGGCTTTGCCCCCTATATTTGAGACTGATTCAGGGACTCTACACCCAGCCTCATTTAGTTTAAAGCGACTTCTTGTTCATCTACAGTGATAGTATTCGAATTAAGTACTGGTGCTGACTCTACACTATTAGACTTTTCTGGTTTACGCCATTGTTGCTTATATTGGTGTTGCATATCGCGCCGTCGATTATCCGAATAGCGTTGATTTTGAATTGCTGACGGTGGTGAAGTATGAGTTGGATTTTCTTGCCTCGCTATATCGTCCATTCCCCGTAGAAACTCCGCAGTATCTACTATAGACTCTGTCTTGACCATAGACCAAATTTGTTGAATATTCTTGGGATAGTGACGAATTATATCCATGACTAGCTGCTTCTCTGTTACTTGATAGGTTAGCATTTGTGCTTGGCCTGTTATTTGCAAGAAATGACCTAACATAGTGGGGTGAGTCTGCCTATTCCACGTCTCTTGTACTATCTTGCGTCGTAGGGCACTCTGTTCATTTTCTCCCCAAAATGTTGCCAAAAAGTCACTTTTGAATTCATCAATATTATTCCATCGACTTTTGTAAATCCTAGCCCAATCTCTAGCTTCTCCTGACAAACAACCCATAGCGAAATCTAACTCATGCCCATCCGCAGGCATCCTCTTTAAATAACTCATGAGATCCTCTAAAAAGGTCATTGGATGCGTGGTTGTTTTATCAGTAAACTTGGGTTTTTCCAAATTTAAATTCTGTATATTGTAGATTATTTTTTCCTGAACAGGAACTGAGACCTTCTCCATATGCTGATCTAAAGGTGAGTGGCCTTTGGGTGGCGTCACACCAACTGGCGGAGTTTCTGAACCTGTGTTAACAGTTGACTCTGCATTTTCAACTGACGTAGAACTATCCATACTAGCCACTAATCCTGTATTCACTTCTAAATTATCGCTTGCCGATTTATGCGTCATATTCTTTCTAACTTCATCCCCCAATTGGGCGATTTTCGTCGTAAAAACTCCTACTGTACGTCTCAACATTCTGTACAACAATTTAACGTCTTCACCCCTTTTCCTTTTGGGTTTTGATACAGAAGACGGCCCTGCCTGTGCTTCGTGAGCCTCTACGGGAATTAACGATTCCGCCTGCCCCACGGGCGATACTACATCTGGTGAATCTGCTATGGTAACTGGCGAATGGGCCCGTTTCCTAGTTCTTCCGGGCTTCACCATTTTGAATTTTATTTAAATCAACTTAAATCAGCAACTTACTGTAACAAAGTAATAGACCTATTAATTGTACCCCTCCCCTTAATATCCCTTGAATAAACTTAATTATCTTATACTAGTTATTTTTATATAGCCGTTTACAAATTATTATCACTTTAAATTCAAGCCGCCAGTAATAATAATTAGATGTATTAATTATGGAGGCCTATCGCTTGTAAATTTTAACTATAATTATAAATTGAGTTTAAATCGTTTTATAATAATCAGTAATTTATCACCCTACTCTATTCCTTAATATAGTTTACTTTGTTTTACCTAAAACCTTACCAAACCTATTTTGTTTTTTAAAATGCCTATTACCAAGAAGCTTCTTGATTGGTACGACTGTAACAATCCGAAAGGACTGCTTCAGAGCCAAAAATTAACTTAACCATTACTAGGACTTAATAATAATACCTTTATCATTAACCGTTACTTTCATAATTGATATTGATTACATAACTGGACTGTATGAAAACAGATACCTTTGCTTATTTTGTTAATTTCGTTTTAAGTATTAAATTATTGAAAAAATGAAACAAATGCAATTCGATTTACCATGGTAACTAAATATACTATTGTTCTCTGTCTAATGTACAGGTTAGAACATATATTTCAACCCTTAAGCCAATCTGCCACTTAAGCTGTATGCATAGTGCCTTTGCAGATTCCAGGGAGAACTGATTAAGAGACAAAACTTAGATTCGCTTGTCATTGATTTAATATTGATTTTCCAATTGCCTCGAAATTCGTAATTATTCTTAACTATTCTACCTTGTTCCTAACGTTTAATCTACCTACTTAGTTTTAAACCAACCATGGATCATTACCACCATCTACAAAGATCCGTACACATGAGAAAACATGTAATTTATTTCACCAACAAGGTAAGTTAATTTTCCAACAAATACGCCTTGTTATTTATACGTTTACGCATCTCTTTCGTGACTTAAATCTCATTTCCTATCCCCTAACCTTACTTGAGTAGTATTTTACTTAAATTAAAGAACGATTAGAGTCGTCTATTTTAAAACTAATTGCGTAGTTTTCCTAACCTATTAGACATAAATACGCCTTCAGTGGATCAAATGCAAACTTATGATGATAAACAGTTGCAACCTTACATTAGATATCACTTATTGAATGACACTAACTCATTGTTTCTCTTTCAGATTACGACAGAAATGTAAATAACACAGTCAAGAATTGAATGTCAAGCCAAGCTTTTTCCCATTGTCGACTAAACATAATGAAAGCCCTGTCTAAAGCCATTATTTACATGGACACCGTATTTAGACACTAACAGTGAAGAATATTTACTACTGGCTGTATCTCAAGACACTTTTAAAATTGCCTAATTATCAAGTGATGGATATTCAATATATTTAAGTAAGAAACTGCACATAACTTAACCTATAAGCTTTCAAGGCTGTAGTAATGTATATAAGTTTGGCTATTTAGTACTCTTATTTACTAAACTCTATTCCAGCACATAAGCAACCCCCAAACTATTGAATTTTCTGAGTACTGTACTTACAATCCCCAGTTGCTAAACTGCTCAAGACATTCTATTTAACCTGAATTATATATAGCAACCCCTAGACTATTATGACTAAAACCAATTGTTTAAAATGTAATTACTTGTGTCGAAGCTCAATCCTTCCATTTCATACGGCAGCATTTTGTGAGCACTAAACTCACACTCTTATATCTAATTTACTTACTGACTAATTATTCTAATGTATTAAGATAAACATATATCAATCTCCGTAGTAACACTGGTTCATATCCTGGTAACGGCCTACCACTTTGTAACGTTCCCCAACCCCTCGGAGCCGGGAAACTACTAAAACTACCTATAACACGTACCTATCTACCTACTGTCCTATATGTCGATGTAGGAGGAGAGTATAACTTAATGAATATATTTATTAAATCTAACCGAGAATGAATTTATCATTCTAACCGTAATTTAACGTCTAATTTGGCCAAGTGATCGTCTAGTCCCCTACGTTGTGTTTCGAAGTAACCCGTGAACTTTTAGGATTGGAAGCTCGACTCAAGTAATTGGTTTCTTAATAGCTTACACTCTAGTAAAATAAGAATATAATAAATAAATACATAAAAATACTATAAATAAACAACTATGAACTTTTTAGTGAAGTAATTTAATATTGGTCTAACAGATTTCAGGTATTAATAATAAACTAGATATGAATTAAGATGATGTTGAAAGACAATAGCAGTATGAAAACCCCCTGACGCGTAAAAGAGTGTCCGCAGCCTCCTACCTTCCCCAATAGCTGCGCCCATCCGCCTGGCTAATAAGCTACTTCCAGTCCTTAGGGTTTTCATACATACTCACGCCTTCCAACATTATTCATGCGGAGCTAGGTACGAGACGTGAGTAATAGTTTCCTTTCAAAAGCTTAAAAGTGAGATTCCATCACTGTGGTATTCACTCTTCACTTATTTCTAAGTGTCAAATGATGTCCAGCCCTTCCTCGAGATTCACAAGTATCTGATGGATAAGAGGGACCTCTACCAACTCACTATGAGAAGTTAAATAACTAATAAATAAGCTTGTTACTCACTCTCGAGTATTGCTGACTAGTAAAATCGCGATATTTATAAACTAAATAAATATCGTGCTAATTTCTAACTATACTCTTTGAGATAAAGTCAGAATGGTTGATGAAGTAAGGTGGCGGTCATGCCAATTGTTTTATTGTAAGTTGAAGTACAGTATAGCCTCGGCCATTGACAAATGTAGGTAACAGGATCCTCGGATCGTGTACAGACTGAATCTACTCGTAGGTCAAGATACTCAGGCGAATGGCTACAAGTGACGATGGAAATACAGGTGGCCTCGACCAGCTGTCAGATCCAATAAACTATTCTTTCAGTTTATCTCATAGCCATAATATAACCCTCAGATTATAAAAATACCTTCCCCTCGGAGTCGGTAAGAGCACCTTGAACCACTCATAGACAGGTTCTGTAATTGTATGACTTAGAGCCAAATGACGAGTATTGAATCAATATGTGCCCTTGGGCCACATATAAGTAGATTAAAGAAGATATAATTGTCCTGTGGACTTCGACGATACTGTACTGAAGAGTAAAATGGTTGAATGGACTTCATGTACCACATCGACTGTATTCTCAAAGGTTATCTACAAATGAATGTATAAACCAAACTTATGTCTCGAATTTAAGTAGTTTATAAATATATTAAATATTTTGCAAACATACACATGACTATCATTAATTAATAAAGAAGTTGTTTACTTCCTTTCTTTACTATCTAAGATCCTATAGGTACCTAAGTTATTAGACTCCTATTTGAAGCCAATTGTAACTAATATTAGTTCAGCAGTGAACTTCCTCTTCCACTGATCAGAGGACTTTGTCATAACATGGAATAGCCAAATAGCATCCGGTACTACATATTTGTTATGTAATGAAGTTAAGAACTTGAATTCATTTTATGTTGGTAATTAAATAAAGTGGGTATTTAGGTATATTTTGTATACCTAATATTTGCAGTGTATTGACCATTTATGCACATTACTATTAGATAGTATGGATGTTTTGTAAAACTAGTAGGAATAGAATCCAATTTCAATTAACAAGGTCTTAACTTATACATATAAGTTACTTATTTTACCTCTATGGAGATAGACTTAATCACTAACTTACAAGCTAGGTCCTAACATTGCAAATAGTATCAACCTAATGCAATTCCTAACTCCCTAGTCCCTACTTAACTTACAATTAGAATTTAATAAACATTACCTAAAGGTTTAAGTTATAACCTCCAATAGTGGGAGTTATTTTGCCTACAATGTGCCCTAACAGCCCTGCCTAATTCCCTACCATCCTATTACCTAGATATTATGTTATGTTAATTTTGTGATTGAAGTCAACGCTTATGTCCAACATTGGGCATTACCATCATCCTACATACCTAAGACTATACCATCTGTACTTAGAACCTTATTCCTCATGTACAATAATTACAAACGCTTTGTCTGCTTCAGCAGTGGGTAGAACTTACTTAATACGCCTACATCATAACATACTTGGAAATCTACCCACCTATTTTATTATTAAAATGTGTATTTAAAATAATGGATTAATACCGACTATGGGCATTAACAAACCTAATACGTCCTAATGCACAACCCTATATCCCTATTACGATTCCTACCTAGTATTCCCTATTTGAAGTTAATAGTTAATACCAACTATGAGCATTAACAAACCTAACGCGTCCTAATGCAAAACCCTATATCCCTATTACGGTTCTTACCTAGTATTCCCTATTTGAAGTTAATAGTTAATACAAACTATGAACATTAACAAACCTGACACGTCCTAATGCAAAACCCTATATCCCTATTACGGTTCGCATCTAGTATTCCCTATTAGAAGTTAATAGTTAATACCAACTATGAGCATTAACAAACCTAACACGTCCTAATGCAAAACCCTATATCCCTATTGCGGTTCGTATCTAGTATTCCCTATTAGAAGTTAATAGTTAATACCAACTATGAGCATTAACAAACCTAACACGTCCTAATGCAAAACCCTATATCCCTATTTGAGGTTAAGTATAGCCTATGTCCAGCAAAGGATCATACAGGCATAACAAAACCTAATTCAACGTCCTATTCACCTAACGTTCCCTATTTGAAGTTAATATGTATAGCCTATGTCCAGCAAAGGATCATACAGGCATAACAAAACCTAATTCAACGTCCTATTCACCTAACGTTCCCTATTTGAAGTTAATATGTATAGCCTATGTCCAGCAAAGGATCATACAGGCATAACAAAACCTAATTCAACGTCCTATTCACCTAACGTTCCCTATTTGAAGTTAATATGTATAGCCTATGTCCAGCAAAGGATCATACAGGCATAACAAAATCTAATGCAAATCCCTATCAACCTACGTTTCCTAATTGACCTATGTTCTCTAGCTGCTAATAAAACCCGCTCTTGACTTAGAGCTTATTGAATTGTCCACGTGTGCAAAAGAAAACCCCATTTACTTTATGTGTGGTGTGTGTGTGTGTGTATATTTACCTGACCCTAGCTACAAAAATCTAAATCCCGTAAAGGGCCTAACGTCCATACGCACGTGCTAGCGCATTTGGGTGTGTATTTCCCTACCAGATTGTGACAATGTCTTGAAAAAGACAAAGGGCGACTACATCTGAACAGCCGCGCCCACCAGTTACGGTGTTAAAACCAAGTACACTTCCGTTGTCACCGTTAGGAGGTCAAGAGTACTGTGGTCCATTGAATAATTCAATGTAAGCATCAAACCTATCCTACAATAACCTAAAGCTAAAGAAACGGAGGAGGAAGGAATAAAGGTTTTAGGAGTGTAACGCTGAGATCTCCCAGGCTCAAGAGATCACTCAATGATAGAGGGCTAAAGGGGTCTTGGCCCAGCGAGAGTTTGTGTGTGTGTGTGTGTGTGTAATGCGGTGTTATTAGCACCTAAAGTTGTAAGTGTACGGAAGGAATGGGGTAGGTATACTTCAGCCAAGGATGTAGGAACTTTCCCTAAACCTCGTAGTTGAGAAACTAAACCATCACTGTCAAAAACTTATTGACGAATTAATCAAAATTACCTCTTCTAAAAACGCGCAGCGTAACGTCTAAACTGTTAGACGAATAAAATAAAATGCGGTCCCGAATACTGGCTCCCTTATCTTTTATACTCCCCGCGCGTAGTCTTGTTGAAAACGATGCCCCGCCCACTTTGCTTTCGACACTTGCTTTCAACAACCAACTTTTCCTTTCAATCGTTTTCGCGTCGCTTCCATTTGCTTTCAACAGCCAACAGGTGTTCCATGACGCGTACTAATCGCTTTCAACATCGCTTTCAACAGCCAACTTTTCCTTTCAATCCTTTTCGCGTCGCTTTCATTTGCTTTCAACAGCCAACAGGTGTTCCATGACGCGTACTAATCGCTTTCAACATCGCTTTCAACAACCAACTTGCATTTCGCATCGTATATGCTTGCTGAAATAACACCTTTCTTTCGAATATCCCTTATGTTTGCACACAAACATACATACTTACATGCCCATATCCATTCATACATACATACATACATACTTACATGCATACATACATACATACATACATACATACATACTACGAGAATTTAATAAGAACCTTTTAGCCAGCCTCAAAGCAGCTACAGTAGAAAACAGCTGTTTAAGACGCTCTTAATGACAAATCTAGGTAATCCTAAATCCACTTACACTACTTAAACACCGATGGTTCAATAAACGATCATGCCTAATTTACTTAACCAAAGACGCAATATATGCGGTACTATGCTTGCTATATAGTAACTCTGCCTACCCCTCCGAGACCGGAGCGCGTGCCTTGTGTAACTATGTACGTATACACAAATAAGTATCTGGATTATATTTTAAGTACTATAGACACTAATTATAATGAATTACGGCATTCACCATCAGTCTAAATACGTCCCCTGCCGGATATAGGTCTCCCTCTCGGCAAGCTAACCTTCGCGGCCCCGCCATAATCCCCACGCTTATCAGTTATTCCTCTACCTGTCGCTAGCTTCTATTTCATTAAATTGACCCTATTAAAGTATCTAATGTCTGATCATACTTGAATATCAATAACATTCTTGTAATTTACTATTATCTATAAATGATAGTATATATTATATATATATATAAGGCAAAACGCATCGTGAATCAGTATGGGACGAGGCTGTCCCGTTACAGTATCTCCACCGCTTGAATCTTAGGATCAAATTATATCAAGTACATAATCCGCCGTGTGGTTTCCGGTAGACCGCCGTGTGGTTTCCGGTGGAGTAGAATAGGACTACTCCAACTCTTCCCGTGGATGTCGTACAAGGCGACTAAGGGAATAATTTATATAACATCAATCAGGCCTCCCCAACCCGTCTGGCCAGCGCGGGGAGTGTAGGCCAAATCCTCCGTCTGTCTCCGGCAGATGAGAGAGGGTTGTGCTCCTGCAGTGGAGACAAAAATAACCTGATGATGATGAAGTACATAATTGCAGGTCATAGATCTGGCCAATGGCTCACAGGAGCATAATATTTGTCTTATCCCATTTCCTAATCCCAAACTACTACCCAGATCCCATCCAGTGGCAATCAAACTTTGAACCCATGACCTCTGGCTCACCCAGGCAGGCCACTAAGCCAACAAGATTGTCGAAAAGTAGACGTATAATCTGTTATCCAACATTTGCATAAACATAAATATGATACTAATATTACACATTCATAATTAATTAATTACTCAATTGCTAAGAAAAGCATTACGAAAACCAGAAAACGATAGTCTTAATAAATTGCTGTGACTGCGCTCACTACGCATGCGCCAAGGACGATCGCTTCGCCGCCCCCGCATCCCTCCCCCCCGTGATCGCTTCGTTCCTCAGACAAAAATGAAGTCGCAGCCGTCAGGCGACACTGTACACGCAAAGGTATGTCAAAGCCATACAGCCTACTATAACAACATAACGACGAATTGGTTTAATTCGAATCAAATGCGTTCAAATGCGTAGCATCACGGTATAAAGTATATTTTCAAACAATTTTCTTCCACTAAAAACTGTCTTTTGCGTTTACATTTACAGTTCTTCTTTAAATAATATGAAAATGTTAGGTACTCAAAAGGATTTCCCAATCCCAGTGTAGTATATTTATTCTTTTATTTATTAGATCGAGTTTAAACATACAGTAAATAGTATATTGGAAATGTCGTACCTACTACTTACGTGAATGATTGCAATAACAAAACGAAATAACCAGTGTTTGACATCAAAGACACATTTGACAGTGACAGTCCGGACGTATTCTACTTTTCTGTATGATTTTCATTGTTTTGATTCTAAATTAACAATATGTTCTCGTGAAAAACTATAATTTGGACGTAAATGTTACTACGAAACGTTGTGTGAAGTGAAAGGCAATGATCGGTATGCATTCCTCGCGAGAACCAGCCGCCAGAGGTGAGTAACGAGGGTATGACGTATCTACGTCACGAAACCTACATAATCTCCTGGCTGCAGGGCTCGGATCGCCCTAAACGCTCGTGCGGTCGGTACATCTGTGCAATATCGTTGCAGGCGATGCGGCGATGTTCCCCGGGATGCACAGCGACGATGACATCCCTGGCATCGGTCAGTACGACGACTTCCACACGATCGACTGGCAGCGCGACATCGCGCGCGACCGCATGCGGCACCGGTACATCGTGAAGAAGCGGCAGGACTCGCTGTGGGACCTGGCGAAGGGCGCGCACGACGCCTGGTCGGGCTGGGTGTGCGTGCTGCTGGTGGGCGTCTGCACGGGCGCCGTGGCCGGCGTCATCGACATCGGCGCCTCCTGGATGACGGACCTCAAGTTCGGCATCTGCCCGCAGGCCTTCTGGTTCAACCGCGAGCAGTGCTGCTGGTCCAGCAACGAGACCACATTCGACCACGGGAACTGCTCGCAGTGGCTCACCTGGCCGCAGGTGTTCGGCGAGTCGCGCGACGGGCCCGGCGCCTACATCGTGGGCTACCTGCTGTACATCGCCTGGGCGCTGCTGTTCGCCGCGCTGTCCGCCTCCCTCGTGCGGATGTTCGCTCCGTACGCCTGCGGCTCGGGCATACCGGAGATTAAAACGATTCTGAGCGGATTCATCATCAGGGGCTACCTCGGCAAGTGGACCCTGATCATTAAGGTGGTGGGTCTCATTCTGTCGGTGTCCTCGGGACTGTCGCTAGGCAAGGAGGGCCCGATGGTCCACATCGCAAGCTGCATAGGAAACATTTTGTCATACCTGTTTCCTAAATATGGTCGGAACGAAGCCAAGAAAAGAGAAATATTATCGGCCGCGGCCGCCGCCGGCGTCTCCGTCGCCTTCGGCGCGCCTATCGGCGGCGTGCTGTTCAGTCTGGAGGAGGTGTCCTACTACTTCCCTCTAAAAACACTGTGGCGGTCCTTCTTCTGTGCCCTCATAGCGGCTTTTATCCTGCGATCCATCAACCCTTTCGGCAACGAGCACTCGGTGCTGTTTTTCGTAGAGTACAACAAGCCCTGGATATTCTTCGAACTCATACCTTTCGTTGGCCTCGGAATCATTGGAGGTTGCATTGCGACAATTTTCATCAAAGGCAACATCTACTGGTGTCGCTACCGCAAGTACTCGAAGCTCGGGCAGTACCCGGTGACGGAGGTGCTGGTGGTGACGCTGGTGACGGCCATCATCGCGTACCCCAACCCCTACACCCGCATGAACACCAGCCAGCTCATCTATCTGCTGTTCAACCAGTGCGGGATTTCAAATTCGGACCCGGTGTGCGACTACAATCGCAACTTCACAGATGTCAATTCGGCCATCGAGAAGGCGGCCGCCGGGGCGGGCGTGCAGAACGCCATCTGGCTGCTGTTTCTGGCCCTGATCGTCAAGCTGGTGATGACCATATTCACCTTCGGTATCAAGGTGCCCTGCGGCCTGTTCATACCGAGCCTCGCGCTCGGAGCCATAGCCGGCCGGATCGTCGGCATCGGCGTGGAGCAGCTGGCGTACCACTACCCCAAGATATGGCTGTTCTCGGGCGAGTGCTCCACCGGGGACGACTGCATCACCCCGGGGCTGTACGCCATGGTGGGCGCGGCCGCCGTGCTGGGCGGCGTGACGCGCATGACCGTCTCGCTGGTGGTGATCATGTTCGAGCTGACGGGCGGCGTGCGCTACATCGTCCCGCTGATGGCGGCCGCCATGGCCTCCAAGTGGGTCGGCGACGCGCTCGGCCGGCAGGGCATCTACGACGCGCACATCGCGCTCAACGGCTACCCCTTCCTGGACAGCAAGGACGAGTTCCAGCACACGTCGCTGGCCGCTGACGTGATGCAGCCCAAGCGCAACGAGACGCTGGCCGTCATCACGCAGGACTCCATGACCGTGGACGACGTGGAGAGCCTGCTCAAGGAGACGGAGCACAACGGGTACCCGGTGGTCGTGTCCAAGGAGTCGCAGTACCTGGTGGGGCTCGTGCTGCGCCGCGACCTGCTGCTGGCCCTGGCCAACGCGCGCCGCACCGTGGACGGCGTCACGGGGCACTCGGTGGTCGTGTTCGCGGGGGCCGGCAGCCCGCCGGCGGGGGCGGGGGCGGGCGCGGGGGCGGGGGGCGCGCACCCGGCCACCTTGCCGCTCAACCGCATCCTGGACATGGCGCCCATCACGGTGACGGACCAGACGCCCATGGAGACGGTGGTGGACATGTTCCGCAAGCTGGGCCTGCGCCAGACCCTGGTCACGCACAACGGCCGGCTGCTGGGCGTGATCACCAAGAAGGACGTGCTGCGCCACGTCAAGCAGATGGACAACGAGGACCCCAACTCCGTGCTGTTCAACTGATTTCTCAGCCGAGTCTGTTATGTATGTTGTGTCGTTAACGTTAACTGAAATCTCGACCTGCGACTGGATCATTTGAGTGTAGTTAAGAAATGTATATAGTGAAATGAAATGCCTATTGATTATGTGCTCGTATCCATTGCACTGCATCATTTTGTATTTATTTATTTAATCTAGGCATATTTAAAAGTGTGGATGTTAATATTGCAGCTGTGGTGTATGTACTACAGATTAGTATTTTGCGTGTTAACAACTAAATGTATAGTTTGAATTAAGATAAAAATGAACTACAGAGTCTGTATAGGGTGAAATTGAGAGGAAACTACATCCTTTTACTGCCTCTTTACATGAAAATTTATTCTACGATGTATACCGCAGACAAACAAAAATGTTCAATATCACCCTGAATATAGTGTTCAAGTTAGTAGTCCACTCGAGTACTCGTTGGTGATATTTTCAGTTGGTTCTGTACAGTACTGTACAAGGCAGCACAGGCTATCCATTGTGTATGTACAGTCAGCATCAAATGTTTGTAAAAGTCGACAGATCTGAATATTTCTGAACGTATTTGGTGTTCGTTTATAAAAATATCAATAACAAGTAGGTGTATGTAATATTTAAAAGAATTAATTAAATTATGATAATATTATGTATAGTGCTCGAGAAGTTACTTGGCGTGTCAGTTGTTAGAAGATACTTCAGCTATTGAAGACAACGACAATGGAATATCCATATGTGCTGAAATACCAATATATCTTTGTTTCACTTTTAAAGGATTTTGCCCGACACCACTTTTCCTGCACTGTAGTATGATTTGAGTTCAATAAGAATTATTTACAATTAATTAAAAAATAATGTGTAATGTAGTTCAATATGTATTACGTATATTTGTACTCCATGTTGACTTGTAAAATGTTTGATTGATATTAATGAGCACCAAAACTGTTAAACACAAATATTTGGTCTTCTCGACTGCTTACAAATAATTGATGCTGACTGTACCTTACATCCCGTCTCGCTCGACTTTATCATTCTTAAGTAGTAGGTATTGATAACAGTTCCCCTAGGCTTCTCAAACTATTAACAGTTGCTACCCTTGGCTTCTCAAACTGTATTTATGCTCCCCGTTTTTAGTTTTTTTTATGTTTTATACTCGTGGTAAATCAACATCAAGCAGTGATGCGACTGTCATACATTTATTGCGTTTTTTCTATTCTTAGATAAGTAATGTAAAATATTTCAAGGTGTGTCATGTCTTGGCAAAACAAAACTGGTTTATTTCAGCTGTTCCCAGTAGTTTTACCAGTAGAACTACTGGGAATTTCCTTCCCAATAGACTTACTGATAGTAAGACTTCCCTGGTGTTATTTTTTCCCAGTAGTTTTATTATATTATAAATTTATAAAACATAGACCTCGTAATTGATAAGTATAATAAATAATAAAACAGAAATAATTCAAATTTTTCCAATTGTCATCCTAAAAGTCGCATACTCACCATTTGACAATGTTGTGTTGGTAGTAGAATTAGTACCAACGTTTGCGTATTACCAAAAGCGATGTAGTCAGACTGTACAAAAGGGGGCGCTATGGAAAAAATCTCTGTTTGGCGTGAACAAATTTCCGGGGCGTTTCAGCCATTTTTGAGACATTTTCAAAAAAAAAATTCACTGCGCCCCTTTTTGTACACCCTAACCACCGATTGCAGTGTTTGAGGTGACTGTATTGTATCTCGTTCAATTCACGATGGCACACTACACTACTTTTCACGAGGGTTAAGTGCGGAGACGCGGGCAGCTCATCGAAACGTCAGTATGTTAGTATACGTATGCCCACACTGATGACTAGTGCGTAACGATAGACCTAACACAGTAAACGTACAATGTAAGTGATATGAGAAGGGTGTGCGGTGCCGTCGTGAACTGAACGATCTGTATGTTGCAGGCCGATCATAAAATCAGGCAGATCATGATGCGCCTAGCCACATCGTGATCTGGCGCCTGACTTACATCAGGTCCATCGTTGGACACTCATCGTTTGTCGATTTGGATAACCACGTTTAGCCATGTCGTTTGTAGGAATGTTAGAGGTGACGGACGGCGGTCATCTTGTTAAGATTAATTTAGATACAATTATTAATATTCACAATATTTTAGTACAATAAGTGGAGCTAAACCTCAATAATGTTTGTCCATTTTATGCAAACTTAATATTCACAAACACGCTTCTATCGTTAGACACCATGACGCACAAACATAAACAAAGCGCAGCCAGCGCCTCTGGTGGTATATTTTACAACTATTCTTCGATCTCCCTAGCTATATCATATGTCTAAGTCAGCAGGAAGGCAGATCGTCGAACGTTCGTCTTTGATCGATATGCCTAGTTGGAAATCAGCTTCTTCACGACATGGCTAAGCGTTACTCAGGCACATCATGAAATGGCGCCAGATCAGACGCATCATGATCTGCCTAATTTTATGATCGGCCTGCGACATATACATGCCGAGACATGACACCCTGTGTGGTTTTATAGTAATTGTTATAATTTGATATCGCTCGATAATATTCTGCTCGCGCAGCTGTTACTGTAAGATGAAGGAAGTAACGAATTATAATAATTTAAGAATGCAGTCGTGTATTTTATTGTTACAAGCACCCGTAGCGCCATCTATAACCTTTCCGACTTGTTCATGAAACAGGTCATACAATGAAAGGAAATAATTTTCGCACTTCATAAGTCACCTCCAAGTTTTACCTTCATGATTGACACTAATATAGGTACACTAGCTGGTGCCCGCGACTACGTCTGCGCACGATTAGTATTTCGAGTAGCTTTTCGTAGGACTATTTAAGATAAACATTTCCATCATACATTACATGTGTAACTCTAGCGGTTTTGGCAGCGCACGCCAGAACAGTTCGCAGATGGTAGATTTTCTCCTACTTACTTGATATTTTGGACAATTCAAACAATATCTTTATAAATTGTAGCCTATGTGTTATTCTGATGTATAAGCTATATTATTGTAAAGTTTCATTAAAATCCATTCGGTAGTTTTTACGTGAAAGAGTAACAAACATCCATCCATACTTATTACAAACTTTCGCGTTTATAATATTAGTAGGATAGGATATAATAAAACAGTAGAAAAACAAAAGAAAGACAAATCTGTGCATTGAAGTTAAAAATAATCACTCCCCGGACATAACTTAAGTCCAAAAATATAATTAAAAAATTTCGTGTCTACCTAAAACCAACGCTATTTACGTCTCGGTAACATATACATGAAAGGGTCACCAGCAGCAAAAATAGGTTTGTATTACCAAGTAAACTTTGCGGTCCACTTAGGAACACCATCTATTGTGTATTTTGTTTTCGAGACGCAAATGCGTTTGTTTTCATAGGACTATTAATCTGGAATGAAATATAGGTATATATGTTTGTACTTAGGGATATGAGGTTATTTGGTTATGTTGCTATGAGGTTATTAGGTTGTGGAGTCCCTTGGTTCCATAGGGTTTGTGGTTTCAACGGATATAGCAAATTTCAGGATTTTTGAGGTTATGGGTGGAACCAGACGTGCTGAGATGAAACTGACCCCGAATTCGGATTCAGCTGCCCCAAAAACATATGTTACTGACCTCCAGGTCAGAAACTTTTTGTGTGTGGCTGTGTCATTAATTAGTGTAAATCGTGAAGTGAAACTGGTTTTACCAGGGTTAAGACTAAGTAAGGTCAGCAAATCGTTCACGGGGCAATGTATACGCTTCTACAACAAACTACCAGAGGAAATCTTAAATACGACGGACAGAAAGTTTAAGATTCACATTAAAAAACAACTTTGTAAGAAAGCCTAATAGAAAATAACCGATTATTTGAATGACAAAGATGCCTGGTACTAATGTTAATTCAGCTTCGCAAAATCTTTATTAATTGTATCCAAACTTGATTTTTAAAAGATGTGTTGCGTGAAGTTTGTTGCGCCGTTTCTTCTTCACAGCGCTAACACCTAGGAAGCGGTAGTCGATAAACAAAATGACGTGTATAAATGTACCAAGTGTACTCATATGCAATAAATGATTTTGACGGTAAAAACTGAGCTTTAAGCCAGCCGTGGTGCTGGTGAATATTCTCATATTATTCTACTATTGTGCCGAGTGGTTCCCGACTTAGAATGGGACCACAAATGGGTCTTCCCGTGGGTGTCATGAATGCGACTAACGGATTGCACCAGGGACGGGCATAACTGCGATCACCAATCCGCATGCCAAGCGTGGTGATAATGGTAATATCCCCAATGGACAACCCACCAATAGTGGCATTCTATCGGGGAGGCTTGTGTTCTACAGTGGATGTGTTTAAGCTGATGACGATGATGAGCCTACTATTCAGAAATAATATCTTCTGCTAGATGGACCGAAGAGCTCGATTTGACTGTCGGTAAACACTTCTAGATTTGACAATTCCTTTTCTAGATTGTACAGTTCACGACGGCGCGCCCCACTCTTCTAAATTACTTACATTGTATATTGTATATTGGAGTATACTATTGTTACGCACTAACCATTAATGTTTAGATAAATATACTAAGATAATGACGTATTGCCGTGTGGTTTCCGTAGAGTAGAATAGGACCACTACAACTCTTCCCGTGGATGTCGTACAAGGCGACTAAGGGAATACATTATAAAACATCAACCAGGCCTCCCCAACCCGTCTGGCCAGCGCGGGGAGTGTAGGCCAAATCCTCCGTCTGTCTCCGGCAGATGAGAGAGGGTTGTGCTCCTGCAGTGGAGACAAAAATAACCTGATGATGATGATGATGAATGACGTATGTATGTATGTATGTAAACGCTTTATTGTACCAAAATTAACAACAACAAAAATAAAAGAATAAAGTTGTGTACAAAGGCGGACTTATCCCACTTAGGAATCTCTTCCAGTCAACCTTAGAGTAACTGAAAGGACTGGTATAATGACGTTCTGATCCCTCCCTCCGACGCCCCCTACACCCCGCGCTCACCTCTCGTGATAAGTACCGGGACGTGCCATCGTGAATTTCACCGTCTATACTGTCGTACAAAAAACTTTAAAAAATTAAAAAAAACACCATCATTGCATATGATTTATAGTCAACATTGAGAAGTAATTAATAACCTGATGATGATGATGATTGAGAAGTAAGTATTGAAGAAATCAATGATACGTCAGAATAGGTAAGGAACAACGATCTCTATGTACTACTAGATGGAGCGTTCCAAACAATTGCTCTGTTCTACGCGAGGAACTCATTCGCATTCGCTTTGAAACTTGCAGTTACTACGCAGAACATTTAATTATTTACTAAATTTGACGCTATTTACCCGTAGCGTCAATATTTAGTAAATAATTAAATGTTCTGCGTAGTAACTGCACAAGTTTCATTGTGAATAACCGAGTTGCGGCCCTTGCGTGGAACAGAGCGATTGTTTGGAACGCTCCATCTAGATCGTTGGTGAGGAACAATACATTCATAACCCCTCGTATGTACCTACACGTTGACAGGTATCGATACGGCGCTAGACCGGTGGTCGCACAGAACGATGGCGGAGAGGAACGCCGGACTATAGCGACTCCCCATGTCTCGTAATGTTACTGTATGCACCGAATGATAAGTCCTGCAGTGCCATGTACCCCGCGCGCCCCGCACCCCGCGCCCCGCCCGCCGTCAGCGGTCCCGCTTTATGTTAATTGCTGATAATTGTCCGGCGAGCACATAAGTCACGTGGCCCGGCGGCGCAAGATGGCCGGCGGATGCGGTAATTGCTTTCGTGGAAGCCGCCGCATACAGATTGCGGGCGGCGGCGGTGCGGGCCGCAAAAACCAACGCCACGCAATTAGAACTCCCTCCGCGCCTCCCTCCCCAGCCTCTAATAGCCCGCGGGCACGCCTCCTCCATACTCATGTCCCACTCAATTAGCAACAAGCCCGCCCGTACGGCCTCGGACTGCTGGAGCTCTCCAACCGCTTGGCCCCTGACCCAGCTCACGAGATGCTGCAAGCCGCCCGACACCCATACAAGCGGACAAATTTATGTATGTACTAGCTGTGCCCGCTCCCGCTCCCTCTCCCGCTCCTGCTCACGCCCACTACAGCTCCAATCTCATCGCAATCTGAATAGTACCGAACAATAAAATTGTACTTCTTTGTTAATTGCAATGTCTGTACATTGAAGATATTTACAAAAAAAAATTGGGTGTGTAAGGATAAGTACTAATAGAACACATTACAAACATATTTGAAATTTTTTTTAAAACTTATAAACTACTTAACCGAATTCGACGATCTTTTCACAGAAACATAGGGCTTAACCCGGAGTAATATATAGGCTTTATTTAATCGCAATCGGCTCACTCAATCAAAAGTTATAGACATTTTAGTTAGTAGGTAAGGTTAGTATCCAATATAAACAAGAAATATAATTTTAATATTCGATACAATTCAGATTGCGATGAGTTTGGACTACATTTGGAGCTGGAGTGGGAGTGGGATCGGAGTCGGAGTCGGTAAATAAGAGTGTAGTCCACGCGAGCGGAGCCGCGGGCACAGCGAGTGGGAAATAAGTTTAGCGCGTTGATGTCTTTTGCACGACATCGTCGAGCGTCAGTAAAAAGCTCAGCTTTCCTTGAAATACCTACGAATAGGAGTAGGTATTTATCATCAGCCTAAATACGTCCACTGCTGGACATAGGCCTCCCCAATAAAATACCACTTTTGGTTAGATGTCCATTGGTGGATTTCTCATACGCTTGGCAGGCGGATTGGTGATCGCTAATGATCTTTACATACACGCACAACAGAACGCTGCTGCCCGTCCCTGGTGCAATCCCTTAGTCGCCTTGACGACACCCACGGGATAGATAGGGGTGGCCCTATTTTAAGCCGGGAACCACACGGCAAAGGAGTAGGTATTGTTGGTACTCAATCGAACAGACAAACAGACAAAAATTCCAATAATTATCGAAATGTGTTCTATTACTTATCATTAGACCCCTTTTGCAAATATCTTCAATGTACAGACACGCGAAGTTAACGTTTTTATTTATATTCATCCGTTAGTACAAAAATGTGTTTGTTTTTAAACGGATATTATCCGAAATGCTTAGGGAGTATGCTCCCTGTATTGCGAGGTAGGTGTGCTGCAATATCTAGCGAAGATTACGATTTTATTTAATAAAATAAATTTCCTAATGTTACATATTATATTCATAATGAAAAGGTGACCGACGCAGGCGAAATAATTAGTAACCTGAAGTGGCAGTGAGCGGGTCACATCTGTCGCAAAACCGACGGCCGTTAGGGCAGACGAGTTCTGGACCGCGGATCGTCACGCGCAGGGCGGGCCGACCGACGACCTGAAGAAGGCGGCCGGAAGCGGCTGGATGCGGAGGACCGGGTGTGGTGGCGTTCATTGTGGAAGGCCTATGTCCAGCAGTGGACGTCTAAAGGCTGACATGATGAATATCTATATGTAGGTAGGTAATGTTCGTAACTATCGCCCGAAATATTTCGTCATTGAAACATGATTGGAACATTCAAGCTGTACATTGCGACCGGCGGCCAATTACCCATGGAATGGTGTTTTTGTACACGAGCGACAAATCAATCCATTACCTCCCGCACATAGCTCACAGACTAGATTATGATTAAACGATACTTATTTTGAACTATTAAAGTCAACGCAAACCTGGCGGCGATCAAACGTTTAACGTTGACGAATTAATAATCGTCTTTACAAGTGTTAGAATAAAGTCCAAAACTGTAGGAGTAAAACGTTGCCAACGAATAGCGACGTATGCTCCCGCTTTTGAACTTTATTCCGACACTTTTAAAAACGATTATTAATTGTCAGCTTAAGACCCGCCAAGTTTGTGCAGACCCTATCTTCCACACACACACACACACACACACACTACATGTGGAGGCACTACTCGCTGCATACCTCGCAGATTAGTTTCTCAGTATCTCTGGCTAACTAATTGCCCTGGCGCTGGCCCTACCTACTTGCGACCAAAACTTTAGGTTCGCTTATGTGGGTTATGTACAGTCATCATCATCAGGTTATTTCTGTCTGCCGGAGACAGACGGAGGATTTGGCCTACACTCCCCGCGCTGGCCAGACGGGTTGGGGAGGCCTGATTGATGTTTTATAATGTAGGTACAGTCGACGTCTAGTAACCTTATACCATCTGACAAAGTACAATCTAAAATGAACTTTAAAAAACTAAGTAGTTGTCAAAAAAAATCATTGTGTAAAGACAGATGGTAGGTACCTTCGACAAAGACAAATTCGAACTTATTCCACTTAGAGATCTCTTCCAATCAACTTTCTAAAATGAAATTAATATAGTTTATTGCACGTTGGAGAAATATACAATATAGAAATATATGACGACCTCCGTGGCGGAACGGGTAGCTCTCGGACTGCCACGCCGGAGGTTGCGGGTTCGAAACCCGCTAGGGGCAAATGTTCGTATGATGAATATGAATGTTTGTAGCCAAATCTTGGATTTTTATATATAGTTATATAAGTATGTGTATCCGTTATCTAGTAACTATAGCATAGGCCCTGCCTAGTTTGGGACTGGATAATTGGTGTGAATGTCTGACATATTTATTTATTATTATACTAGCTGTGCCCGCGGCTCCGCCCGCGTGAACTACAGAATCCGCTCCCATTCCCACTTCCGCTTCCGCTTCCGCTGGCGCTTCCGCTCCCGCTCTCGCTCCCCTCCCGCTTTCGCTTCATATTCATATTCATTTATTGTTTCATGTAGTTTAAAAGATGTTAGATAACAATACACAGGTACTAACATGAACCCTGTAAGGGCTTCCGCTTCCGCTACGATACCCACTTCCCTTTTCCCACGCCCACGTCCACTCCCACTCTCATTCCAACTCCTGTTCCCACTCCCGCTCCCGCTCCAGTCCCGCTCTGATCTCGGTCCCGCTCCCGAGCCCTCTCCCGCTCCCGCTCCCGCTTCCACTCCCGCTTCCGCTCCCGCTCTCGCTCCCCTCCCGCTTCGGCTTCCGCTCCCACTCCCCTTTTCCACGCCCACGCCCACTCACACTCACACCCCCACTCACACTCCCATTCCAACTCCTACTCGCAGCTCCAAATGTAATCCAAACTCATCGCAATCTGAATAGTACGGAAATACTATTATTTGCAATATATTGCATACTAACGTTACCTACTAATGTATTTGAAAACTAAAAATGTCTATAACTTTTGATTGAGTTAGCCTATTGCGATGAAATAAAGATGAAATGTTAAATTAAGTTAAGCCCCATGTTTTTGTAAAAAATCCATCAAAATCCGTTCAGTAGTTTTTATGTGATGCATACACAAACTCACAGACAAACAGACAAAAATTCCAAAAATGATTGAAATGTATTCTATTACTTATCCTTAGACACCTCAATTTTTTTTTTTGCAAATATCTTCAATGTACAGACACGCGATGTTTACGATTTTATTTATTAGATTTATAGAATAGGACCACTCCAACTCATCCCGTGGATGTCGTACAAGGCGACTAAGTGAATACATTATAAAACATCAATCAGGCCTCCCCAGCCCGTCTGGCCAGCTGGGACTGTAGGCCAAATCCTCCGTCTGTCTCCGGCAGATGAGAGAGTGTTGTGCTCCTGCAGTGGATACAAAAATAACCTGATGATGTTGATGAAGACAGTAAAGTGTTGTGTTAGAAAGTGTTACTGTCCTTTGGTAGTTGTAACATAGTGGCTGATCGAGTAATGCCACCAAAATTAAGTTATGGCGTGAGCACGCGACTAGAATGCAGTCGCCTGCAATACGAGTAGGTAATAAATAGTTCTGTGAAATGATTGCGTGGAACATTGTGGCCGGGGGCGCAGAGCTGTGCCCGGCGCAGCGTTTGAGAGTACTGGCTGGTCGCATAGCAACATACTTATTGATTGCTCAAATATACCTATGCTGCTCAAAACAGGGGAACAAGGTTTCAAAGGTTTGTAAATGGAGCGTTCCAAACAATCGCTCTGTTCCACACAAGTAGCCACAACTCTTTCACATTCACTTTGAAATATGTGCAGTTACTACGCAGAACATTTAATTATTTACTAAATATTGACATTATTTAACCGTAGCGTCTATATTTAGTAATAATTAAATATTCTGCGTAGTAACTGCACACGTTTCATTGTGAATGTGAAAGAGTTGTGGCTACTTGCGTGGAACAGAGCGATTGTTTGGAAAGCTCCATCTAGTAGTACATAGAGATCGTTGACCTTTAAATACTCTTATAAGGTGAACATACTCGTATGCATACATCACACATACAATTAGGTCCACTCATATCAAACTCACCCTCCTAATAATATTTTTTTTTCTTTCTAAGAATATTTATTCTATCCTACAGTTTGTAATGTAACTTTCATATGTATTATCCTGTTAATTTCAATGTCCTAATCGTACTCAATTGATGTAATCGTATAATTTTAGATTGCTAAATGGAGCTGACTAGATGGAGCGAGGATCTGCGTAAGGCAGCTGGCAGTGACTGGATGAGAAGAACCGAGGATCGGGTTCAGTGGCGCACCTTGGGAGAGGCCTATGTCCAACAGTGGACTCTTTTGGGCTGATGATGATATAATTTTAAGGGTGACGGTAATAATAAGCTATGAATCTGGTAATTTATAATAAACTTTTTTTTGTATTTGCATCATTTTTTCATTTATTTTTTATCAGATTTAAAAATGAATGCATTTTAGGCGAAAAACAAAGAGGAATGTGGATTTCATTTCTCTTCTCCATTCACATTATTTTCATGTTACACTAAGGTAGCTCCATCTGAATGCGGTCACTAACCACATGTTGTGGTATTCTCTGTTCATTGGTAATATGTGTGTTGAATAAATGTATGTAATATTATTCTAACATATATATTATCTACATAGTAACATGGACTAGAAAAACAAAGAACAGGAAGGAGTGGGAGAAACTGGGGGAGGCCTTTGCTCGAAAAGGGGCAGATAGAAATACAACCACATAAAATAATAAATATAATTTTATTTTACTTACTAATGGAAAATAATTTAAATAAATATAAATATATATTAATGTAAAATGTTATAGATACTATCAAATAAAGGCTATTTTTATTTTTATTTTTATTTTATTTATATATTATCTACTAGCTGTGCCCACGGCTCCGCTCGTGTGGACTACAGGTTCCGCTCCCTATCCCACTTCCACTCAGACTCTCAATCTCACTCTCAATCCCTCTCCCGCTCCCACTCCCCTTTTCCCCGCTCCCACTCCTCTTTTCCCACGCCCACGCCCACTCCCAATACCAGCTCCAAATGTAGTCTAAACTCATCGCAATCTGAATAGTACGGAAATTTTATTATGTTCAATATATTGCATACTAACCTTACATACTAATGTACGATTGCGATGAAATAAAGACTAAATGTTAGGTTAAGCCCCGTTTTTCTGTAAAAAGTCCATCAAAATCCATTCAGTAGTTTTTAAGTGATGCGTGCATAAACTCACAAACAAACAGATAAAAATTTCAAAAATGATCGAAATGTGTTCTGTTGCTTATCATTAGACGCCCAAATTATTTTTTGCAAATATCTTCGATGTACAGACACGCGAAGTTTACGATTTTATTTATTAGATATTCTATATGTGTGTTTACGTATTTATGTATTGTGTGTATGTATATAGTCCTAGCTTGTATCTTGAAGTTATATTTTTGCGCCCGCATCTTAATATTCTTAATATTTATCAACTTTTACTAGCATATGGTTGCCTGGAAGAAATCGCTAAAAGCGATAAGGCCGCCACTTGTACATTTACTGTATATTTCTCCTACATATTTTCTGTAATTTGTGTGCAATGAAGTATATTCAATCAATCATTTAACTCTGTAGGCTCTCCAAAAAAATACAAAATGTTCAGAAACTTGGGGGTTACAGTGGATAGTTGGGGCTCGCTTTTAGACATAAAAATTACATGCTGAGGGCCTCGTTGATGTACGTAGGTACCTACCCGTAGGTAGATACTGCGTTGACGGTGGTGTACCGGCTACCAGCTACCAGCCGCCAGGTGGCAGGTGGCAGCAGCGCGGGGCGGGGCGGGGCGGGGCGTGGCGCGCCGCTGGGCGCCGCCCACCGCGCCCTGCGCCTGGCGCTGTGTGTGTGGCTGCACACTACAAACCGAAATAAAATCACCTCTTTCTGATGCGAGATAAGTGCGCCGGATACTCGACACGAGGAGCTCACTTTACATATGTGTATTGTATCGGCGGGCGCGGGCGGGGGGCGGAGGGCGCGGGCGGCGTGTCGCTGGACGTACGTAACTAAACGTTTGTGTCGGGGCCGCCTGCGGAATGCGAGCGATGATTAACGTCCACGCCGCGACCGACGTCCTATCGCCAGCAGACGACTTGGTTAGAACGCGCTTCGGTACCGACGACGGTGTCATACGTGCTGAAATACTACAATCATCATCAGGTTATTTTGTCTCCACTGCAGGAGCACAACCCTCTCTCATCTGCCGGAGACAGACGGAGGATTCGGCCTACACTCCCCGCGCTGGACAGACTGGTTGGGGAGGCCTGATTGATGTTTTTTAATGTATTGCCTTAGTCGCCTTGTACGACATCCGCGGAAACAGTTGGAGTGGTCCTATTCTACTCTACCGGAAACCACACGGCAAATACTACAATATCTTTGTTCAACTTCTACGAATATAAAAGATTTGGCGAGACGCGACGAAAAGGTTCTATTACTTCACTTCCTGCTCCCTTCATTGGCTATCAGATAAAATTTGACTGCAAATAGCTTTATTTCTTACAAGCTGTTGCCCGCGACTTCGTTCGCGTGGACCACTTAATAACACAAATTATTACGTATTTCCCGTAGGAATGAGATGTTTTTTCGGGATAAAAACTCCTGTATCCTACTCCATATGTGTGCCAAGTTTCATCCCGATCCGTCCAGTGGTTGAAGCGTGAACGATTAGCAAACATCCAAATATCCAAACTTTCGCGTTTATAATATTAGTGGGATATGACTTTGAAGCGTTCTGGAGCTGATCAGATTCTGTCACGTTACATGTAATTATCCGTGGGACGGTCTAAGACGGACGGGACTATTCGTCGATAAGTGACATGTGGCTAGCTGTCGGTGCCGCCGCGCCGCTCCCTGCGCCGACACCTGCCAGTCTACTCACTGACTGACAGACAGACAGACAGCGTGTGTAACTAAGCTCATTATGCTCAGTAACAAGTGTCGTCGGTAATCGGTTGGCACGTGACTCGGTCGGTAGAAGGGGGCAAGTGGCGGATGCGGGGCCGAGTGTTGCAGAACTTGTCGCGATATGCAGATGTGAGCCGGCGCCGTTATCGGCACGCGGGATGCAAATGTACAATACCTTGTTATTGCAGTTGTACTATAGATACAATGTTCAATGAAGCATAATATGTTGGATTGTTCGTTACTAAAGAGATACCCAGGCTCGGATCCAGCCCTCATAACTGCCAAGTGCGGGTCGGCCTCCGGACTCGCTCACGGTCGATACGTTGCATTCCTACAAACAGTGCCGGTTTTAGCGCTACCAGCGCCCTGGGCGAGATCTCTACGCCCCTATCTTCTATCCAAACCCAAGAAGAAAAGGGTAAGGGATAGAATGAAAGAAATAACCATTGCAACCATTTTGCAGTTAAAAATAAAAAAAATCGGCTTCGCCTTTGGCTTTTTGACTTCACCAAGGCTATTTAACATTTATATGAATGAGTTGATAGTCGCACTCAGCAGGATGCGGGTGGGTTGCTCTGTTGGAAACGTGAGAGTAAACAATATTAGCTACGCCGATGATATGGTGCTGCTGAGTCCGTCTGTCAACGGATTAAAACAGCTATTGAGTGGCTGTGAGACTTCTTGTCTGTTGAAAAGACCTTGAGATATTATGTCTTTTTATTTACCATACACCCTCGCTATACATTATTTATTTTATAAATAATATTAACCCCACATCAGGCCACCAGGTGCCGTGCATCCGTCATCAACAGTTATGTTCGCGGAAGCGCGTACCGACGGCTTTCAAGCTATAATGAGGAAAAAAACGGCTTCACTAACATCCAGAGTGAGGAGCAGCACCAACAGCATCCTAGGCGTTATAGCGGGCAACTTTCAGTGCCCTGTCGTGCAGTACTGTCGGCGGGTTCTGGTGGGACTGGGGACAAACTCGCCCTGCCAGAGCCACGCTAGCGGTAGACTATTAGTGTTTTTGTATTTTTATTTTTATGTATGTTTACTAACCCTAACAAAATGGATCTATGTAATGTGAATAATGAAATAAATTAAATAAAATATTAAAAACTGCATTTATCTATATCTATACCTATAATAGGAGGACCGGGTGTGGTGGCGTCGTCGTTTATATGGCCAATAGAAGCCAAAATAGTTGTTTATAGAATTATTGTATGTCTGTCTGTCTATATGTTTCTTTGTTACCTCATCACGCAATAACTACTGTATGAAATGCAATTTTCACAGTTGTCTTGCTGGTGGTCTAACTTAAAATCTGGTGCATGTTTCATCTTGATACGCCACTTAGAACCTGAGATATTAATAAAGTAATTTTTTCTAGAAGCCATTATCATTCAGAAATAATTGGAAGATATGAGGGAGATACTTAAGCTAATTTGGGATTGGGATTAGGAGTAGTAGTGGGAGATTGATAGTCCGAGTGGGAGTGGAAATGGGAAAGGGAACCGGAGCGGGAGTGGGAACGGTAGCGGATTCTGTAGTCCAGCTAGTAGATTATAAAAAAGTTGCTTGCCTAAGCCGAGTATCGAACCGATACAAATGTAATCATACATGATAACAATGGATAGGATCAATAATGAGAATAAAATAATCTTTTTACTTAGAAATCAATTCAATAGAATAGGATATGGAGATGACCTGAATGCACTTTTTTCTATTTTAAAACATGAAATTAAAACTCTTTAATAAAATATTCTATATTTTCAATATTTATTGTATTCCCCCATGCAGGGTTCGGTTTTTCCACTGTGCATATGCGGGTGGTGCGGAGGTCGGAAGATCGGGTGTGATGTCGTTTATGGGGGCAGGCCTATGTCCAACAGTGGACGTTTAAAGGCTGACATGATGATGTTATGTGGGTAAGGGTAATCAAGTGGATTAATAACACATATCGTTGGCGTGGCGGCGCGGCGTGACGCGCTCGGGCCGACCTCGTCATAAACACTCCCCAAGTAGTGCTTTAACAACGATCTCTATGTACTACTAGATGGAGCGTTCCAAACAATCGCTCTGTTCCACGCAAGTAGCCACAACTCTTTCACATTCACTTTGAAACTTGTGCAGTTGCTACTCAGAACATTTAATTATTTAGTAAATATTGACTGATATTATTTAACCGTAGCGTCAATATTTAGTAATAATTAAATGTTCTGCGTAGTAACTGCACAAGTTTCGTTGTGAATGTGAAGGAGTTGTGGCTACTTGCGTGGAACAGAGCGATTGTTTGGAACGCTCCATCTGGTAGTACATAGAGATCGTTGGCTTTAATTAAATTAATTTCACTTGAGTGATGTTCGAGTGTATCATTAAACATTCTCTCGATAGGCTCGCCCATAAATCTCACATAATTGGGCAGTGTTCATAGCGATAGGCGTGCACCGCGCACCGCGCATGCGGTGTGGGTAATCATCGGGGGTAATTGGGTGCGCTCATTAGTGTAGCGGCTAGGGGGGGGAGGGGGGAGGGGGGAGGGGGGCACATCCGCAATAGTTTCAGAGAACCCGCCGCGGATCATGAACTGGCGAGGGAAGGCTGTGCGGATATGCACGGATGAACTAATTGACCTGCGCCCCCTCCCAACTCCCCCCAGTTATTAATCGCTCACTATTTACTAAGTATTTCCTTTGCAGTATCATACATTACGTTCCTCGGCCGCTTCAACAAAGCCGACGTCACAAAAACCTCCTGCACGAGTAGTTGGTTACTAAATGGGCGCTAATTGCGGCACTAAACTACCTGCTAAGTACAGAAAGTCACATAAAATAAACATAAGACCACACCTTGGACCTATTCAGGTCCGAGGACCACACCGCACAATTTTCTGGAAAATCGCCCTAATTAAATTAACTTTTTTTTATAATAGTCATCATCAGCCAAAATACGTCCACTGCTGGACATAGGCCTGTCCAATAGGAAGCCACTTTTGGTCATCTGTCCATTTTTTTCGCTTGTTCCCCGTACATTTTTGCCATAATCACCACGCTTGGCAGGCGGTTTGGTGATCGCATTAATGAACATAATATAGGTACCTATACATAGGAGAACGCTGCTGCCCGTCCCTGGTGCGCCCTTAGTCGCCTAGATGACAGCCATTGAAAGATTAGGGGTGATCCCATTCTACGCCGGAAACCACAAGGCAATTTATTATATTTTCTTTTACTCCGAGTCCTTTGTTATTTGTACCTTCTAATATTATCTACATGACCTAACGTCAACTGGTAGAGAATGTCTTCAACATTGAGGTCACCTTTGTACATTCCATGCATACAGATTAAATAAATGACAAAAAAAAACAGTTAATATGACGTTCGTAAAAATTTTATCAGTTTTTTTCCCTCGTCCAACGCTCGAGTCTAACGCCAACTAGGCAATTATAAATATAAGGAGGTACGTAAGAAATGTATACATAACATAATATACTCATGAATATATAACAGCGACACGTAGTCGATGACTGAATTACCTCACATATGGGGTACCAATTTTTATTGTCATTTTGTTGTACGTACCTTCATTAATATGGCAACGTGCAGTTCAACGGATTCCCCGCATACTTGTGCGACACTGGAATGATGCGCCGCCGAGCTGCTGGCAGCCGCCGGGCCGCCTCGCTCACTTACTATTGCATTCTGTCTCAAAGTGTTGAATCCTTTGATGGCTGTTCAACATAATGTAGCGTCAGGCCCGACGCACTTTATTGACCCATTAATAATCAAATGCGTGTCGCGCTCGAGCAGTCCTGCAGTACTCCTGCACACACCGCGGACATGACCGCTAGCAGCCATCTCGCAAGCGTTTCGTTTCCTCTTTCATAATGCGAACTGCTAAGGAATGGAACTCGCTGCCAGCTTGGGTATTTCCGGACAAGCACAACTTGGATCTTTTTAAATGAAAAGGAAACAGTTTTCAGGGTAAGCGCGCTCCATCTTAGGCTTCATCGTCATTTACCATCAGGTGAGATTGAAGTCAAGCGTAAATGAAATGAAATATCTTTATTGTGGATCATATATAGGTATAGAAAGGATTACATGTCATAGTTAGAGCTCAGCTATGTCCCGCAACGTGGGCACACAACATTGTGTCGCAGTAAATCATGCATTTAAAAACAAAGTTACAAAAAAAATTAAGAGTTAATTAGATACAAATTGAAACCTTAAATTAAACCGTCACCAAGAAATTCTTTCAACAAACTTGGCTCAGAAAAATTAAAAAGGTTTAGAGTAACGTTTCTAGCATTTTTGAAATATTTGTGGTTTGTCGAGCACTTTATAAAAGACTTTTTGGTCCTATAGGACGGGACACTAAACTCCCAATTTAATTTCTTAATGTTGTATAATCATAATATTATATTAAAGTACCTACCTAATACATGCGAGTCTTCGAAAACTGAATTCGCATAACTGTTGATTGAATGAGGCCGATTGCAATGAAATAAAGACTAAATAAAATTGGTTCAGTAGTTTGTGATGCGTTCACAATGACATAGACAAAGATTCCAATATTGGTCTTAATGCATTCTATTAGAGTTGCGCGTTGTTCGGCAGATTCGCGGTTCATTTATTGCCAAGTATAGATACAATTTACATGTACATACATTTACGAGTATGAAACCTCTTTGCTCTATTATTACTGGTCCTTCATTCCCCAAATGTCCTTCAAACCCCATTTTGGGGACGTTACAATATGCCATCTAATGCCCAATTAAAACAAACAATCACCAAGTCCTTCTGTTTTGCGAGAGAGCGTTCGGTTTTTTTACGAAGTTGCGCTAAAGCGCGTTTATCTCTCCTAATATCGATACGATGAGAGTTTACAGTGATCGATAGCGAACAAACTTATATCAATTTACGTATTATAATACCTAAGTAAACCATTTTTCTTAAACATATATACATAATGTAAACGCCTTGGTCCCAGAGGGGTAGGCAGAGACGATGGATTGCCACTTTGCGCGATCCAGACACACCACACTAGCCTCACTAACATGCTTCAATCTTTTCATGCACCTCCTTTTATTCTTACTGCCTTTTTGAGAACGTTACTTACATACTAATTTGATCCTTGAACTTCCTCCTAGGTCGCCCTTTAGCTGTAGTTTCTTAAACCCAGTCTATTTTGTACAGCATCCAGTTCTGTGTCAATGTCATTTCTTTTTATATATATTTCTTAAGTTATATTCGTCATTTTTTTTAATGAAACCTTAGTAGGTGATTATTGGGCATTCTGGCTCACTTTCAATCAACCAAAATCGATTGGGCATTCTAGCTCACTTTCAAATGACGAAAACAGATTGGGCATTCTGGCTCACTTTTCACTCGCTTCACTCGTTCGCTCGCTGCGCTCGCACAGTGAGCCAGAAAGCCCAATCTGTTTTCGTCATTTGAAAGTGAGCTAGAATGCCCAATCGATTTTGATTGTTTGAAAGTGAGCTAGAATGCCCAATCGGTTTTCGCTGTTAGAAAGTGAGCCAGAATGCCCAATCGGTTTCCGACGTTTGTTTGTATTAAAATAATCGCATGACTTAGAACATCTTGACAAAAGCGACTCACGTCCAATAACGATTGCAAACATCGTCGATTAAAACCTGTTGTATGTTTCGAACGGAACGCGTTTGAGTGCGCGTTGGGTTACGTACCGACGGTTACCAAGCTATGTTCGCCGTCCGACGCGCGGTTGGAGTCGAGGCGCGAGTCGCCCCTGTGTAGCGCTCTGAACGCGATTATGTTTGTGTATGCGACGTATAACGAGCTAATCGAAATTAGGTTATGTAATATAAAATTAATAAAATAATAAACTCACATGTACGAGAATCTATGTTGCGTGCACTTTGTTCTGATCACACTTTACTCACATTTATATATACATTACGAAATCTGATTTAAGGCTAACAGAGAGATATTTTAGGTTTTAACATTTTTAAGCTTCCAGCACCTAGAAACATTATTCCATCAAGAGACAATTACTATTTGTAGGTACCATCCTGTCACCGGTTGTTCAAGGAATTGTTCAAGCCCGATTGGTCGTGCAGTTCGTTATAAAGAATTTCCTAAACTAACAGCACCAAGAACCTTATTCCTTCACAAGACAATTATAATCAATTATCTTGTCGCCGTTTGCTCAAGGAATTGTTCAAGCCCGATTGGTCGTACCGTTAGCAAGGACTTCCTAAAGTCACAGCACCAAGAACCTCATTCCTTCACAAGACAATACATACATTTAACTATCTCATTAGCATCTGCTTAAGGAATTTGTTCCCAGCCCGTTTGGTCGTACCGTTAGCCCAAAGTTAAAGCCAAACCTTCACAACATCTCAAGTAATTATTTTTACCTTGAACCAGCTTTCTGTACCTGAGTTACACTTTCCATAAATAACACAACAATAAACGTGGCTCCTCACCGCGTTGCAATTTACAATAATAATTACAAAATAAAAGAGTCAATGCAAACATGCTACCAATTAATTAATAAAGGGTTCTGTATATCGAAATCATTTCTCAATGTCACATTACTCGAATGTTTTATGTATTTTTACTTAGTTAGGCCGTAGACTTGATGAGTATGGCGAAAAACACATATATGGTAAAATAATTGAGTTTTGCGGACTACAATACTTTGCGCTCTATAAGCTCTCTTCTATTCATCCTGGTTGATTACATTTAATATTTCAAGTTTATTAACTAACGCGCAGGTATATCTGCATTTTATCTCTATCACATACATGTACGTAACTCCGCAAATACCAAAGAACTCAAAATTTATGTCTCCGTTCAAAAGTTCATTATAAATGAACTAACATTCTTACATTGATTCATAAATGTGAAACAAAACAATGTCGACTTAGCCTAGAGTTCTCAATGTCCCAAAAGGTTGAAATAAATCAGTATGAGTATTGAAGAATTGTATAAGGGTTTTACAAATTATGTAGCGATCCCTAATACTTACATATTACGTTACGAGCATTATGTTATGTTCTTGTGTTACTTGAGTACCGAGCGCGCACAGAGCGCTTATCAAAGCAAAAGAATGTCGACGTACAGTCAAAGAAAAAACAGGAGAATACGTAATGGTATTAGTTATAATATTTCAATAGCAGGTAGGCACTATAATTTAATCGATTTTGTTTAATTGACTTTTTAAAGTAGTTTCGAAAACACCCAATTCGCTGATTTATGATTTCCGGTATCATCATGATGTTTTATGTTTTTTTATTAAAGTGTTTGTTATAATACATGGTCCTAATCGCGATTATTACTAAGTATGCAATATGTTAATAAATAACTTATTCATTACAATGATTCCCACGACTGTACTTGTACAATCAGAATTGCACATCGTGAACTTTGGTCGAGGCGCGCTACGCGTGTGACCCGAATTATGGTAAAACTGCCGACGTCGCACGGCCCGCCTCGCACATAGTTACACATTTTAAACTTAGTTCTAATTAACTCACCAACAAAATAACATTAACAATTAAACATTTAATTAACATTTATTTAACATTTATTTAACATTTACTCTCAAAACCACCATCCACCACCATCCGTAGTTATCGGTGTACCGTCGCGAACTACGGATAATTAATTGTAGGGGTTCATTACCCTTACATTTTGGTCCTTCGAGCTTTAACATTTTGGTCCTTCGAGCTTTAACATTTTGGTCTTTCGAGTCTCAAGGACATTTTTGTCCTTCGAAGTTTTACAAGAGTCAGTGCCGTGAGAGATCAGTACCGCTGATAAAGACAGTATCGCAGTGTTGAGAACTTTGGTGTACCAATTCTGTGGGATCCTGGGAAACATCTGGCGATTCCAGCAACATCGAGATAGCAGCACAGTCGCAGCTGCAACAGTAACATACAACAGGAAGGTGGTAGCTGAGAAACAAGTAAGATCTTTCCATTTTCTTGCTTGTTAACAATAAATAACATTCAGTATTAAACATGGCAGATAATTTAAACAGGCAATCTGAATTAATCGATCTGGTCAACAACCTAGAAACTAATTTTAAAAAAGATGGAGCTGATAGAAAAACACCTCAATATTTAATGAAAAGGCTGATGAACTTGGAATGTTTGTGGCAGGAATTTGAGTCGAATCATTCTAAAATATTAGAGTCGGGATTGTGTGAGGGGGAATATTTTGATAAAAGCATTTATAACAAATTAAAAGAGCGTTATGTCAATTTAAAAAACCAACTGTTAAGCTGTAAAGGTGTCCAATCGAATGAAGAAACAAAAACATTACCATCATTAACAGCTGGAGTACAAGGATTGGAAGTTAACACAAAAATTAACGAGTTACTAAACGAACAGAGGACAAACATAAAGGCTTTTGAAAGACAAATATACAATCTCGACATCTCAAAAATATCTGAGAAGTGGCAATTAGAGGATGAACTAACAACAATTAATAGGCGTTGGGATAAAATTGACAAGATATACTGGACGCTAGATACCATGCTTGATGACGCGAGCGGGTATGAAAACGATTATGAGCGTTTAGAACTAGCTTATAAAAACATTAAAGAAAAAATTAACAGAAAAATCATGAACAATTTACATCAAGAAAAATCGGCACCCAAAATTGAACTTCCCTTTTTTAATGGAAATTATGAAAATTGGATCACGTTTAAGGACCTGTTCATGGAATCTATTCACCAGAATTCATTTATCTCTAATGCCCAGAAAATGCAGCACCTCAAATCAAAGCTCAGAGGAGAGGCGGAGAGGCTCGTACAACATTTATATATAAGTGCCGAAAACTACCAAACATGTTGGGACACACTGACCTATAGATATGACAACAAACGAATGTTATTCACGCATTACGCTAACGCTCTACTTAATTTACCCGTTTTACAGCATCCCAATGCCGCGCAGATCAAAAGGTTGCATGACACTACTATGGAATGTGTTAATGGCATTAACAACCTTAACATTAACACTGATACATGGGGCCCTTTGGTTGTGCACATATTAGTCCAGAAGTTAGACCAACAAAACATCGAGGCCTATACAGAATCCTTGAAGGCGCCGAAGGAAGTGCCGTGCCTTGAGGACTTTTTAAATTTCCTGGAGAACAAATTTACAGCGTTGGAGGCCAGTCAGAAGTCAGGTCGTCCTACGAACACTACAATTAGAGCTCCATCGTCAACTTACAACAATTACAACAAAAAATCTTTTATCCCTCCACGGGACAAACATTTTCAACCAATGGAGAAGAAAACTTTCCTTACGACTACGTGGTCATGCCCTAAATGTAACAAAGATCATGGCTTATATCATTGCAAAGAATTTTTAGACATGACTCCAGAGGAGAGGTTAACGACCGTTAAAACACTGAATATATGCCAGAATTGCTTATTTACTCATAATGGGAACGATTGTACATCGGTCAGCAAATGCAAATATTGCAAAAAGAATCATAGTACCTTAATTCACAAAGCGCTGACTAATTCAAATAACAATATGGCTACTAAACAGGGTCATCGACTGAGCAGCAGTCACGTATCCAGTGACCTCAATGAAGTTCTGCTAGCAACAATACAATTAAAAGTAATGTCGTCAGATGGAACCTATGTAATTCTGAGAGCGCTATTGGATCAAGGATCTCAACTGACCTTAATAACGGAGCGAGCCACACAACACCTGAAGATGAAAAGAAATAAGTATGACGCCGTCGTGACAGGACTAGGAGCAGTTCCGTCGAACAGATGCAAGGGAGAAGTACAGCTGACGTGCCAATCGACACACAACAATTTTACTTTCAATGCTACAGCATTGGTGATGAACACATTAACAAACAAATTACCTAACAGTCAGTTCAACACAGATCAGTGGTCGCATTTGGAACATTTAAAACTCGCTGACCCTCAGTTCAATATTCCTGGGGAGATTGATATACTACTGGGGGCTGACGTGTACGCGGAGATCATAATGGAAGGTTTGATCCGAGGAAGTAACACTAACATTATTGCTCAACAGACTCAACTTGGCTGGGTAGTGTGTGGGAAATTTAAAACATTCAACTGCCATGTAGTTCTCAACAATGTCGATCAATTGACAAAGTTTTGGGAACAGGAAGACATATGCGAGGGTCAGACGAAAATAGACTGTAATGACATATGTGAACAACATTACATAGAAACTACAACAAGACTGCCAGACGGGAGATACCAGGTGCGATTGCCTATGAAACCAGGGTTTGAAAATCAGCTTGGAGAATCAAAGCCTAAGGCAGTAGCTATTTTTAAACAATTACAAAGAAAAATGAACAAACATAACAATTATGCAACTGACTACAAGGCGTTTATCGATGAGTACAAAAATCTAGGTCACATGAAAGTATCGCTGAACAAACAAGAACTGGGATTTTATTTACCTCATCATGGAGTAATCAGATCAGAGTCAGTAACAACTAAATTAAGAGTGGTGTTCAATGCTTCAGAGAAGACAACCACGGGTCTCAGCCTCAATGATCTCATGGAGGCTGGACCTAACTTACAAGCGGATTTACAAACATTATTACTTCAGTGGAGAGAGTATCGCTACGTGGGTACTGCCGACATTGAAAAAATGTACAGATACATAGCCATTCATCCCGAGGATCAGAAGTTACAAAAAATTATATGGAGTAATGACCCTACCCTAATTAGCTCCAACCAACACCAACGCTTTCGTCAACCCAATTTCACCGAATACGAGCTGTGTACCGTAACCTACGGGACCAAAGCCGCTCCTTACCTAGCTCAGAGAACACTCAAACAGTTAGCACAAGATGAAGGTGACAGATTTCCGCTAGCCAAGCCAATTTTACAGAACAATTTTTACATGGATGACGTCATGTTCTCAAAAGAAACAATAGAGGAAGTTAGGGCCACGAGAGATGAACTGATCCAACTGTTACGTGCAGGGGGGTTTAATTTAAGAAAATGGTCAAGTAACCATGAAGAAATAGTACAAGACTTGCCTATGGACATGAGGAATCCGAAGAATTTTAATTTCACAGAATCAGAAACATCCAAAACATTGGGGCTGGGGTGGAATCCTAAAAACGATGAATTTGTTTATACATCACCCTTAGAACAAACAAACATATGTGCGAAATATACAAAAAGGCACCTTTTAAGTGAAATTGCAAAATTATTTGATCCATTAGGCTGGCTCTCGCCAGTAACAATAAAAACAAAACTTTTATTTCAACAAGTATGGTTGTCAAAAATAGAGTGGGATGAACAGTTACCGGAAGACATCGAGAAGGAATGGTTAAAAGTCAGACATGATTTGGCCAACATTAAACAGTGTAAAGTGCCAAGATGGCTCGGTTTCAGCAGCTCGAAAATAGAAGTAGAGCTACATGCCTTTTGTGACGCCTCAGAAAAGGCGTACAGCGCTGTAGTTTATAGCGTAGTTCGATCGCAGATTGGTGAAACCTATATAAACATAATTGCTGCAAAAACGAAAGTAGCGCCAATAAACAAAAAAGTTACTTTACCGCGCCTTGAACTATGCGGCGCGGTACTCTTGTCAAAGTTAGTAAACAAAATAAAAAACTGCTACTCACAACAAAAATTCAACCTACACGCCTGGACAGACTCTATGATCGTGCTTGGTTGGCTCCATGGCGACAATAGTAAATGGAATGCCTACGTATCCAACAGAGTGAAGGAGATTAAGTCCGTAGTTTCACCGAACAATTGGAATCACGTTAAGTCTGAACAGAATCCAGCTGACTGTGCGACCCGGGGTCTGCTACCCTCTCAACTCAACAAATTTCCGTTGTGGTGGGAAGGGCCAGCATGGCTGAGAAACAAAGAACATTTTAACATCAACCCAACAAAACAAACATTTACTACAAATGAAGAACATAAAATACAAACATATATAGTACAAACTCCAGAATCAAGCATTATCACCGAGTTGATAAAAAAGAAAACAATAACAAACGCAGCTCGTACGCTTGCATGGGTCTCACGTTTCATTCAATGTTTGAAAACAAAAGCATGTGGTGACGCGACGTCACAATCGATGACGTTCCATCTAACGCTGCAAGAAATAAAACGTGCACATGTAACGATAATAAAATATATGCAGAACGAATGTTTCCAGACAGAAATAAATGATTTAAAAACGAACAACAAGGTCAGCGGCAAAAGTAACATTTTGAAACTTGACCCACAGTTAGATGAACAAGGAATACTAAGAGTAGGAGGAAGATTGAACAACTCCTACCTGCCGCAACATACAAAATTCCCTATTATACTTCCAGCAAACCACAGATTAACAGAGTTGATAGTAGAACAAGGTCACATCGTTACATTACATGGCGGTGCTCGGCTTACAATGCAATACCTACGACAACGCTACTGGATAATAGGAGGAAATAACATTGTGAAAAAACAACTGAGACGGTGTATCAAATGCATCAGATTTGACACGAGAAAACCATACCAGCTGATGGGTGACCTACCTACGGCTCGGGTTACACCATCAAGGCCATTTTACAACTGTGGAGTAGATTTTGCTGGCCCAGTAGAAATCAAAGCTAACAAAGGTCGAGGAATTAAAGTGTGCAAGGGTTATATTGCCGTTTTTGTTTGCATGGCAACTAAAGCAGTACACTTGGAGCTCGTATCAGACCTTAGTTCACAAACATTTTTAGCAGCCCTGAGAAGAATGATTGCGAGGAGAGGGGTACCAAAACACATGTTCAGTGACAATGGAACAAATTTTGTAGGAGCTAACAGAGAGCTGATGAGGCAATTTCGAGAACACGCAACGTTCAAAAGCGACGTTTTTAACAGAGTTTCGCACGATTTGGAGATTGAATGGCATTTTAATGCACCAGCATGGCCAACGGCTGGTGGTCTGTGGGAAGCTGCAGTTAAGTCGATGAAACGTCATCTGAAAAGAGTTCTTGGGGAACAGAAGTTGACTTATGAAGAATTTTTGACGCTGCTCACACAGATAGAGGCTTGTCTCAACTCCAGGCCTTTGGTTCCGCTTACCGAAGATACAGATGACCTGCAATTCGTGTTGACACCCGGGCACTTCTTAGTGGGACAACCCTTAATATCCTTACCACAAGAAGACGTATCAAACGAAGTCTGTCTAAGAACAAGGTGGCAACTGACAACAAAACTATACCAAGCCTTTTGGAAAACATGGTCATCTGAATATTTACATCATCTTCAGATGAAAAGTAAATGGAACCACAGAACAGATAATTTAAAAATAGGAGACGTTGTAATTATCAAGGAGGATAACCTGGCTCCAACTAACTGGGCGATGGGACGTGTACAGGAAGTACACCCTGGCAAGGACCGTCTGGTGAGAGTGGTGTCCCTAAAAACGAAACATGGCGGATTGAAACGACCTGTTTCAAAATTAATTAAACTTCCTATAGAACAACAACAAAAATAAATGAAGTCACAAATAAACACTTAAGGAGATAAACAAGGGATGTTTTTAGGAGACGAGCCGAGATGACATCACGACCTCATCCAAGTGCCAGAAAACCAATTTACGCGGTACCACATAAGAATCAATTTAATGTGTAGTGAACTATTGAAATACAGTGTTTAAAGTGAAGTGTTGTAGTGATGAACAAAAAAAAAAGATACATTAACATACTGTTACGTGAATATTTACATTTAGAGACATTTAATTTAAAACATTTGTGGTTGTAAATTTATAAGTACCTTATTTAACACTAACATAACACTAACATAATTTCATTTTTTATATTTAATTTATTACTTATGTTAAGTAGTTGTGCAACCTTTGTAAGTTCATATTCCTGTTTTGTCCCGGCAATATGTACAATCAGAATTGCACATCGTGAACTTTGGTCGAGGCGCGCTACGCGTGTGACCCGAATTATGGTAAAACTGCCGACGTCGCACGGCCCGCCTCGCACATAGTTACACATTTTAAACTTAGTTCTAATTAACTCACCAACAAAATAACATTAACAATTAAACATTTAATTAACATTTATTTAACATTTATTTAACATTTACTCTCAAAACCACCATCCACCACCATCCGTAGTTATCGGTGTACCGTCGCGAACTACGGATAATTAATTGTAGGGGTTCATTACCCTTACAGTACTTGAAATGCTGAAACTTCATTTTACATTGCGCATGGTTACGACGTATTAGAGGTATGTACACATTGATTAAATTTAGTGTGACATTAAGTTCCAACAATTAAAATATTATTAATGATAGACGTACAAAGTTTATAATGTGCAATAATGATTGTACAGAGATCAATAGAATGGGTAAGTGCTAAAAACATAATGGATAAGCACCTATAAGAATAATTTAGGTGCTTAATTACCTATAACAGTCTGTTATCTTACGATAGAATTACATATTTATAAAATAGAATCATAATTCATAATAACTTTACAAAGTTAAAGAATCTAGTTAAACTAATTGTTGTGTACCTACTTTAAGTTGAGTACTCGCCCTAACATAGCCAAGTATTAAATGACGAGCGTCACCTTTTGATATTGCCGCGAATCGTAGTTCACATACACCGCAATGTGTCACTTATTTACCTATGTTCCATACACAGTTTTATGCTGATCTGATTAAAATGTCAGAGGTATTAAACAATTCACAGAACTTTCATCAAAAATTAATCAATTAAACAAGCATAAACATCTATTACATGTGTGCAGTCACGTAAAAATGTTAGTACTTTTCCTAGTAGAAGTAGCATGTTCATGTACATAAATATGTAATAAAATTACTTGCAATGATACTCAGTCAATGTTGATTTTATTACATAAGATGTATGTATGCATATTATTGGAAGCAGATACATTTTACGTTATTAAATGTATCACATTTTATATCAAAAACGCACCACCTAATAAGCTTATTTTATTTCTTTACCCGAAGGTTTCTCGGAAGTGATCGCATTATAGCAATAATACCGCTTCCGTTTTACTTAGACACAAATAAATGTAATTTGGTTTCTTTACCTTCCTGTGCAATAATCACTATTGCATTTTAATTGTTTGTCCGAAGGTTTTTAGTCCCTGATAATTTTATTATCATTAAAGCGCTTTGAATATTGTTCAAATTTTTTATTGTCTTTTCTGATTCGGTACGTGGTTGTCGTTAGTTCGTTTCCGCGTATCGTCAGTGTCCAGTGCCCCCGCTACCCCTCCACGCCGTCTTCAGTTCTACCAGCGTGCGCATCTTCGTGAAAACAATAATGTTCGTAAGTTTGGATTATTATTCATTTTTAAATAAATAAAGTTTTTCAACATTATATACCTATCTAGTCGCAAACTATCATTTCCCTGTACTAAACAAGAATTTCACAAATATTTTACTCATCAGTTAAGTTTTAATGATGTTTTATTCGAAATAACAGTAAGGGTATATTTTATTTGCAGGTCTGAATCCGAGTATTACAGTAAGAGGAGCGTGGAAGAAGCCAGTAAAAGAAAATCGTGCGCGTTTGATTCGGATGACGACGGTGACGTAAGGTTAGTTGTAGTACTTACCAAATATTTTATTTTTTATTCAATCAGAGACGCTATATGTAACAAATAATGGAGTCGCCCACTTCGGTCTCGTACTTACAGTGATTGTATATTGAAATCATAATTATAAAACCTATCCTATTCATTCACTATAAAATAGTTAAGAACTTTATCCAAAATCACAGACACACGCGGAGAGAGACTTTGTTTTACGCTATTATTATTAGATTAACGTTGTATTATTATTATTATTTCAGGTCTGTGCCATCGACTGCCGCGCCCGCCAAGCCGAAGACTAAAAAGCTGAGAACGAAGCAGGTTCCATCGTCATCGGCTGTGAGCAAAAAAGGAAGCCGCGAGTGGTCCCTGCTGTCTGACGACAGTGAGGACGAAGAGGAAGCTCGGCGCGCGGCCTCCAAGCGGCCGCCGCTCACGTCTGCTCTGACGCGGCGCGTAGCCGACGGCGTGCTGCGTCGCACCGCCCTGCTGGCCGGCGACCAGTTCGTGGAGCTGAGAGTGTACGACACGCGAGACATCCTGCGCGTCGACCCGAAGGACAGGTGGGAAAAAGCTGCAATAACTCTTAAGTATCAAGTTGGTTCGGGAGCTGATGAGCTAATTTTTTTGAAGAAATTCATTAATGCAGCAAAAACTAGGTTCAAGGAAGACGGGCAGTTCTTTTCTAATAAGAAAAAATAATTTAATTTGTATATTTTTTATTAAAATAACTTTGTGGTTTTTATATTAAATATATTAAAAACTTTCAACTGCATACAATTTAATTAATTAACCTAGGTAGGTACTAATACAAACCAGAAATCGGTCACATATTTTATATTCTCTATTTCTTTTTAAATTTTCAATTACATAAACAAGTTAGGCCTTTTAGCCTCTAGACCATCGAAGTAAAGTGTTAAAATTAATGTTTTCATCCTAGAACAAAAATATCTCAACCATGGCAGGCAGAAACATTTTCTGTACTGTTTGTGATCTAACCATCAAAAGTAAAGCCTTTTCGGGTCACCTCCGAAGTCGTTTACATAAAGATAATAACTCGATCGAAATAAGTCCAAATGTTGAAAAACTTTGTTCAGCATTTAGAAACCGAATTGCTAGTTTTAGGGTACGGGAACGCGGACGGCAGTCGGGGCCGAGACGTGGGGGTAGCGAGGGTAGTGAGGCGGACTGCGACAGCGATTGTGGGAGCGAGAGCGAGCGTTCGGCTGCCCCCGCGCCCGGCGAGTTCTTGAGGCGCGTGCGCCGCCCCGTGCGGCAGTTGATCGCTGCGAAGATAGCTCAGCACAATAATATAAAAGCAAACTTTGAACTTTTTGCAGAGTTCTCGCTGCCGAAAAATGATATGGTTGAAATTAAATCTTTCGCAACGGAAAATATTTGTATACATAAACATTATGAGTTTAATGATATGTTTGCGAAGGTCATTGAAATAATATCTAATAAAGTTGATGGATTTCAAGAGAGAGACAGTGGGTGGTCCTTTTTAAGGACTTTGTACCTGGAGGTAAATATTAACAAATATTCACCTCTACGAGCTTCTAGCTATATTGAGTTACCAAAATATTTAAAAATGAAGAAAGCATGCATTAACATAAAAAACAATGATAATTTTTGTTTTGTATGGTGTATAATGGCATCCCTATTCCCAGCTAAAACTAATGCGGACCGAATCAGCTCGTACCCAAACTTTGAAAAAGTACTAAATTTGAACAATATGTCGTTTCCAGTAAATTTTCAAGATATAAAAATATTTGAAAAGAATAATCGTAACATCAGCGTTAATATCTATGGTCTAAATAAAAGATTCAATATAATCGGACCATTATACAAAACTCAGATGCGGAAGAAACATCATGTCAATCTATTATTTTTGGAGAATGGCCCTCGCACACATTATTGCTTAATTAAAGACTTATCTCGATTGATAAGACCTCAATTAACGAAACATCATGGTAAAATATATTTTTGCGATGAATGTATGTTATTTTTCAACAGCGAAAACAAATTAGCCCATCACGTTTGCGGTGGTGTGGCTACTATTTTACCTGAGAAGGGTTCTTTCATACAATTTAGGAACTATGATAGGATGCAAGACATGCCTTTTGTTATTTACGCTGACTTCGAGTCTTTTCTAGAGACTTGTAAATCAGATCTTGAAACGAGTAGTTCAAGATTGACAAAAAGTTTACAAAGGCATGTGCCTGCCGCGTTTGGATATTATATTGTATGTTCGTATAATCCTTCGCTTAATAAGTTTGTGTGTTATCGTGGAAAAGATTGCGTTACAAAATTTCTTGAATATATTCAGAACGATGTCTCTAATATATTTAAAACACTTAACGATCCCGTTGCGATGAGTTTTACAGAAGAAGACTCAAAAAACTTTACAAATTCGCGAGATTGTTGCATTTGTTCAAAGTTATTGTTTGATGATAGAGTTAAAGACCACTGCCATCTCACCGGTAAATATCGCGGAGCTGCGCATTCTTACTGCAATATTCGGTTCAAATTACCGAAGTTTGTTCCGGTATTTTTTCATAATTTGTCAGGATACGACTCTCATTTATTCATATGTCAATTAGGAGAAATGCTAGGTCAGTTAAAAGTCATAGCTAAAACTAAAGAAAACTACATTTCGTTCACAAAATTTTTTCCAATCGGGAAGGATCAATACGCTGCCGTTCGCTTTGTGGACTCTTTCAAATTTCTTGGCACTAGTTTAGAAAAATTAGTAGAAAATCTGCATAAAGAAGATTTCATTCATTTATCGCGATTCTTCGTTAACCAACCCCATTTTGATTTATTAAGAAGAAAAGGTGTATATCCGTATGACTATATGAAGAACTGGGAGTCATATGACCAAGAGTGTTTACCGCAGCGAGAGGAGTTTTTTAATATTTTAACCAATCAATCAATTTCTGATACGGATTATGATCATGCACTTCAAATTTGGAGAGCATTTAATATAAAATCTTTAGGAGAGTACACAGACTTATATCTTAAATCTGACGTTATTTTGCTTGCAGATGTGTTCGAAAATTTTAGACGCACATGCAGAATTAATTATAAATTAGACCCTGCTTTCTACATAACTGCCCCAAGCTTAAGCTTTGACGCAATGTTACTTAAGACTAGAGTCCAGTTAGAACTTATCGACGATTTAGAAATTATTAGAATTATTCAAAACGGTATTCGCGGTGGGGTATGCTTGTGTTCTACTAGATACGCGGCATCAAATAATAAATATTCTCTTAACTACGATCCAAGTAAAACAGATAATTATTTAATCTATATGGACTGTAATAATCTATATGGTTACGCAATGTGTGCATATTTGCCACACTCAGATTTTAAATTACTAAATAATGTAGAAAAAACCAGTCTTAATATATGTCAAATTGCAGATGACAGTGATTATGGTTATATCTTAGAAGTTGACCTTGAATACCCCGATGAACTCCATAACTTACATAATGATCTTCCATTTTGCCCACAAAAATATATACCTCCAGGTTCTAAAACACCGAAATTGGTTCCAAATTTATTCGATAAATATCACTACGTTATACATTACGTACATTTAAAAACATGTTTAAAACATGGACTTAAATTAAAAGCAATACATCGGGTTATACAATTCCGACAAAGTCCCTTTTTAAAACAGTATATAGATTTGAACACATCATTAAGGCAAAATGCAAAATCTACATTTGAGCAAGACTTTTTTAAGTTACTGAATAACAGCATATTTGGGAAAACGTTAGAGAATTCCGAAAATAGGTTGGATGTCAAATTAGTTAATCAATGGTGTGACGAAAGAAATAAGACCAAGAAATATTACACTGCTGACCAATTAATTGCGAAACCAAATTTTCATAGCTTAACTGTATTTACTGAAAACTTTGTGGCAGTTCAGATGAAACCAGAAAAGGTAATTCTAGATAAACCTATATACATAGGATTTACTGTATTAGAATTATCCAAGAGTCATATGTACAACTTTCATTATACGGTTATGAAACCTTTTTATGGTCCAAAAATCAAACTGTGCTACATGGATACTGACAGTTATTTGTATTCAATAGAAACAGAGAATTTTTATAAAGATTTAAAGAGAAATTTTATACAATATTTCGATACAAGTAACTATCCTGAAAATAACAAGTATAAAATAAAATGTATAAATAAGAAAATACCTGGTTTGTTCAAAGACGAATTAGGAGGGCAGCATATTTTGGAATTTGTAGGACTGCGTTCTAAACTATATTGCATAAAGACAGAACAGAGAGAAATTAAAAAAGCAAAGGGAGTTAAGAAGTACGTCGCAAATGACTTACATTTTAAAGATTATAATAAAGTGTTGAAGGAAAATGAAGTAATACGTAAAAAAAACGTTCTTTTCAAGTCCCTTAAGCATCAAGTTTTTACTCAAGAAATAAATAAAATCGCTCTGTCTTCTAATGATGATAAACGTAGAATATTAGAAGATAATATTACTACATACGCTTGGGGTCACTGTTCATTCTTTTAATTGGGTGCCTCAGAAACTGTTCACTTTTTCTGATTACTCTAGTAATGGCTGAAAGTTATCTATACAACATTATAATTTCAAAACATACATATTTACATTCAAATGGTGTTAAGATAACCACCGGTTTATGGGCTTTAGACAATTTTGCACCACAAGTTCACATAGTTTGTGAAAATAGTGATATATTTTTCACATTAGAAGAATGGGGGCATATATATGAAGAATTTGAGTTATTTGGTAAATATGTGACCAACCATGACCGCTTTTATCAACTTTTTTTATACCAGCTAATGTTTTGTGATAAACGTTGTTCTATAAATATGTTGTACCTAGTGTGTGAAGCAATTAATATTTTTGCGCATTGTATACACGTAAGATTAAGAAATTTGACTGAAAACGATTATATTGAAGCTACAATGTTTGTTAGAAATATCGATAAAATTTTAAAAAATAGATTTCTTTCATCACTAGATGATATCTTATTAGTTTTAAACTGTAACAAATGTGTTAATTCTATAATTGAACAAGAAATATCTGTTCTGGGTTGCGATTATTTCATAAGATACTTATATAAATAGGAGTATAACCTGTATTATATTAGGTTAACCAAAATGTATGAGTTACCTACTTTTTTTAAATAAATTGTATTAATTATAATTTTTGTTGTTGTTATTATTTTAAATTGCATCTTCATTGTTTATATCTTAATTATGTTTCCCTTGTTTTGAGATACCGAGATAGATACAATTACGCACTTATAGGTAGATACATTTTATTTCGGCTTCTTTCAGAGGAAGCGTTACCTACATAATTTACCTATATATTACATACAATTAATATTGTTATTTATGTAGCTGAGACTGCTGATTCAGTACATTATTTTTCAAGTTTGATCATGTCTGTTGTCTTTAGCTTTGCGCCTGCGGTGTAACTCGAGCCGCGTCGCGCACACGGTGTTTTTCATACAAGACTCAACTAGAAATATTGACTATAACCATCATTCGCTACCAGTCCTTCGTCGCGTCTTCTCAATTCTCTTGCTTTTAATTAATCAATTCAAGTATCCTATTTCATATCATAATGTTACGAAATCAGCAGCTACAAAACGCTAAAACCAGTTACATCGCGGTACATGACAGAGGAATACCGAAATATGTAGTTAAAATTGAAGTGTATAGTGCAGATGAAACTGAAACTGAAATCGTTATGAGGTCACAAGCCAGGACGCAATATGTGGTATATGAAGAAGGTGATAGCGTCCTATATAAAATAAGACGAATTCTGTACCAGATAAGCGCGCAACTTGGAGAACGAGCCGAAAAGTGCAAGGTACTTATTTTTTTTTTTGTTATTTAATAGTGTTGGTTATGGATTGATTCTATACGGTTATGGTTCTAAACTAATTTTATTCTTATTAACTTTCAGAATCCATAATGTGGAACACAATTACGAATACGACTGCTGTCAGAAGTCAAGGCTACCTAACTACCTATTTTATGTTTAAGATTGTATAGCTTAAGATTAGATATTTGAATAAAAATAACACCTACTTTGTAATCTATTTACATGTAATAATTTACTTGCTTGTTTCAATTATTTAATAAATTACTTGTTTGTACCACGTTATACTGTAAATAAATAATTAAGGGCTGAATTCTACATCTTAGACTTACTTTGACATAATAAAGAGCGTCATATCTGTCTATTTTAGATAGGTTATTAATCCTTATATCTATTTGTCAATATTTTCTTTGTATAAAATACAATGCTTAATTAAAATGGTGTCTACATAGTTTTTTTGTCGATAATAAAATAAAAGAGAAGTTATTATTATTATTTTATTTACATGTATCCAAAACACAATACAAAGCTGGCAATATACTATGAAACAATAATAATTGATAAATAATTGATCTTAGCGATTAATTAAATTAAGTACCTATATTATTTTCATAACACCACTTTTTTATGGTAATTGCGTTTTTTAATGCACAATATTTTTTATGAGATAAACAGTTATAAGTATTATTTATACAAAATGTGTTATATAAAATTACGAAACTGGGACAACCTTTTACGCCAACATCAATAACATTACAGTCACTACATAATTCTCTCATCCATTTTACTTTTTCCTGACCCTTTACGATTATGATCTTATTTTTTAACAATGGTAAAATAATAGATCTTTTAAATTCGCGATAGTCAATAAAGCCTTCTCTCCAAAGTATACCCCTGTTTCTTTCTAGCCACACGACCTGTTTTTTCTCCTCTGTTGTTAAATACGAAAAAGCGTAAGGAGGTTTGACTAAAAAGGTCTGAGAATATTCTTTTGTCACCAGGGCTAGTTCTTTAATAATAAACACATTATTGTAATCTTTGAAACCTTGTATATCCACGAATATGAAATTGTTACTCATGATATTTTCTTTACTGTACTAGTCAATGGTTTATATTCAACAATGGACTCATTAATAATTAGACAGAAAGCGGTGGTGTTGTTCGGAATGTCTGAAACACACTCAATTTCCACTTTAACATCTATGGGTCCCCCAGGTTTAACGCTATCTACTTGTCGACTACAATCAATTAGCCACAATGGTGCTTTATTTTTAAAATTTTCAAAGTTTAATAAAGGGTCTGGTCGACGTCCGTAATACGACTGCTGAAATTTTGCGTGATGTTCGTATAATAAAGAGTAATTGTTGTTGGCAAAATCAACGTTTAGGTTTTCATACGGGAAGTAAGTTGAATTCAGAAACACTTTAACGTTACGTAAATGACAGTGGTCAAATTGAGACATATCTTTAGTTACTTGATTCTTACGATCAGTTTGTAAACCCAATATTACATATCGTGGTTTTTCCAACTGAGAAGACGTTTTAATTGACCAAGTATGCTTAGACGTCTGAGGAAGTAAAGGATACTCATATAGATCCCAGTTTCTAAACATTATAGTCAATGAACGATCTTTTTCTAAATGACGAAGTAGATTAATTCTTTCACGATCAGAAACTTTCACTTGGGGTACCCGCCAAACCAACTTAGAAATTTCAACATCATGAACATATTCATTCTCGCCTAATTTTATACAATTCAAATTAGAGTTGTTACGCAATAAAATAAGCTCATGTTTACAATTCATTATTATTTTATTAAAGTCTTCTGCAAACCCCAGAACTTTATTAAGAGGTATAGATACTGAGAAATTACCTCCGTGGTTTGTAGTACCATCAAGGTTCCAACCCCAACATTCTGAAATTTTCGATTCTGCCGCACCCATCGATAACAAACCTTTCATAGTTGTAGTAATACCAACATTTTTAATTTTATCTATTTCTATACCATTAAGTTCATAACGTATGTCTTGAAATAGAAACAATATTGGATTATTTGTGAAGTGAATTTGGTTAACTTTTGTTTTTGATTGTCGGTTGTAAACTTGCACATTTCCTTCTATGTAAATGGTACTGGCCGATGGCAATACGTACAAATCCTGTTGATTTATAGGTATTCGTATCTCATCATTATTTTTAAAACTGTTTACGTATGGTTTGTATGAATAGTACTCATAACTTTCAATTGAATTGTCGTAAACTGGACCATCTGTTATATTTAGGATACTCATTTTAGCCCTATGAGTTTAAGGAAGTCCTTATTTTCTTTAGTTAACTTCTTTTTTGAATATGGTTTTTTTCTAAATTGTTTTGAAGGTGCTATTGCTTTAGGAGTACAATTCACACTGCTGCTTTTTACTACAGATGCAGAGTATTTATTATTAAAGTCAATCATTTTCTTCTTAAATGTAAATATAACTGAATTTCCTCGTTCCTTAAGTTAACTAAATTACCATTTACGTCTAATATTTTAATATTAATAGAACTTATGCTACTCTGGTTTACTGGAAAATAAATTATGTTTTTAGGTACTTCTATAATTCTATAACCAGGTGGAACATTAGGCGCGAATTCATGAATAATATGACTAGGTTTTCCGTTTACAAAAGATCCGCTAATGATGTCACATTCAACCCGGAGAACGGTTGTCGACAGAATGTTGACGGGAAAGCGAGATTCGTGTAATATATTCGCGGGAAGGGTTTCTGGTCCAAAACCTAATAATTGTCCTACGGAATCTTCTTTTTGAAAATGTATGACTTTCGAACAAAAGATAGTAGTTTTCAAAGTATTGTTATTACACCTTAATTCAAATGAACCATCCTTGATATTATCTTTTAAATAGTCTCTAATATCCTGAAGTTCGTAGGAGCCCTCTGGTATTTCTATCACCTCATTGTCACCATAGTATAGTTTATTATTTCTATCATCTACATTCGGTATAGAATTAAATGTAGAAAAATACAAAAGACCACATTCATAATCATTATCTAATTGTAAATTTGGCGAATAGTTTGTTGCTAAACTCGCCTTAGTATCCGATATAGACAGCGTGAAAGTCATTTTGGTAATGACAATAAGTACAAGAGATAAGTTCTTTTAAATGTTTATCCAAAAGTTTTTCAAATATTTTATACATAAATGTCCACAATTAACAGAATTAAAACTTTGATATATATTGTAATTGTAGTAAATATCATATTTATCCAAGTATCCGATTAACTCTAATGGCGGCTTTAAATCTCCAAAACTGTCAAAATACTCACAATAATTATTTAGTTTTACATAGGCTACCCAATGAGTACCTTCGTTTTTAGAGCTGTCTAAATTAATAACACCACATTCAATACGTTTAGGTTTTTTTGGTAACTGATTTCTCATATAAACACCTCTAAAATATGGAATACCATGTGCATGTTCTATAATATCCAAATTAGTAAGCGCGCGTCTAGGTAGCCTTTTCTTTAGTTTTTTGCCGACCGTAAAAATAAACCATTGCCTTTTTTATACGGTTTGATGTACAAACCTTTACCCAAAGCAATGGATTCCATTACTTTGTTATGGCGTTCAGATTCTTGTAAATTTTTCTGTGCTGATTTATAATCATTTACTGTCTTCGCGATACCTGCTGCTCCTCCAGCTAATGTGCCCAAAGCTGACAACCCCGCAAATATAGGAATTAGAGGCAAAATTCCTCCTGTTTTAGGAATTGGTATGACGCGCGGTAATCGAAATCCATTATTTTTAGAGAATAGCTTCTTTGCAGCCAGATAGGCAAATTTAATTGCAGACTTATTATTTTTTGGTTTGTATTTTTTCAACTGACTATATATTTTAGAGACAACCTTTTTGAAGCCTTTGATACCTGCACCTGCTTTTAGTTTTGTTTTCATTACTTTACTTACTATCCAGGAAGATAATTTTTCACCTCTTCCTGCATCTTTTGACCTAAGTCTTCGATTTGCCATGTTCAATAGTTCTAAATCTGCTTTATGGCGATCTTCTAAATTAGTATAGTTGGAATATGCTATATCGTGCTGCATACAAGCGTTATCTAATTTATTAATTCCTCTATCGTTCCGTGATAATCTTTCTCGTAGTCGTGTACCGGGACCGCAGTAATTATACCCTGGTAAATGTAACTCAAAAGGTAAATTGTTTATTACACTATTAATAAGTCCTCCTCCATGCATTACAGGTATACTAATAAAAATATAATACGTATCAACTAATTATATAGATTTATACGATGGATGTTTTGTTAATCCAACTATTTTCACTTTCATTAAGGCCCAACCATTTTACAAATAGCTTGTTACCTTTCTTTTTTAAAACTTTCTCAACTAAGTAAATATCAGGGTATTTTGTTTTTTGAAGTTCCTGTTCGTAAAAAGTACCTAAAATGATCTGTTTTCGTTGATCAACAATCTCATAAGTCGGTGGATTAGTCGAATTTACTTTTGACACGATAAATATTTCTGTTGACCAATTAGGGGTATATCCTTTTTGAAAAGTTCCTTTGTATTTGCTAATTCGCACATAATCTCCAACTTTGAATTTATTCCTTTTTACTGTAATATATTTTCTTGATTCCTTTATATTATTTAATATTAAAGATTCATTGTATTGATTCACGTCTTTTGGTTTATGTTTAGTAATTCGATGTACACAATTATTGTAAGAGTCAAGTATGTTACTCAACTGTTTACCAATCCATTTATAATTGCCAATGAAACTAAAATATTTATATAACTTGTTTTTCAAAGTTCTAATCAACCTTTCAACAATTGAAGCCTTTTTAGTGGAATATGTTGAATAATGGTTTATTTTGTATAACATCGTTAAGTTTCGAAAATCCTCATTATAAAATTCTTTACCTAAATCGGTTTGTAAATTTAATGGAATACGCCCATTCTTTTCAAGTACTTTTTTGAACGTGTTTGTTATTTCAGATTTAGTTTTCGTTTTAACAGGCAGTGCCCAAGCAAATTTTGAAAAGCAATCGATTATGACTAAGATGTACTTATAACCATTGTTGTCTTTTCCATAATTCTGCATATCAATTAAATCAGCTTGCCATAAATCATCGATACCTTTTAATACTACAGGACGTCTGTTAAAATTTTTTCGTGCTGCTTTGTGAATTTCGTCTACTACTTGTTGCTTACTCATTTTTGGTGACTTTTAATTTGCTGTTGGCAATGGCTTGATCTACTTCTCCTTTCATATAAAATTTTACTCTCATGAGATTAATTATATCCGTTTTTATTTTATGTAGTTCGTCTAATACATCATGTTTTGTGTAATAGTCATTCAGCAAATTATCGACATACTGCTTATTTACAGCATCATCGGAGGCTGATGGAGCCTTAACTCCTTTTAACCTTACTAAATGTAAATCAAATTCTCCGTTTTCTGACTTTAAGAGCTTGTGTGAATCCAATGATTCCGGTAAACGCAAACGTTTATGAACGTGGTGACCAAATTTATCTATATTCATTTCCTAGCGACTATCTCAACCAGCGGATAAATAAAGACTGTGAAAAACTTTCTAAATATCAGCATATATTTAATGAATGATATCACTTTCCCGCAACTCTTCGATAATAGATAGTATTTCATTGTCTAATCCTGTGTTTCCAGCATCTCGCGAAGCTATTAATAGTTTCAATCGATTAACTAATTCATTAGGATCATCCCAGTAAACATAATCTACATTTTGATTCAGCTTTTTTGTGAGTGGCAAACCAGATCCATGAGATATGCTTTCAGTGCTCACACAGTTTTTGGCCAACTTCATAAATAGAGGTCTAATTATTTGTGTATATTTTCGACCTTTATTACTTTTTATAGGCTTCATGGGATTATACTCACGGCGATGAGCATTTGTAGTCAATAATATAGTCTTATAATTTTGTTTATCATCTTCAGTTATTAATTCTAATTGCGGTGTTTTCTTAAACAATAATTCCATTAGCCCCGGAGTTTTTGCGAAAGTCTTACAACCAATAGAAATATTATGTTCAGTAACAAAAACACGTAACGTTCCCATCATGAGTTTTTCTCTCTCGTTTCTGACCCCAAAAGGAATGTTTTCTGAAGACATTCTTATGGGAGTAGTGTTGTCAGTCGATTTGAATGATAGACCGCTAGTATCAGGTTCCAGATCACTATTGTCTTCATCTTTATCAGGTTCCAAATAGACGTAGTCGCTTTTTTCTTCATCTTCGTCATTAAAATAGACATCGGATTTACGATTTTTCATAAAAACTGTATTGTTGAAGTCTTTACTGGATTGGTCGCTTTCGACATCATCACTAACATCGTAACTAGCCCGATGTTCCTTGCGTTTACTAAGAGGAGTGTAGCTGAGTCTTTGTTTCTTTATTTTTCTATGTGGTATTTCCATTTTTGTGTTTATAATTTGTTTCAGTGGCTCTGTTAATGGTTTAAAAACCGATTCCATTGCGAATTCGTTATTACTTTTAATGTCTCGCATCATCTTTAGTTTTCTTTTAACTGATTCAGCTGATTTTATTACTTGTTTTTTCAATGCTTGTTCGTTATCCATGTTTATACCTTACCAGGCGAAGCCTTAAGTTGTAATGATGGTATAATAATAAATTTAGTATTTTTAAATCATCAATGCAATTCTACAAATGTGTCAAATTTCATCCTGTAACATCCTTTACTCTTTTCACAGTCTTTGTTTATAACTAAGTAGCTATAGGGTACACTCCAAATCTTGGCACACATTTCTCGAAACGCTAACCAATTCATGTCTGTATTAACATGCTCTTCATAAACATGTCTCAAGTTCATATCGTCTTGTTTAAAAAGAATAATGAGATTAGCATTGTCCCGTATCAACTGCTTCGGGATTTTGCTATAGGTCTGGTTTAAGTAAAAACAATCTATATTCTTGTGTCTACCCATTGCAAAGTAATCTCTTATATGATTTTGGTTTTCACAAGCTACATCATCAAATATAATAATCGAATTAGAAGTTGCCTCATGAGGACTCAAAACCTCATCATTACCATGAAATTTTGTAAAAGTTACCTCTGACACCTTTCTAAAAACTTTTTCTAAAAATACGTACTTAGGTTGAAAAAGTGTTTTAGAGTAAAGGTATACATTTCTATAATGTAGTCCATCTTTATGTAATAGTAGACCAATAATTAAATTCGTTTTACCGCAGTTGGAAGGTCCAGATATAATACAACGAATAGTATTCGGTAAAAGTTTGCCGTGACGTGAAATCTCTTTTGAATAACCCAAACAAATTTTTTCTAGTTGCAATGAATGCGGTTGTTTTACAAATTTCATTTTGTAATTAATAATAATTCAATGTTTGACATGCATGAGCCAAGGATCCCTGCAGAATGTAGACATATTTATTACATTAAGAGTTTTATACGTATCACGCTTAACCTTTTTCGTACAAAACGCTCGACGTCACCCGTTAGTCCGTTAAGCGGAGCGTATGATTCCAATCGCAATCGACGTCTTGCGATAATTTGATCTTGCGTTCTAATACAACCAACCGTCGAATGATTGGGAATTCCGGCACGCACGAAACAACGAAAACCGATTGAGCATTCTAGCTCACTTTCAAACGTCTAAAACCGATTGGGCATTCTGGCTCACTTTCAAACAGCGAAAACCGATTGGGCATTCTAGCTCACTTTCAAACAACCAAAATCGATTGGGCATTCTAGCTCACTTTAAACAGCGAAAACCGATTGGGCATTCTAGCTCACTTTCAAACAACCAAAATCGATTGGGCATTCTAGCTCACTTTAAACAGCGAAAACCGATTGGGCATTCTAGCTCACTGTGCGAGCGCAGCGAGCGAACGAGTGGAGCGAGTGAAAGTGAGCCAGAATGCCCAATAATCACCTACTAACCTTATTAACCGACTTCAAAAAAAGGAGGAGGTTCTCAATTCGTCGGAATCTTTTTTTTTAGTCGATAAAAAAAATTACTTGTATAAATGTACCAAGTGTACTCGTATGCAATAAATGATTTTGACTTTGTGTAGAAAGTCCTTTATCGATAAGTTGTTTGCTTAAATTGTTGGTTTTGTTATTTTATATACGTACCTATAGTTTTGTTTTATGGTATGTTTGAGTTGACTGGCAAGAGGTCGGTATTTATTTAACATTCAGGTAAAATATATATATATTCCTTGTAGTTATACATATATCTATATGCTAGATTTCTGAAACAATATGTGACTGATAGTACAAGGTAACTTCATTCAACTCCGGCACAACGGAAATAAGTACTTTGTGTATACGAGTAGGTACATACCTACTAGGTACTTGGCATGTTAAAATTACAAATACACATTTAGATAACTACATTGATATTAACTGTATTGGCAAATTGATATTAAAATACTGTCACGGGATCTACCAACATAAATAATATCAAGAACTATTGTAGTATGTCTTCCTCGACACACGCCGCGATGTATGTGCGGCGGCTCCTGGCTCTGAGCAAGACATGAACGAACACACCGACAGGGGCCATTCATAACACGCTTATGAAGACATTCGCAGGAGCGCGCTCTAACAATGCTTGCTCTACTTTATTTATATTAGTCGGGGAGGGGGAGGGGGCGGGGTGATTTATGCGCGACGGCGCGTCACGGCGCGGGCGCGGGCGCGTCACGCGACCTGATTTATCGCGCACGTGCAGCGTGCAGCGCGCGACGTGCCCGCGGGCGCCTGGAAAGTACTTCTACTTACCTGCACTACCTACTCCGAGCTGTGAGACACCCCCAACTCACAAGCGCAACAACTGATTAATTTCTATCTTAAATAGTCCTTTAAGACTGACATGCAAACAGACATGAAATGTTTCTTTATTTTTTAAAATAAATAAAACTGCATCCACAGGCTTTTGAAAAGTTGCTTGCTCAGGCGAGAACTGAACCGAAAAAATACGACCCTTCAACTCAAAATTTGGAATTTTACAGCTACAAACGTAAATAAGAAATTTTCAGGATACATAATCAGATAAAACGATGTTAGGGGGCTCTCCGGTCGTCGTCAGGTGGCCAATTAATAAATCAGTAACAAGAAATCAGTAGCGGCTACAATGCGCGGTTATTACTGCGGCGGCGACGCGCCGCGGGACGTTGCTGGTGTCGCGCGGACGTTTCCTCCATTTAGATTAATTTATTTGTACGAGTACGAGGGTGCGGCTCGTAAACATGTCACCCGCGAGATGCATCGCCCCCGCCTCCCGCGCCCCCCGACCATTGTCTAAACATAGCCCGCGGAGTCTATCGCCTGCTAATTGCTCCCTGGACAAGCCTGTGATCTCAACTAACAGCTGAATTGGCATTCGAGAATAACATTCCACATTCTTACACATTTGAAGGGGTCGCTCCGAACTCAAATATTTCAGCTTCAAAGTTACGCGGCTCCGAGATTTACTTGTGGAATTTACATTTCAATATTGATGACAAAATCGTCAGTTAAAACCGTATTTCGATACCTGCAAGGTACAATACGGTACCTAACTACTTATATGATGGTATGTATATATATAGTACTTACTTTTATTATTATACTACATAAAATGTCAAAAGTTTTTTTTTCAGTGTTTTGAGATCTGATAACTCGATTATGATAAAAATTAAAATTTACAATAAAATTGTTGGCATAGTGTATCGATTTGTATAGCAACAGCTTCATTCGTTCATTTAACTGAAGTATTCCGAAATTGTAGACAAGGAAACCTCGCGTGACGTCACTGTCATTAAAGGGGCTGTCGCCAGCTTCCAATAATACATTATGCAATCCATTGATGTTGATCCAAGTAGATTCCACATATCATCATCAGGTTATTTTTGTCTCCACTGCAGGAACACAACCCTCTCTCATCTGCCGGACTCACTCCCCGCGGTGGCCAGACGGACATTTTGTTCCATCATACATTACAAATATGTAACTCTAGCGGTTTTGGCGGCGCACGCCAGAATAGCTCGCAGATGGTAGATTTTTTCCTACTTACTTGATATTTTGGACAATTCACACAATATCTTTATAAATTGTAGCATATGTGTTATTCTGATGTATAAGCTATATTATTGTAAAGTTTCATTAAAATCCATTCAGTAGTTTTTACGTGAAAGAGTAACAAACATCCATCCATACTTACAAACTTTCGCGTTTATAATATTAGTAGGAAGGATGTGGCTAACTTCACGAAAGACCACTGGTGGCCGAAGGGCGTGGCGGATGGCAGACACCGACAATGCCATCACAGCGCCACGATATGTGACTACTTCATTGTTCACTAACATACCTACTTATTAAACTCCACTGACCTGCTACGGGACTTGTCTCAAATAAAACAGTACAGCGTACATCAAACATAAACATTGACGGCCCCGTAGCCTAGTCGGTAGTACACCTGCCTGCGAAGCTCGGGGTCGCGGGTTCGAATCTCGTCCAGGGCAAACATTCGTGTGATGAGCACTTGTGTTTGCCTTGTGACTGGATGTTATATATATATTATGTATGTATATCAGCCGTCTGATACCCATATTACAGGCTCTGCCTAGTTTGGGATCAGGTGGCCGTGTGTGAAATGTCCCCACATTTTTTTTTAAACACGAAGTGCGGGTTCCGTCAATTAAATTTTTACAGTTATTCCAACATACCACCGATAAAAATATGGAAATTCATAGATTAGATTAGAATTCTTAATTTTTTTCCTACATGCATGAATGAAAATACATAAGGGCATACGCGCCCATAAAAAAGTTTTTGCCATCGTGCCTACCTACATGTAATTTACCCACAGTTCTACACAATATATAAAAATGAATGAGTTCGGCAGATTCGCGAAATGGCAGATTCGCGGTACGGCAGAAGCTGGTTTAGGCAGAATCGTGTTTGGGCGGAATACAGTCGGCATCCGTCGAATGTTATTTATTCAAAACATGTATGTACATAATTTACGAGTATGAAACCTCTTTGCTCTATCGTTGATAATGGCCACTTATAGGTACAATGACAGATTCTTAAAAACAAATATTCCCAACGTCACGTCATTATATATCTTGCGGTGAATCTACTATTCAGAACTTTGATTCAGAATAAATATTATATTTTAATGCGACTATGAGATTGCCACAATAAACGCTCTAAAAATAGTATTTCCTGAAGTTCAAGTTTCTGGCTGTTTTTAATGTCGTAGGAGCAGAGCCGGATTAACCATGTCGGGGCCCCTAGGCAATGCACGTGTCGGGGCCCCTTTACCGTGTTCTAACTTCCTGAAATACAGTTTTTCTACCACAATGCAATGCTCCGCAAACGTGGACTGCTCACTTTCAATCCGACTACGACTCCGACCCGAAGCCCACGCCCACGCCCAGGCCCACGCCTACTCCTCTTTTCACTCTAAGAAACATTTTCCAAAAAGACCCGGGGCGCGGGGCCCCTTACTCAACTGTCTAATGGATAATCCGGCCCTGCGTAGGAGTGTTGGACAAACAGACCGCCTCGTTGGTCTAGTGGCTTGGTTATTGAACACGAGTGCCAGATGTAGTGGGTTCGATTCCCACTGGGAACAGACACCTGTGGCACAACATGACAAATAAATAAATAATAATAATCTCACGTTGGGTTTAGATGACTTCATCATGTCAGCCCCTAGAAGTCCACTGCTGGACATAGGCCTTCCCCAATGAACGCCACCACACCCGGTTCCAGGTATCCAGCCGGTTCCGGCCATCTTCTTCAGGTCGTCGGTCCACCTGGCGGCGGGGCGTCCCACACTGCGAGTGCCGGCCCGCGGTTTCCACTCCAGAACTCGTCTGCCCCAACGGCCGTCTGCTCTGCGGCATATGTCTCCAGCCCACTGCCACTTCAGCTTGCTAATTCTACCGGCTATGTCGGTGACCTTCGTTCTTTGTCGAATCTCCTCATTACGAATCATATCCTTCAAAGAATCCCCGAGCACAGCCCTCAACATAGCATGACTTATGATAAGTGGTTTGACAACACGTAGTGATGTAAGTATATACTCTGTCGCTATGTATTTCTAGTTTTCCTTCTGAAAGGTTGCCTGGAAGAGATCACCTAGGAAGCGGTAGTCGATAATAAAAATGACGTGAATAAATGTACCAAGTGTACTCATATGCAATAAATGATTTTGACTTTGACTTTGAGATCGCTTTAAGCGATAAGACCGCCTTTGTACACTTTCCAAAAATGTGTACCTACTTTTTTGTTATTCTTAATTTATGTGTGTAATAAAGAGTTTATGGAGGTCTCGAGTTGGAGGAAAGTAGAGACTTACATGTTGATGATGTATAATAAGAATATTAATAACATTCCTTTCATAACATTCATTTCCGGTAGAGTAGAATAGGACCACTCCAACTCTTCCCGTGGATGTCGTACAAGGCGACTAAGGGAATACATTATAAAACATCAATCAGGCCTCCCCAACCCGTCTGGCCAGCGCGGGGAGTGTAGGCCAAATCCTCCGTCTGTCTCCGGCAGATGAGAGAGGGTTGTGCTCCTGCAGTGGAGACAAAAATAACCTGATGATGACTGCTTCGTATAAGGATCCGCCAGCCCCCCTCCTCACCGGGTCCGACCATCTCGTCGGAGCTCGTCCTCTTTCCCGCCCGCCCTGCACTTGTCCCAGGATGACGAGCTTCTCCAGCTCGTGCTTGGAGATCGCACAATGTGACCGAAGAAGCTTAGAGCATTTCCATTGCAGATAGTGGAGAGCCGTTTTACGCCGTTGCTACTTTAATTTAAATAAACGTAGTAGAGGGTGATGAATGGGTGCGCGTGGACGTTTAACGACCTTAGGAATACGCTCCCAAATGGATAACCAAATGTGTTCAATTGTTCTCCCGAGATTAAGAGCCGCTCGGCGCGCGGCATTCTTGTGGAATTTATCGGCGGCCGCGCCGCATCTGCCGCACAGATATACCCCGGATTAAAACACAAAGGTACCCATACACCTACCGGGGCTATCTGCCGCCAAGTAAGTGTCGCGACATGTATTTTTAGCCGCGCATTAAGTTCTAATGTTGTTCCGACACCACTCGTGAGTCGCGACACACATCCTGATCGTTGCATAAGGAGAGAATACTTGTCCGAAATATCGCCTACAATGTAACCGTTTTTACAGAACACATTCGTTTACTTTTTTGTGCTGAATTATGCTGTAAACCGTAACTAAGTCTCAAGTTATCGTTCCCGACCACGTTTTTGTGGTTGTAGTGTGGTTCGTCTAAATAGAGCCATCGGCTTATTTGGTTCGGCTCTCGCGCCAGCACTGCCATCAGAATAGGAGAGAAAACAATTACTATATTTAAGACTAAGATGCAAATTTTAGTAGATGCACTTCAACCTATAAATTTTTTATGACCAGAGATCGGAATAAGATTTGATGACGTTTCTTTTCCCGCGATTTTAATTAACTGTGTTAGTGAAAATCATCGGATGATTGGTGTAATAATTAATAAGTAGGTATTCAATTTAAAATAGATAATTTCATATTATTTGTATTTTGTTTTACTGCTAAGCAGGATGCGTGAAAAGAATTATAGATTACTAGCTGTTGCCCGCAACTTCGTCCGCGTGGACAACTTAAAATCACAAATAATTATGTTTTCCCATGGGAATAGGATGTTTTTTCTAGATAAAAACTATCCTATGTCCTATTCCAGGATCTAACCTATATGTGTGCCAAGTTTCATTACGATCCGTCCAGTGGTTAAAGCGTGATTGAATAACAAACGTATAGTATGATATGATTAAATGAGCGATGTGGAATATCTCTATATTATGTAATGTTTACTGTATGAGTTTATACATTAATGAATGTCATACAAATGATTAATTCATTTTTCGCTGTTGGGTTTACGCTTTATCTCAATCTCACCTGATGGTATCTAAGTGACGATGGTAATAAACCTCGGATAAATCTCGGAATATCCATATTGTTACATACATATATAATGCTTAATGCCTTGGTCCCAGAGGTGTAGGCAGAGACGATGGTTCGCCACTTTGCGCGATCCTGACACACCTCACTAGCCTCACTCACATTCATCAACCTTTTCATGTACCTCCTTTTATTCACCTCACTGCGGACCTCCATATTGTTATTTATTAAAATATCCCAAAAAAAGTATTCAAATAGAAAGAAAACAAACAAAAATATATAATCCTAGAACAAAATGGCATAGAGTACTTAAATACCAGTATTAGCATGGAATACTTAATAATTGATAATGGCATGGGTATAGGTATGAATGTCGGCCGGCATTTGGTCTCATTTATGGATCGTATTTTCACTTATACTGAAATGAAATGAAATAGTTTATTTCTTATATATACAATACAGCTAGAAACTTAATAAGTGCAGCATTTACATTACTGAAAGTAAGTAAATTGGTTACATTAAACCATATATGCCATGCCGTGTGGTTTCCGGTAGAGTAGAATAGGACCACTCCAACTCTTCCTGTGGATGTCGTACAAGGCGACTAAGGGAATACATTATAAAACATTAATCAGGCCTCCCCAACCCGTCTGGCCAGCGCGGGGAGTGTAGGCCAAATCCTCCATCAAATGATTGGGGGGGGAGGGGGGTTGGGGTTGGGGGGGGGTTGTGTATAGGTGTGCACGATGTATGTATGTATGAATGTTTGGTTGTGTTCATAGGTTCAAGTATATTTAAGTAACTTATCAATCATCATCAGGTTATTTTTGTCTCCACTACAGGAGCACAACCCTCTCTCATCTGCCGGAGTAAAACGGAGGATTTGGCCTACACTCCCCGCGCTGGCTACACGGGTTGGGGAGGCCTGATTGATATTTTATAATGTATTCCCTTAGTCGCGTTGTACGACATCCACGGGAAGAGTTGGAGTGCTCCTATTCTACTCTACCGGAAACCACACGGCAAGTAACTTATACTTAGGTACAAGTAGGTTTTGAAAAATGTGTCCATTTCATCAGCTCACACCCTGTGTTTATGTTGCATGTAGCAGATGCAATTTAACACATAACTGAGCGTGCTATATTCAACAGTTAGTCATTATCCACTTCCGTGCTGTCGCAGATATCTGTTCTAACGTTCCGGAGCCACATTCCACATGCCACATGCCAGCGCCACGTGTTGCGGCACGCTGTACGTGTCCGGGAGCCGGGCGCACACATTAGCCGCCTTGAGCCGACATAATCCGCCCGCGGGACCGTAGTCTCAGCAGCCGCGGAGGTAACTTTACTCTGCCTCTGCCTGTGGTTAGCCCTGTGGCTCTGCCTGTAGGTTAACCACAGGAAGAGGCTCCTCCGCCGCTGCTGACACTACGAGTTCTTCTACCACAATGCAATGCTCCGCACGCGTGGACTGCTCACTATCAATCCGACTGCATCTCCGACCCCGAAGCCCACGTCAACGCCCCCCCCCCCCAGGCCCACGTCTACTCCTCTTTTCACACTAAGAAACATTTTCAAAAAAGATTCTGGGCGCGGGGCCCCTCGGCAGTTGCCTACACTGCCTAATGAATAATCCGGCCCTGCCGACAAGGCAACTGAAGGATTAATCCAGGTCAACTTCAATACAATATTGTTTATTTTATAAAAAAATAAATATACAGGTCAATCACAGTAACAGTTCATATTATGCGATTTCTAACCATGCGTAAAGTACGAGTATGGAGTACGCATTTTCAATTAAATAGGCTGAAATTGCCGGGTGTCAGCCGGAACCACAGGGCCACCCCCAACCTATCTCTTATCTTCCTATCCTGGCGACACTTCGACCCTTCAGGATCTTTTGTGCCAAACCCCTGACCACCGACGGTGCCCCAAGCCGATTTGGTGGACTTCACACACGCCTCAGAATTTCTTCTTCGGCATATGCAGGTTTCCTTACGATGTTTTCCTTCACCGAAAAGCCTGTGATATTATAAATAAACCGTACTTAAGTTTCGTAAAACTCATTGGCACGGGCGGGGTTTGAACCCGCGACCTCATGAACGTGAGGCGAGTGCACAACCAACCGGCTACCACGGCTCCTAACCATGCGTAAAGTACGAGTATGGAATAAATTTTCAGTGAAATAGGCTGAAATTGCCGGGTGTCAGTCGGAACCACAGGGCCACCCCCAACCTACTCGTGCATGTCATCAAATCGACTAAGGGATTGCTCAGGGACGCAGCAGAGTTCTCTTGTGTACATGAAGATCATTACTGCGATCAGAGCCGGATTATCTATTAGGCAGTGTAGCAGTTGCTTAGGGGCCCCACGCCCTTTTTTGAAAAATTTTCTTAGAGTGAAAAGAGGAGTAGGCATGGGCGTTGACGTGGGCTTTGGATCGGAGTCGTAGTCGGATTGAAAGTGAGTAGTCCACGCGAGCGGAGCATTGCATTGTGGTAGAGAAACTATATTTCAGGTAGTTAGAACACGGTAAAGGGGCCACGGCACGTGCATTGCCTAGGGGCCCCGACATGGTTAATCCGGCCCTGACTGCGATCACCGAGGCTTATGTTCAGCAGTGGACTTGTTTTGGCTGATGATGAGGCTGACATTTTGATACGCCATAGACCTGGAGCAAAAGGATAAAGGTGTATATATGGGCACATTCACCAAGAATGATTAGTTACACAGTTTTTGATAAAAATAAAGTTTTACTAAATAAACTGAGTTTTTTTAGTAGGCCGGAAGTTACGTAGTATATGAACGTAAGCGACGATATATTTATTGGTGGGGTTGTCGTAAAGTACGAGACAGGGTTACGGAGGGGGTAATCTTGAACTAGAAGTTTCAGTAGATTCCCCTGGCACATTTTATTTCAAAATATTTGTTAAGAGTGGTAATTTATCAATGTAAGTTACTTATAAGTTTCTAGTTTCAACAAAGCTTTCAAAACAAAATGCTCCAGGGGAACTGAGACGCGTATTTTGAAGATTAACCCCGGGTCACCTCCGGCCTAGCTTGCTGACGCGCGGGATTACCGCGGGCGCGGCGCCGACACGCGCGGATTACACGTCATCACTTAACTTGTTGCAACAGCCGTCAGCCTCCTGGCGCGGTAATCCAGACGAGGTCGGGGCCAGGGGCCCGGGGGGGGGGGGGGGGGGGGACGAGTTAGATAAACAAACAAGGGCGCCACGACGATGTTTGCTCAGACACATAATCCCTTCACGAGCTGTTGAACGTTTCAGACAAATTGACTCTCATGAATAGTGGAGACAACCCAAAAATAAGTCGCAGCTATTAAACTCAGATTCTTATCGATTCATGCATTTCCGAGTTATTTTCAGTGGCAACGAAGTTTCGTAACCAGTTGCCTGAATAATTATTTTTGAGCTTTTAATACATATTTTTCAAAGGTGTGAAAATAAAACGTCCATCTGTAAAATTAGCATTGTATTTTTAAGTCCAGATGGGTTTTGGGCTTGACCTCAGTCTCACCTGATGGTAAATGACGATAAGGCCTAAGATGGAGCGCACCTACCCAGAAGATTCACCCTCCCCTTAAAACAGATCCAAGTTATACTTATCCGGAAATAATGACGCTTTATACATACTTTATTTATACATTATAAAACATCAGTCAGGCCTCCCCACCCCGTCTGGCCAGCGCGGGGAGTGTAGGCCAAATCCTCCGTCTGTCTCCGGCAGACGAGAGAGGTGCTCCCGCAGTGGAGACAAAAATAACCTGATGATGAATGACATAACCAACCCTGAGAGTGAGCACTAAGTTTAATAACACGGACAGTTACAAGGCACAACTTTACATGACGAGCGGGAGCGGAAGTGGGAAGGGGAGCGTAATCTGTATTCCATACGAGCGGAGCCGCGGGCACAGCTGGCAGAGAGTTCTATTCCTTAGCAGTTCGCATTATGAAAGAGGAAGCGAAATGCTTCGTACGGGAGCGTGGTGTGCCTACTACTTAAGGATGGAGTCCCCCTCCACATCTGGGATGGGAGAATTAAATCATTCCCGGGTACATAAGACCGCCTAGATGTACAAATGTAAGCTATAGTTTATTACTGTAGCTATGAAGAGTAATTGATTTGCATTGACCGTGATGTAACCTGCATCTGCGCCGCGGGCGAACAAAGGCCCGCCACCTCCCATAGTCCTTTCAATCTTACGGTTATACGGACCGAATCACGTTGGGGGGGGGGGGGGGGGGGGGGTACTTGCGTTAGAGCTCTTTCCCGGTGCACCCTGCTTGATCCCCTACAAGTTTTCTTCAGTGTCCCTTCCATTTCACTGGTGCAAATTCCGGCAGCCAGCCCCTTTCTGGGGATTTTACTTCATACCACATCTCTTCGCCGTCGGGCGGCTCCTTTCTTTCTACACGCGGGCGAACAATGACTCGGTCTGGTGTGGGCCGGGGGCGGGCTCGAGAAGCACATAAATAAAGCTGTGGTCGCGCGACATTATAATGGCGGGCCGCGGGAGATAGCGCGGACAAAGCAGATGGTGTCGCGATATTGTGCCACAAAGGGCGCGTCGTTTTGCTCGCGGCCCGAGCCGAGTAGCCTCCAGCCTCCTGCCTCACCCCCCGCGCCTCCCCGGCCGCTCCGCGCTGACGACGTGTTAATTCCACGTGCGGAGCTCTCCGATGTTATCGCCATCTCTTCGGAGTACATTTAAATACATTTATATTCAGTATTCAAACAATATAATGATACTTGTTAACAATAGCACCACTCAACAGACGTGAACCCGTCCTACCATCTTTTGTTAAACTTGAAACATCATTAGGCAAGAAAATACTAAATATTACTAGGTAAAGAAGCGCCGCTCACCTCCCCCCGCCAGTTTAACATCGCCCGCAAACAGAGCATAGCAGGCAGTATGCCTGCCAGTAGTATACAAATATTTTCAATAATAATATAATATAATATGTCAGACATTCACACCAATTATCCAGTAGCAAATTAGGCGGAGCCTGTGTTATGGTTACTAGATAACGGATAAACATACTTAAATAAATATATAAACATCCAAGACTTGGGTACAAACATTCATATTCATCATACAAACATTTGCCCCTAGCAGGATTCGAACCCGCAACCTCCGGCGTGGCAGTCCAAGAACTACCCGTTCCGCCACAGAGGCCGTCAAAATATTTACATGTACGGACAGGCTACCATCATCATCATCAGCCTGCAAGAGCCGACTGCTGGACATAGGCCTCTCCCAAGGCGCGCCACTGAACCCGATCTTCGGTTCTGCTCACCCAGTCTCTGCCAGCCGCCCTACGTAGATCGTCGCTCCATCTAGCCAGGGGGCGTCCCACACTACGCTTGCCCAGCGGTCTCCACTCGAGAACTCATTTACCCCGGCGGTAATCGCTTCTCCGACAGATAGACTTCACTGTAACAAGCATCTGTTCGCTTGTGTGTCGGGCCGGGGGCGTGGCTAGGCACAGAACCTGTCGCTGTTCAGCTCCAGAGAGCGCGGCATTAATCATAAGTTGCGACGGTTCACACAACCATCTCCCTAATAACCTAATTATTTGTTGCAGTTTCAGCTGCTGCTTCGCTAATGAGGTGGTGGCGGTGGTAGCGGGGCGGGGGTGGGGGCGGGGGCGCACGTGTGGCGGACGCGGAGTGTTCCGCTAATGAGCTCTCACTTCCGCGATGCCATGATTTCTCGTTTCCTCTGTACATTGCCGACAACAGGGCAGTTTCAATATTATTTCATGACGCAATCTAATGTTGTTACTTACTCGGTCGTCAGCTGAAACACTGCTGAACATAAGCCTCCCCAATAGAATACCACTTTTGCTGGGCTGTGTATTGGACGATTTGCCATAAACACCTCGCTCGGCTGGCGAATTGGTGATCGCAGTAATGGTCTTAATCCTACATCCTACTAATATTATAAACGCGAAAGTATGGATGGATGTTTGTTACTCTTTCACGTAAAAACTACTCAATGGATTTTAATGAACTTTACAATAATATAGCTTATACATCAGAATAACACATAGGCTACAGCTTATAAAGATATTGTGTGAATTGTCCAAAATATCAAGTAAGTTGCGAGCTATTCTGGCGTGCGCCATAAAATTATAATTTTAATGTCATAATGTTAGTTCTTTTCTACGCCACGCTAATATAAGCTACTCGAATCCTGCGCAGACGAAGTCGCGGGCACCAGCTAGTATACGTATATATAGGAGAACGCTGCTTAACCTTGGTCGCCTTGACGAAGATTCTAAGCCGGAAACCACAATCAGTTCATACTTCGTCCATATCTAAGTACGTACATATTATTACCGCACAGAATTAAATTTTTTTCCAAGATCAACGTACTTCATAATCAGAGCACACTGCTGGAGATAGGCCATCCCCAATGAGTCCCACCACACGCCGCCACCTCCGCCCTCCTCCTCAGCCGTTTTCAGGTAAGAGCAAATACCCTTCCTCAACATGACTGTCAAGATTAACGTTATATTTATTTAAGTTACCTATATTCTACCAACGATCTCTATCTACTACTAGATGGAGCGTTCCAAACAATCGCTCTGTTCCACGCAAGTAGCCGCAACTCTTTCACATTCACTTTGAAACTTGTGTAATAATTAAATATTCTGCGTAGTAAATCTACTCAGAACATTTAATTATTACTAAATATTGACATTATTTAACCGTAGCGTTAATATTTAGTAATAATTAAATGTTCTGCGTCAGTGAACTCCACTCGAACCGACTGATCCGACTACGTGAACTATTTTTCCCTTTGGTCTGATTCATCGAACTACGAAGAATCTCACATCTTTTTATAATTCGACGGCGAGGAATTGTTAAGTTTCCGGAGCCCCATCGGTAGGAGCAGGAAGCAATACGAATATTACTAAGGAATATTCTCACCCCACTAGAGGAATGGACAGCAACTGTCCTCCACAGTATCGTAGGGCTAGTGGGTACAATAACATATCTTCACTCGTACACCCCCCCCCCCACCACACACATATACACAACACACATACACACCCGCACATATAAATACACTTTCTCACACACGAACATATACAACACAATCTTATAGTAAATCTTATAAATAAAATCGTAAACATCGCGTGTCTGTACATTGAAGATATTTGCAAAAGAAAAATTGGGGGGTCTAAGGATAAGCAACAGAACACATTTCGATCATTTTTGAAATTTTTGTCTGTTTGTCTGTTTGTCTGTTTGTCTGTGAGTTTGTGCACGCATCACTTAAAAACTACTGATCGGGCTTTGATGTACTTTTCACAAAAACATGGGGATTAAATTAACTTAACATTTAGTCTTTATTTCATAGCAATCGGCTAACTCAATCAAAAGTTATAGAGATTTTTAGTTTTCAAATACATTAGTTAAGTAAGGTTAGTGTGCAATATATTGCAGATAATAGTATTTCCGTACTATTCAGATTGCGATGAGTTTGGATTACATGAGAGGGGGGAGGGGGGGAGGGGGAAGTTGGGAGGGGGAGGGGAAGGGAAGCGGAAGCGGAAGCGGGAGCGGGAGTGGGAATGGGAGCGGATTCTGTAGTTCACGCGAGCGGAGCCGCGGGCACAGCTAGTAAATAATAAAAATATGCAGATGTGACTGTTACTGCCATAGAAGAGCGGGGCCCCCTGGCACAAGTATTTTGCAAAATACTCAATAGGTGGCCTCCAACCACTGTATCATAATAGCTTAGGAACAAATTGTGAACGAAAATAAATATTTGATTTGATTTGATTACAATATGTCATCAGTTTACTCTCGTCGTGTCGGCCAGGGCCCGTCGGCGGCCGGCGGTCGGCGCACATGCTCGCGTTAGCATCACGCGGCGTCACCACTAATAGTTCTGCCTAATGGCGTGTCGCAATAAAGGTCATCAGGCGAGCCGCTCGTCCAATTAACGTCACGGCGGCGGCGGCGCGTCTACTGAAACCGGAGACGGCGTTTTTGCATCGCGCGTAGTCCCGCCGGGGGCAAACAAACCGTTAGCTGCAGCGAGCCGAGACCCGCCACCACGTGCGCCGCCCCGCGCCCCGCAGCCCCGGAGCCCCGCGCGCGCACACACTGTGTCACCGGCGGAGAGCTCTCAGTTCCGGCCCCACCCCGGTAATCACCTCCTCAGTTCATTATAACGCCTATAATTAGATTACCTCCGAACAATATCTCGGAGCCACATGTCATAATAATATTCAACTCTGATTTACCTTGCGAGGATGATGATAAATAAACACAAAAAGTTAGCCGATCGCCGCGTAATGACTTCCGAGGTACAGACTGTAAGGATCCGTGGTAGCCGGTTGGTTGTGCACTCGCCTCACGTTCATGAGGTCGGGGGTTCAAACCCCGCCCGTGCCAATGAGTTTTACGAAACTTAAGTACGGTTTATTTATAATACCACAGGCTTTTCGGTGAAGGAAAACATCGTAAGGAAACCTGCGTATGCCGAAGAAGAAATTCTGAGGCGTATTTGAAGTACATCAAGTCGGCTTTTGGGGCACCGTTGGTGGTCAGGGGTTTGGCACAAAAGATCCTGAAGGATCGAAGTGTGGCCAGGTCTTCCTGGCCCCCTAAGAAGATAAGATAAGATACAGATTGTAAACCAATTACCTATTTACAGTGTTGGAGAAGATAGTTGGCATGCGTCGTCTATATTAGTACAAAGATTTCGCAGTATTTATCTCAACCGTTTGGGACGCTGAGAACTCTTGGTTAAGTCGACATTGTTTTGTTTACAGTTTTGTTTTATATTTTATTTTAAACATAGCTGGCTTTTGGAAATACGTGGCAAACGGCGACCAGTGAAGTGACATTGTTAAACAACACAACATAAAATAATTTTCTGATCCGGCTCGAAGAACCAAAATGTAAGAGTGGTGCACCCCTACAATTAATTATCCGTAGTTCGCGACGGTACACCGATAACTACGGTGGTGGTGGATGGTGGTTTTGAGAAGTAAATGTTAAATATGTTCTTAAATGTTAAATAATAGTTTAATTGAAATGTTAATGTTGTTTTGTTAGTGAGTTAATTAGAACTGAGTTTAAACTGTGTAACTATGTGCGAGGCGGGCCGGGCGACATCAGCAGTTTTACAATAATTCTCACACGCGGAGCGCGCCTCGACCAAAGTTCACGATGTGCAATTCTGATTGTACAGCATCTTTTGGAAATACGTGGCAAACGGCGACCAGTGAAGTGACATTGTTAAACAACACGACATAAAATAATTGTAATTATGGCAAATATCAATTTTACAACCTCTTCTAACAACCGACATGCCAACTCACTCCTCGAACACTGCTGTCTTATAGAAGTGTCAGCAGGCATTTATTTCTACCTAGCTGTGCCAGGTCCAGGCCAAGGCCTGGGCCCAGGTCCATGTCCAGATCCTTAACTCTCCCTTCAACCCTCCCCTCAAACCTCTTTCCCTCGTCTCTCCAAATGAAGTCCTCGTAACTAATCCATCGCAATCCAAATTCCGACCAACATTACTTTGTTGCATACGTATACCACAAATACATCGTAATCGGGTAACTCAGTCAAAAGTTATGCGAATTTTCAAACACTCAAATTACACTGGTACCATACCGGCTCCCGCTACCGCTCACGAATTAAGTCGAACATTTACACCGCAGTGTATGCGGGTTTTCGGAATCTATAAATTCGCATAACTTTTGATTGACTCCACTGATTGCAATGAAATAAAGCCTATATGTTACACCAAATTATGCCCCATGTTTTTGGTGAAAAGTCCATCAAAGTCCGATCAGTAGTTTTAAGTGATGCGTGCACAAACTCACAGACAAAATTTTCAAAAATAATCGATATGTGTTCTGTTGCTTATTCTTAGACCCCCCAATTTTTTTTTGCCAATATCTTCAATGTACAGACACGCGAAGTTTACGATTTTATTTATTAGATGTATTCGTTTTGCACTACATAGGCGACTGAAGTGAATTCTGACAAGATGCGTCCACATTAATCTAACACGAGTTCAGGTGGGGTTCCCCAATATTTCTGCGATAAACGTGTAACTTTATAATGTGGATATTTCCTACTGCATCCACTTTGGTGACCCCGAGTCGGCTCACAGATGGTTCCCACGCCTCGCCCGGCCCGCGAGCTTTTTGCTCTCTTTGCCTTCCTTATGTGTCTTTGTTCACGCATGCCTTTCAGAGTCGTTCAGTAAATTATTATTAAGGTTTCTTACTCCTACTACCAACATAGGTATACCTCGCCGCAACCGCCGCCCTCGATGAACAAATTAATGCAAATCAAGGCACTTTGCGTCCGTGCGCTCGGTAGCCTTATAGAACTGTTCCACCGCTTAACAACTCACTTCCAGCTTCCAGTCCAGTGACGATCGTCTCGTCTCGCATACGTAATGGCTCGAGGGCGGCAGCCGGCGGTGTACCTTCACCGGGACACGCCACTCGATTTGTCGTAAACAGCTCGCGAGACAATTAACCGTTTAGTGTCCCGGGGGGCCGCGCTCGGGCTCCGGGGACCGCGCTGGCTGCTCATTCCCGCTCCGTGTTCCCATTTACTAGTCCCGGAAGATGTCTCACTCCGTGGGAAACGCGACGCGTGCGAAAGCGCACATCACTCGGCGCATCGAGTCGCGACGCAGCAACCGATACCTTCCACTCAATTATAATATTTATGTGGCTGTTAACGATCCATTAGCATAAATTGGGAGACGACAAATTTGACGGCGTGACGAGAGAGCGCGTTGTTTTGTTTCAGTTTATTTATTGTTCTCTCGGTAGAAGCGCTTCGGAAACCGGCGGAATGTGGGTGGCCAAGAGCGGTGCGTCGCGAGTCCACCAGCGGCAGGCGGTTGCGGCGGCCGGGGACAATGTAAGTGCCGCGTGTTTACAAACACCGGCTGCACTAATGGCGCTATTTCCGTTCTGCCGATGCTGTGCGCTGGGCAGCTCCACTCTATTGTTTATTTCGATCTCCCGGCGGCGGGCGCGCTGCGCGCGGCTCCGGCGGCTCCGGCGCAGCCCCGCGTGAGTAACGGCCCCGCCGCCGCGGCACTCACTAAGAATAACACTTACAATGACTCCATTTTAGGAACACATTAATTTGTGATTAAACTTGCGTAGCGCGAGACGACCACCGCTCCAATTTATCATTTATAATTATACACCGCTATATATACAACGCGTACACCCGGGCGCGCGCGGCGCGTTATAAATGTGTTCAGATTCGTTATACGACATGTTTGGAGGATGACATTCAAAGGAATCTGCTGACTGATCGGATATGATATTTATCATTTGTCGGTACGACTCGCTTTACTTCACTAATAAAATCACTGTTAGGTATGGTTAGAGATGATGATTGGGAGATTAGTGGTAAACGGGACTGACTCGCGAGCGGATGGCGGAGATCACGGATCGCAGATCGGGGATTGGGGGTCGAGGTTCGGGGGTCGCGGCACTAGGCAATCCGCCGCGAGGCGGGAAGAGTGAAACGAGCGATATCGCGGGCTCGTTAAACTTTATTGTGGTGGACAGATAAAGAGGCGCGGCACAAATAGCTGGCGGCGGTCGGCATTAGCTCCGCCGATAAATATCCGCCGCGTCACCGCACCTTCCCCCCCCCCCCGCGCACACTGTATATCTGAAGATCACAAATGTTATACCGTGGCATTCAGATACATAGGATTACAGCATATGTCGCACTACTAAATGCTAAGATCAAGTGTTTAATATGTGATCCTAGACTAAAACGACTCTCTCACTGTCAAATCGTGACAACAAGGTGATTCAATACTTATTATTAGTGCAGCAGAACAAGATAATTACAACAGAAATAAGACTATTCTTTTAAAAATATTTTTTTACTAATTCAAATATTGTAATAATTCAATGAAAGAATTCAACGGGTGCATTTCCTTATACCTGTGGTTGTTAATATTACAGTGAAGGAACTTTGATACTCTACTGTCTGTGATATTAAAAAGTATTTAAAAATGGAATTCGCTGAAAACGACGCGTCATTTAATACCAAAAAAATGGTTGTCCTTTTTTTCATCTATTGTTACTCGTGTAAGACTTACAACTTGGATTGGAACAAAAACGAAACGCAAAAACAGGACGATATTAAGTATCCGAACACGGTTTTACTACTAGTTGAGTTCAGCTAGTTGAGTTGAGTTGCCGTGTGGTTTCCGGTAGAGTAGAATAGGACCACTCCAACTCTTCCCGTGGATGTCGAACAAGGCGACTGAGGGAATACATTATAAAACATCAATCAGGCCTCCCCAACCCGTCTGGCCAGCGAGGGGAGTGTAGGCCAAATCCTCCGTCTGTCTCCGGCAGTGGAAACAGAAATAACCTGATGATGATGAGTTCAGCTTTCAAACTTTTATTAGTGTCTAAACCTACAGTTTGAACTAGATTTGGCTGATTTCACTGTTAAATACATTGGAACAATGTTGGTCAACTAACTGACATTTTGTCTTGGTTGCTGTATGTTAGCTGAAGTAATCATTTTTATGACCATTTGAAACAAGATAAGAATAGAATAGAATATTCATTTAGGTATTGGCTGCAACAAAACACATACAGTACAACATTACATACAGACAGAAATAATACAAAGCTATATAAGACTAGAGTCGAGTGCACACGCCGGGATCACGTCACACGACTTGTCGGACGATAATTTAATATTACACTCGCTTGCATGAAGAGCAGAAACAACGCGAGGAACTTACCCGACAAACCGGGAGTAGGACCAAGATAATGAACCAGTTAACAAGTTGAGTTTAGTTCAAGGGAGCGAGATGTTGGTGCGCTCGTATATAAAGCTGGGACCTATGACTGTTCACGGATAACAAGACCTTATTAAAACCAACAATTGTTTTTTGAAGTGTAGGTTTTATGTCGGTATATATAGGTTCCACAAATAACGGTAACTTTTCTTCATAATTTGCACTTCCGCTGTTTTTTTTTTACCGTCATCATCATCATCAGGTTATTTTTGTCTCCACTGCAGGAGCACAACCCTCTCTCGTCTGCCGGAGACAGACGGAGGATTTGGCCTACACTCCCCGCGCTGGCCAGACGGGTTGGGGAGGCATTGCGTTTTTTTTACTGTATTAAGTGGCAAATGGGCAGACAGAATATGACTATTTAGTGTCAAATACCCGATTATTACTTATTAATTAATAGGTACTCGGGGTTTCTTTAAAGGATATGATTCGTAATGAAGAGATCCGACAGAGAACGAAGGTGACCGACATAGAAATGAATAGCAAGCTGAAGTGGCAGTGAACAGACGAGTTATGGAGTGGAAACGGTAGATCGGCACACGCAGGGTGAGACGCCCCGCCGACAGGTGGACCTGAGGAAGGTGGCCGGAAGCGGCTTGATGCGGAGGGCGGAGGACCGGGTGTGGTGGCGTTCATTGGGAAAGGCCTATGTCCAGCAGTGGACGTCTAAGAGCTGACATGATGATGATGAATAGATACACTAAATGTCGTCGCTGTAATGTAGCTCGTTGATGTCTTTTATAAGGCCGCCGTTCAAACTCTTAATGAAAGAATTCAACGGGTGCATTTCTTTATACCTGTGTTTGTTAATATTACAGTGAAGGAACTTTGATACTCTACTGTCTGTGATATTAAAGCAAATAGAAGGAGGTATGCGAGGTTGTGAACGTGCGATCTTAAGTAATGATAGTGATCTCTCTCTAGATTGCGAGCTCATTTGCGTTGCAGTCTTTTACTGCAGATTAGAAATCTAGTTACTAAATAACATATCATACATTATAAAACATCAATCAGGCCTCCCCAACCCGTCTGGCCAGCGCGGGGAGTGTAGGCCACATCCTCCGTCTGTCTCCGGCAGATGAGAGAGGGTCGTGCTCCTGCAGTGGAGACAAAAATAACCTGATGATGATATAACATATCATTGACCACGCACGAGCACCCTACCATAATTTAGTCAAGTTATTTTATTGGGAAAAAATCTGTAAAAGCCGTATAATTCGAAGTTGCAAACACGTCCACGGCCGACTTACGGATAGTGCAGCTGCGGCTCGACCATCACTTTTTTTAAATCTTTCTTTAAACAGCTATGTCGCTCTATTGGTAACAACACAGTTAACAGACGAAATCTACATGACTAAAGCCTTATTTCTTCTGTTAATTCAAATCTTAACAAATCTATAAAGTGCCTTGGCAGCATCTGACAGTGGGAAAACCAAGGCACTGTAACATTGACCCATATTCAATAAATTAGAATTATTGTATATGTCGGCGAAATAATAAAAGAGGAGCTGATTTGGAGGCACAGTGTGTGCTCGGCGCGCCGTTCGGCTTGGTTCGGCGATCGTCGCGAGCACGCGCTGGGTAGGGCTGGCGCAGGCGCAGACTAGAGACGGTGTTCGCTCGATACGCGTGCGGAGCGCAGGCACTACACGGACGGATCGTCTGCCTTCTAAAATCGTTATTTGATGATGTAGTATAATTTCATGTAGTGTCATTGAAGCTAGTAAATGTGTTAACTTTGTAACGGCATTAAACTTAATTTGGGAGCCCACATTTTCGGCGGAACCAGGAACATCAGAAGTGGGACTCGAACCCCACGCCCTCAGAAGAGGAACCTACGACATATATATGTATTCTAGAAGACTCATTCCGGACACTCCATCAAAATGTGATAAACTCGACCGTCGTTACTTACAACTGTAGACTGCTGATACACGAGGCCCTTTCACATAGTCCTCAAGGCCGCAGCTGTGGCCTTAAAGCTGTTGCGTGTGATCATGTCACTCGATCATACTACAGAAAGTTTAAGAATCACATCAAAAAACAACTTCGAAAAAAAGATACTAGGTATATAAAATGGTTAATATTAGTGTTAAACGTAGAGGCTAAGTATGTAGGTATGTAGCAATGAGGGTGATATGTTCAAAGCAGAACAAACTCTCTATAAATAGTAAAAAGGTAGTTAGTAAAAAGCCTATTATAAAAGAGACGATTATTTGAATGACAAAGATGTCTGGTATTAATGTTGCTTCAGCTTCGCACACAAAGGCATCTTCTGGGTAAGCGCGCTCCACCTTAGGCCTCATCATCACTTACCATCAGGTGAGATTGAAGTCAAGCGCAAACCCATTAACAAATAAAAAAAATATTGTATACAAACAACGATCTCTATGTACTACTAGATGGAGCGTTCCAAACAATCGCTCTGTTCCACGCAAGTAGCCACAACTCTTTCACATTCACAATGAAACTTGTGTAGTTACTACGCAGAACATTTAATTATCACTAAATATTGACGCTAATGTCAATATTTAGTACTAGCTACTTGCGTGGAACAGAGCGATTGTTTGGAACGCTCCATCTAGTAGTACATAGAGATCGTTGTATACAAACTTGATTTTAAAAGATGTGTTGCGTGAAGTTTGTTGCGCCGACGCTACTTCACAGCGCTAACACCTGGGAAGCCGTAGTCGATAAATTGGCCGACAGTGGCCACTCACCATCAGCCCGTAATGTGAGGTTCTATTCGTTTGTAAATAAAACTACTCGAGTGAAACGATCACAGTAGATAATGGAATTTATTTTCACATGGTTGCGTCATTCACGTAATATTAACATTACGTCGTAATAAGAACAGACAAACACGTTCGTTTTACGATTAGCGAATCGACGTTAGTCCAGTGTACCAGCTGCTGGGTGCAGTGAGCTCTGTAATCAATTCCAATAGAAGTCGCCAACGAAAACTAACGCTATTTTGTTTTGTTTTCATTTTCCACTTCTATTGGAATATACTACACGATTCCCACGTGTGGGCTAAGTGGGTCCTGTCATTTATCAATACAATGGACCCGATTCTGAAGGTCTTTATCTTCATAATACTGTTTGACAAGGATAGCAACAGTTTTAGTGCTGTCAAATTTTAACGTTGTGCCTTCAGAATCGAGCCCAATATTTTCAGAATACACAGTTATTCTTAATGTAAGCAATCACTATACTGTGTAAATTTAAAACTTTTGATAGTTAAATTATAAAGTAAAAAAAAATGAAACGGAAGTTAATAGACACGTTAATGATTTTCATAGTTAACTTAAATAGTATAGTTAAAATAACTAACATATTTAGGTGTGTTCATTAACGGAGTAATGGGCAGGAGCCGCCCGGCAACTGAGACACTGGTTTATACATAGTTTAGTTTACAATGTTACATAATATGTACGAGTGGTTCAAGGAACGCCGCGTCTCGCTAACACTCGTGAGAAACGTCGTTCAACAATAATAAGGCATGACTTGAAACGTGACGGCGCGCGGCCGCGGCGGTGCCACGCCACCTTTACAAACTAATGTTGCTTCATTATAACGGTAATATTGCACAAAATTAACTTGAGTATTGTTTGTGTCACATTACAAACACCGCAATAAGAGTTGAATGTGCATCCACCGATTATTCAGCTCCGGCCGCCGCCGCGGAGCCCACCGCCGCCGCTGCTCGGTACCTACATTACCTACGGCGATCTCCACGCCGCACCACACTGTGCACACTGTGGACACCACAGAAATCCATAAGATAAAACGGTTATCGCCATGTGTTTACTTCAATACCGCGCGTGTCGATTTTCGGACAAAGCGCGCGTGTCTAGTGAGGAGATGCAGTTACCGCTCGGCCACGACGTTGCCGCTGCCCGCGGCAGCTAGGAGCGGGGCGGCGAGCGGCGAAAACAAATGTACAAAAATGTTAGCAGCACGCCACGAGGCGCCGCAATCAGCGGCCAACCCTCCGCCTGCCGAAACCGCGCCGCTCACCGCGCCGCGTCCCGCTAAGCCAAAAGTCGTGGCAGAGCGGTTAAACAGTCAGAGACCGCTAAATGCGGGTTTTGCAGACTTTTTGTCGATGTTTAGCCGACCCTGACTCGTCGCGAAACGAGTAAGCCTTTGATAGCTTTTGCAATATATTGCAGATTGTTGGCAGCGTGTCGCGCCCACTTCACTTTTCTATCTTGATATAATTTCTGTGGTGCACACTTTGCTCACTGTGCACACTTTGCGCACAGTGCACACTTTGCGTTCAGTGCACACTTTGCGCACAGTGCACACTTTGCGCACAGTGCACACTTTGCGCACAGTGCACACTTTGCGCACAGTGCACACTTTGCGCACAGTGCACACTTTGCGCACAGTGCACACTTTGCGTTCAGTGCACACTTTGCGCACTGTGCACATTATGCACACTATGAACAGATCACGATATATTGCAACATAACTCGCTAACTAAATACATTCTTAGCAATAACTTTATAATAATGTGTATACATACGGGCGCGTGTATTTACATTCATTAACATCACGTTATCTCTCCGTCACAATAACTACGTGTTTGTACGCAGACCACCCCCACCCCCCCCCCCTCTGCCCCCCGCACCGGGCACGGCGGGTACGGGTAAGTGTGCCTGCTGCCCCGGAACAAACGCACTTCCTACAATGATTATTAAATATACAATATTTTATACAACCGCTTTTATCTACTTCTGGTTTACTGTACTGCCTCGTAGTACGAGTATGTACGAGTATGTACCTAGAGTGTGCAATTGGTATCGCAAACTAATCAGTGTTTATGTCATGTCAGGAAATTCATAAAATAAGTACCTACTCATTAGATTTACTATCAAAGTTTAAATGGACCAATAAGTTGTTTTATTTATATGCCGACGGACAAACTACGGTTAGTTACAGCGTCTAATGCAGTCTGTACGTCTTTTAATTATTAGGTGAATATTAACTGCGGCTGTCATGCCCTTCCCTCTCTGCGAGTATGCATCATTCAACAATTTACTCGTAAGTCTTGTGTTCAAATAAATTCTTTAGACAACACTATGGGTGCAACCGTATTAGATTCATTTTAGATTCATTGGGTCAAGAGCGAGAAATATGCGGCAAAAGGTACCTTTGAAAGTTGCGATGCAAGTAATAAACAACATAATTTTCTCAGTAAAATGTCACGACACTGTGAACTATACGATATTTGAGAAATTATAACTTTACATCGGAGCCATGTTGGACATGTTTAAAAGTTCAGTAAGTAGTTTACATATCCGATGGAATAATGACGTAATTGCAATTAAATTTCAGCTGAAAAATTGACGTTATTGTTAATTGTAAGGGCACAATTTCAAATACTAATCAAGATATCAAGTTTCAACTGAAACTTAATTGCAGTTATGTAATGACATTTCATAACTGCATTCCACCAGATGTGTGGTTTGTAAAAATATAGTCGGAATTCCAGTTAAAAATCTGTGATAACATAAAAGGAACAAACATCATGTAGACGTCTGTCACGACCGCTGAGATATTTGTAATCAAATTAATTTTACCATTTGTCTGTTACCTAGTTAATTGGCAACACTAAATAGAAGTATACTGCCAAACCAATTTTAAGTCGCTCAACTGTACGCAGCCAGAATTAAATAAAAAATATAATTTCAATTGTGTCCTAACATGAAGGAACTCAGAGAAACAATTTTGGGACAACTGACATCTAAAATTTTTTTTAAAAATATTTTAATGAAATAAAAGTAGATATTTTCACAGAACACTCGATTCAGAATTCAATTTGATGCAAGGTATATACTCGTACGAGAGCCGTAACAACAACAAAACTAAACCAACTCAGTGTTGGGGGACATTGCGAGAATGTGTGGGATTCTTGTCCAGCAAAACACTCATATTTTTAGTCCCAAAAGCATATTATAAACGCGAAAATTTGTATGAATGGCTGTTTTTTACTCTTTCACGTAAAAACTACTGAATGGATTTTAATGAAACTTTACAATAATATAGCTTATACATCAGAATAACACATAGGCTACAATTGATAAAGATATTGTGTGAATTGTCCAAAATATCAAGTAAGTAGGAAATACATAATAATTTGTGATGTGAAGTTGTCCACGCGGACGAAGTCGCGGGCAACAACTAGTTTGATATAATGCTGGCTAATTTTCTTGTAGGTATTTACACTGTATTTAATACACTTTCTAAATAGGTATTCAGGACAGAAACAAATTGAAAGCTCGTACAATTTTGCGTTGTTTGCGGCCACCCATAGCTTATAACTACCGACTTTATTGTATTCAGCTTCAGCAGATCGCCGGCCGGCGCGACGGCGCATTTGAGACAATCTATTTTAAAGGGATAGATAACTTAGAATTCTTCACCAGGTGTTTACATCCTTTTGTTTACAAACCAAATAAATTACTTGTAAGACTGAGGTCTAATGATATTACATGATTTAATGATATTACAGTAAATTCCATTCCAAATCAATTCAACGCATACGAAAACAAGCGCATTTGCGTCTCGAAAACAAAACAAACAATAGAGGCATTCCGAAAGGCAAAGCTGACATGGTAATACGACACCTGGTTGTGCTGCTTGTGTCTCTTCATGTACAAGTTTCTGAGACGCAAATTCATTTGGAATGGAATATGTGGAAGTAGTTTTAACTTCGTCACGGAAGTAATACACTCTACGCATCACATGACGTTGCACTTTCTGCGACGTTGCTCGCTTCTCACAACAAACTCGTATAGTATTCTTATAATAAGCAGGTAGTAACAAGCTGCTTGTAACAAACTGCTTGTAACAAGCTGCTTGCAACAAGCTGCTTGCAACAAGCTGCTTGTAACAAGCTGCTTGTAACAAGCACCTCCGCCCCTGTGTGCACTGCTCGCGTATTGTTCGCCACACACACCACCTTTGGTACACACGGCCAGCACCGTCGTGCTGGCAAATGTTTCTTGACATTAAACTACGCACAATAAATTTACACTAAAACGAGAAGCTACTGCGAAGCCTATTGTCTAGGTACCTATGTAAAATCACAGTGGGAGGATCCCAACATTTGTTACACAAATACTACAGCTAGCCGACGAGTCACTGTGACGTCACTCACTGTCCGCCCCGTGGCCCCGTGGCCCCGTGGCCCCGCGGTCACGTGGCCCCGCGGTCACGCGGTCACGTGCCCCCCCGCGTCGCCGCCGGCTCGCCCTCAGAACCAGTACAGGTCCTTGGACGTGTCCTGCACCTGCGCCTCCAGACCTGCGCACACACAAACAAACACATTCATTGTCGTTTATATTACATGCAGGCATGCTTTAATTGCGGTAGACGAGATCTCGAGTGGAGACCGCGACTGGGCAAGCGTAGTGTGGGACGCCCCCTGGCTAGATGGAGCGACGATCTGCGTAAGGGGCTGGCAGTAACTGGATGAGAGGAACCGAGGATCGGGTTCAGTGGCGCGCCTTGGGAGAGGCCTATGTCCAGCAGTGGACTCTTTCAGGCTGATGATGAGCGCAAGTGTTATTTGGTACGTTTCTTTTATCAACATTGGGTAGGTACTGCAAGTAGTTATTATACCTACTAGTCCTCTCAGATACCTACTCTAAAGTAGACCGAAAGAGATCCCTAAGTGTGATAAATCCGCGTTTGTACACAATTGTATTCCTATTTGGTATTGTTGTTGTTGTTAATTTTGGTACAATAAAATGTTTACATACACACATACATCAACATGCTTGTACGTATATATACATAGGTATGTACATATTTAGCAAATACCAGTTAGCCCCGTGCATTATAAATAGCTATTTTTTATGAAATTTCAAAAGTTACAACCTCACTACATCTTTTTTTCACAATCTTTTTTATGTGGCTTGTGACTCGATAAAGTCAATGCCAGCCTCGTAAGGAAACACCAGTTTGTCACGTTATTCCGACCTCAGTCTGAGAGATAACGTAACGAACGTACCTATACAAGTGTTTTGCCTTATCGGGTAAGGGGCTGCTCAATATTATATTGCCGTGTGGTTTCCGGTAGAGTAGAATAGGACCACTCCAACTCTTCCCGTGGATGTCGTACAAGGCGACTGAGGGAATACATTATAAAACATCAACCAGGCCTCCCCAACCCGTCTGGCCAGCGCGGGCAGTGTAGGCCAAATCCTCATCAATCCATCCATAGATAAGGGATTGCACCAGGGACAACAGGAGCGTTCTACTACGATCACCAATCCTCCAGCCAAGCGGGGTGATTATGGCAGCCCCCAATGGATAGCTCACCAAAAGTGCATATAGGGCAGGAGAGGTGTTTATGTCCAGCAGTGGACGTATTTCCGCTGATGATGGAGAAATAAATTCTTGAACGGAACATTTGTTAAACAAAACATCACTAAAACCCCAGTTAAGTTTAAAACAATAGAGCACCTGATGATCCAGGTAGTTGGTGAATTACAGCGAGACGTTAGTCAAAGTGAAAGTCAAAATCATTTATTGCATATGAGTACACTTGGTACATTTATACACGTCATTTTTTTATCGACTGCCACTTCCTATATTTCATTCCAGATTAATAGTCCTATGAAAACAAACGCATTTGCGTCTCGAAAACAAAATACACAATAGATGGTGTTCCTAAGTGGACCGCAAAGTTTACTTGGTAATACAAACCTATTTTTGCTGCTGGTGACCCTTTCATGTATATGTTACCGAGACGTAAATAGCGTTGGTTTTCATAGGACTATTAATCTGGAATGAAATATAGGTGTTAGCGCTGTGAAGAAGAAACGGCGCAACAAACTTCACGCAACACATCTTTTAAAAATCAAGTTTGCATACAATTAATAAAGATTTTGCGAAGCTGAATTAACATTAGTACCAGGCATCTTTGTCATTCAAATAATCGTTTATTTTATAATAGGCTTTCTTACAAAGTTGTTTTTTAATGTGAATCTTAAACTTTCTGTCCGTCATATTTAAGATGTCCTCTGGTAGTTTGTTGTAGAAGCGTATACATTGCCCCGTGAACGATTTGCTGACCTTACTTAGTCTTAACCCTGGCATATACACATATACCGGGCGTTATATTTATTACAGTTATTTTAAATTAGTTAGTACAAGGGGAAAATGCACGATGCCGGGAATTGCTTTACTTCTGACAATTATGATTTTATTTTGGTTATTTCGACATTGTAATCCTGCGTAACATTTAACTTGCATTGACATTAATTTAATGCAATATTAATTTTAAGCTGTATAATTAATACAATCAACGAATATGGTAACGACGAAAGTGTTATAAACATTAGCGGACGGTAACGGAGATCTTACGAACTATGGACGACGACCTCTGTGGCGGAACGGGTAGCTCTCGGACTGCCACGCCGGAGGTTGCGGGTTCGAATCCCGCTAGGGGCAAATGTTCGTATGATGAATATGAATGTTTGTACCCAAGTCTTGGATGTTTATATATTCATTTAAGTATGTGTATCCGTTATCTAGTAACCATAGCACAGGCTCTGCCTAGTTTGGGACTGGATAATTGGTGTGAATGTCTGAGATATTTATTTATGTGTATTTAGACTCCATTAATTTTGGACTTTCTGACTGTATCAATAAAACTCTATGGATTTTGTTTTTTGATATGATATTCATCGTTATTCCCTTTAGGTACCCTTCAAATAATACAGTTTGATTATTTGTAAATATTTGAATCTTTTTAAAGGAAGACTGAATAGGCATCTTCTGGGTAAGCGCCCACCTTAGGTCTCATCGTCACTTACCATCAGGTGAGATTAGGGTCAAGGACAAACCCATCAGGAATAAAAAAGCCTATAAAATACATCAACGTGTCAATGTTTAGAAGAATTTGATTCTTTTAATTTCGCTCGCTAGTATAATAATACAGAATGTTTTTTTTACACATCTGACCGGTTCGATTCCCGGCTCACGTAAATTTTTTTTAAATGCAGTTCAACCTTATTTTAAAAAATTAATTCAAGTCTTAAAGTAAAATTCCCTATGTTCAGTATTTCAGTAGGTACTTTCCCTCCGTGTCACACAGCCGTTGAACGCCCGGTATATATGTACATGTGCAAGGTTACTGCTACCGAATAGTTTTGCCGATTTTACTGGCAGTGTGTAGGCAGAGTGCACGCGGGGGGCGGGCGGGGGGCGGGGGAGGAGCGGCAACGTTCCTGCGGGAGTCGCAGGGGCGGCGCGGGCCGCGGGGCGGGCGGTAATTGACGGGCGGCGCGAGTGATTTAGTAGGCGCGGGGTGGGGCGCGAGGGGGGCAGGGGGCGGGCCGGGGCGGGCGGGGAGGGGAGGAGCTGCCCCGCCCCGCCCCGGCCGCCACCCCGCGCCGGACATCACATTACATTCGCGTCCCGGGTTCAAAGAATGCCGCCCTCGGCCCGCCGCCCGCCGCCCGCCCGCCGCCCGCCAGGCTGTGATAAAACCTTATTGCGTACAATTATATTCCCGTCCTGTTATGGTATATTAAATAGGTACCAGCTATTTCCCGAAATGATATTTGTTTCATAATGTTAAGGAGAACACTTTATCGATCTATCAATTCTCTCTGTATGTTTGTTACCTCATCACGCAAACACTACTGAATGAAAGATGCGTTTTCACATTTGTCTTGCTGGAGGTCTGACTTACAATCTGGTGCATATTTCATCTTGATACACCACTTAGAACCTGAGATATTAATAAAGAAAAAAAATTCTAGAAGCCACAAAGAAGTATAATTATTGGAGTGCGATGGGAATTGAGAGAGGGGAACGGATTCTGTAGTCCTCGCGAGCGGAGCAAGGGGCACAGCTAGTTAAAAATATATGTACATTTATAGGCCTGGGCACTGTCAACTCCGATCACATTTCCGCGGCGGAAAAATGCACTTATTTGTACAAAACCGGTCCCTGTTTTATGCGGGGCTAGTTTAGGGTGCGCGTGTGTATGTGGGGGGGGCCGGTGGGGGGGCCCGGTGCCGGGCGCGCCGCGGGGGGGGGCGTGCGGCGCGCCGTACGACCCGGGGTGAACCTGTGGTATTTTTCAATACTGTCCCCCCACATGACACTCGCGCCCCCCTCCCCCCCGCGCCCGCCCCCTCCGACCACTACCCCTCCGGTGCTCTCACTTCAACCCATCCGGAAGTCCGCAAGTCAATATTAGTCAAAAACCAAAATTATGTAGGCATAGGCGTCTAACTAGGAAAGGAGTATATACCTACGAGAATCGTGTTTATTCTAAACTTGGCGTAGGTAAGCACCTAAACTCGGTTACAAAATGTAGATTTTTCACTGCACTGTAACGGTTATATTAAATATAACTTAAAGTTTTGTAACCGATTTCAGGTGCTTACCTACGCCAAGTTTAGAATACAGACGATTTTCGTAGTTGTTCGTATGTCTGTCCGCTGTCAATTTGTCTTTGCCTTGTTTTCTACTGACTTTGAGCAACTCTATTGAATCATACAGCATAAACTATTTAACTTAATAACCTTCTATAATTACAATTTCCTATGTAGATATTCCCATGCTATACGAGCTCGAGGTATCAATGTGTAAGATTAAACATCTCATATAAAAAATTATCACCTATTATATTGAATAACTACCTATAACGTGCGGAAAAAAATACAAGAAAATGCAACGATCTTTATGTAGGTACTACTAGATGGAGCGTTCCAAACAATCGCTCTGTTCCACGCAAGTAGCCACACCGCTTTCACATTCACAATGAAACTTGTGCAGTTACTGCGCAGAACATTTAATTATTACTAAATATTGAGGCTACGGTTAAATAATGTCAGTATTTAGTAAATAATTAAATGTTCTGAGTAGCAACTGCACAAGTTTCATTGTGAATGTGAAAGAGTTGCGGCTACTTGCCTGGATCAGAGCGATTGTTTGGAACGCTCCATCTAGTAGTACATAGAGATCGTTGATTGGTACTAAAATTGGCTATAAAACTAAGATCACACATCTATATTAACATACGCATTTATGAGTTTTGTTCAGATTTAAGTCAAATTTAAATTTTATAAATATTAACACACAATAAACATTAGAAAAAGTATAAAGATAAGCAAAAGTACGTACTTAGACCCCGGAAACTAAAATCATGTTTTATTTTTTTGCAGTCGACTTCCAACTGCAGCTCGTACTCCAGCATGATGTTTGTCTGTTTACTAATTTCGTATTTATTACCCTCGTCCTTTTGTGGCGACCTCCGTGGCGGAACGGTTAGCTCTCGGCCTGCCACGCCGGAGAATACGGGTTCGAATCCCGCTAGGGGCAAATGTTCGTATGATGAATATGAATGTTTGTACCTAAGTCTTGGATGTTTATATATTTAAGTATGTGTATCCGTTATCTAGTAACCATAGCACAGGCTCTGCCTAGTTTGGGACTGGACAATTGGTGTGAATGTCTGAGATATTTATTTATTTGTCCAAATTACATTTACCTACTGGATTGAGAGTTTTATCTGGGGAAAAGTTTAATGAAATCATCTGTACGCACAAATATAAACATACATATAATTGCCGTGTGGTTTCCGGTAGAGTAGAATAGGACCACTCCAACTCTTCCCGTGGATGTCGTACAAGGCGACTGAGGGAATACATTATAAAACATCAACCAGGCCTCCCCAACCCGTCTGGCCAGCGCGGGGAGTGTAGGCCAAATCCTCCGTCTGTCTCCGGCAGATGAGAGAGGGTTGTGCTCCTGCAGTGGAGATAAAAATAACCTGATGTTGATACATATAATGTGAGTAGCCACATCAACAACAAGCGTGGAGCAGGGACGAAACAAGTCGTTAAGGGGCAGAGTGGTGACGCATGGTGACTGCGGGTGGCGCGGCGCAGTGGGAACCCTGCGGAAAGGTTGTCTGGAAGAAATCGCTTTTAGTGATAAGATCTCCTAGATATAAGTTACTTTATTATTGTATCTTTTATTTTTTTATGTGCAATTAAGAGTAATTGAATTGAATTGATAATAAGCAGAACAGGAGGCGAAGGAAATTAAGAAGTGTGATCAGTACGTCGTACGTTGGTTTGTCTGCCTGTACGCTGTACCATACAATCACTACAATATAATACAATCACTGTCTAAAGTATATAGGATAGGCTTCAAATTCAAAATTCAAAAAACTTTATTGCGATACACAGGTGTTAGAGGTTATATAGGCTTTTTCATACTTTCGAGGTCATTTTCAGCCGTTGGATCTCCGCCGGGAATCGACTTGGGCGATATCCGATGCCGACTGTCCGGAGTTCGTATTTTACTAGTTTATGGTATCACGGGGAGAAAAGCTTTGCGACGTTTATCAGGATCGCTCAATAAGGCGATACATCGTCTCTGCCTACCCCTCTGGGACAAAGGCGTGAGCATTGTGTATGTATGTAACTTAAATTGCACACACACTTGTACTTTACTAAATAATGTTATTGTTGCCAACCATTGTTCCACATGGGATACCAAGTTAGATTTCCGACTAGTATTCTATATAGGTAGCCGGAAGAAAAGTTTTTCACATCTGGTTATTGAAGAAACTTAGTTTTCTAAAGCGGCTAAACTCAGGAGAGCGACGTGACGCGATGGCGTGGGGAATGTTATCAATCAATCGAATGGGCGTTTAGTGAAACAATAGGGGAGTGCGGGGGGCGGGGGCGGGGGCGGCCGGGGCGGCTCAAGAATTTAATTTCCCTCCGCCCCCGCCACCCGCCCGCCTCGCAAGCAAATTAATTTTAATCGCCGTCATTAAGAGAGCCCCTTCAGCCCCAGCCGCGATAGCTCGCGCTGCGTTTCATTATACGCGAGCCTCAACCGCCGCTCCCTTTCAACTCGCCGCAGTTTTTATTTCATCAGCCGTCCGCTACGATTACTATCTTCCCTTCGCGATACGACGCGCCAATTACATATAGGTATATTTATATCCCCGGAATTGGACCTAGAAATGACCGCTACAAGTCACGCGAAGTTTTTCCCGCGACTAGAGACGGGCCCGGCCGGTGCGAGCCTCTAATTAGCACCGCAAAGCCGCCGCCGCGCGCTGCTTCGCTCCACCGACCCCCGAGTGGATCAATTGCAGTAGCAACAGATTATTAAATAGCTGCATACCAACGATCTCTATGTACTACCAGATGGAGCGTTCCAAACAATCGCTCTGTTCCACGCAAGTAGCCACAACTCTTTCACATTCACAATGAAACTTGTGCAGTTACTACGCAGAACATTTAATTTAGTAAATAATTAAATGTCATGAGTAGTAACAAGTTTCAAAGTGCATATGAAAGAGTTGTGGCTACTTGCGTGGAACAGAGCGATTGTTTGGAACGCTCCATCTGGTAGTACATAGAGATCGTTGCTGCATACACAGTAGGTACGAGTAAGCAGTGTGCAGGTAACATAGACGCGGCGGCGAGGGGGCACGGGGGCTCGGGGGCTCGGGGCGCGACGGAAGAGGGCTCAAAGCGGGAATGCTTTGTTTTGTCACTCTGACGGAGCGCTTAAATCATCACAATTAAAATATCTCCGCCTCGCGCGGCTGGCATCTCTTTGAAAATTAAAATATACGTACACCGCGCCGACCACGAGACATGTTTGTTCTCCCGCGAGCTTCGCGTCGCTTCTCATCTCAACAGACATGACAAATATTCCGCTATTATAACATCTTCTGGTCGTAATTGATTGTTTGCTTTCATCGGCTTCCGTAGCCTTTTTATTAATATATACTCTTTCATTATTAATTATAATTTTATAACGATGTTTTCATGTGTATTAAAAATTGATACAGATTTTATTCTATCAAACATTATCCCTTTCACTCAAAACGTATGTATGTATGTAAACGCTTTATTGTACCAAAAATAACAACAACAACAACAATAATAACGTAGGAATTCAACTGCGTACAAAGGCGGACTTATCCCACTTAGGGATCTCTTCCAGTCAACCTTGGAGTAAACGAAAGGAAAAGTATAATGCTTTTAGTACCAAATCTGGATAAACGTAGGTATATACGTCATGCGATTGTATTTCAAATAGTCCAATCCATTACGCAATGTTATCATCAGCTTTTACTAGCGCGCTGTTTGACGTAGACCTCCCCCAGGGCGCGCCACTAGGCCCGATCTTTAATATAATACCCAATTATCAAAACAAAGTTATACCAGATTATCTGAACCACAGACTACACGCGCATGAAAGTATTCCAGTCAAGTGAAGAAATTGGAGAGGAATTGAATCAAGTAGACGTCACCTTGTTATTAAATTATTATATTAAGTACAGAATGCAAATAAACAAAGCTCTGGAAAGAAACTGTCAAAAATATTGAAGATACTAAGATAACTCAAAGGAGACTTTATTGCATTTTAAAAATATGAAATACTGCATTTAAAAAAGTTTACCTGAATGGATGCAACGCGAAACAAAGTCCTCATGTATTTTTATGGTACCAATTGATAGAGTAACTCATGGATCTAGCATTAGTGGAGTAACTAATATGAATCAAATATCTGAATGAGCATAAATTAGAGTAAGACAAAGTAGAGTGGAAATGGAGTAACATTCACATACAATCACTTAATAGAACATGAAGAATAATGATTGTAATGAATAAGATAAATCAAAGGTAGGGCCCTGTGCCGTTGGGTTTGTTGCCACTTCTTCCCCTCGGTTATACAGGTGGAAGTGGAGTAGCTTTAGGCAGAATTTGACGTCAAAAAGAGAATAATGTATTCCAATTTTGAAAATAAATATTTTGATTTTTGATTTAGAACACCTTAACCATAGATAGCATATTGTTCCCAAGGTTTACTATTATGGTAGTCAAGAACAGAACTGGCAAGGACGATCAAAAGGTTACAACAGACGCAAGACTTGCGTGCGCAATGATCCACAGCTGCATGAGAACGACTCCATCAGCCGCCCTGGACATCCCAGACTGCCGCTCAGCTGCAGAAAATACAGCTGTTTGATAGTTCCAAGGTCGAGGCACGGTCTGGATGGGCCTTCTACTTAACGGACAAGGCGGGACTCTCCAAGACTACAGCACAGTTTCCCAAGTCTTCTAAAGTCATGGCCTGGCACAACCAAGACCATTTGCGCGGTGGCTGTCAGACTACTCAAACAAGCAACCAAATCAGCTGCAGCAAACCTGGACAAACCACTATGCTTACCATCAGTAGGCACGGGTACCCTAGCTCCTTGTCAAAAACACAAACGAGGAGTCTGAAAGACTGTGGAAAGTCCGAGAGCAATGTGAGTACAGACGCGCCCTATGATCCGTTACGAGAAATCCGCTCGCGTGAATATGAGTGTATTCGAGTCAAACTTTTGTTATCTACGCTACAGTCACTTACTCTGCTGGATTGTTGGATAGGGATTCGGCCCCAGTAAAACTTGATGTATTTATTGGTGCCTAATCGACATCCTACTCGATTATTGACAATAGGATATTGTCGTAATATTCATATATGAATTGAGCTGTCTATTATTGATGGTGTGATGCGAGGGAGACATTCCCGCCTCCTCGCCAATCCCCCCCCGCCATCCCTCTAAGCGAGGATTAACGGAGGTCCGCAGCACATAACACCTACCAGCGAAGGCAGGGCGAGTCCCGAGGACTGAATCTACGCTACCTCGGGCCCCAGCCAAATTAAATTAAAGAAAGTAAAGACTCAAAGTAGGATAAGAGGTCCGACTTCTCCTCCAGCATAAGGGAGTGTAGCAAAGAAATGACGACCGGGGTGGTAAATCAGGGGGGACGCGCGGGTGAGTGTGATGTAGTGTGGTACTGACCGGGCACGGCTGGGTAGGAGTAGGGCGAGCAGGCGGCGGGGTCGAGGTGGTGCGGGGCGTGCGCGTGCGCGTGCGCGTGGTGCGGCGCGTGGTGCGCGTGCGCGTGCGCGGCGTGCGCGTGCGCGGCGTGCGCGTGCGCGCCCCACTCCACCGGCTTGTACTGCGGCAGCGCGCCGCGGCCCAGCAGCAGCCCGCCGTAGCCGGCCGCGGCCATGTTGTGGTGCGCGGCGCTGGCCGCCGCGGCCGCGTGGTACTCGGCGGCGTGCCGGTGCGCGTGCCCCACGCCCACGCCCACGCCCACGCCCACGCCGTACCCGCCGTAGTGCTGGTGCCACGGGTCGTACTCGTACAGCTCCACGCCGCACGCGCCGCCCGCCCCCGCGCCCCCGCCCGCGCCCGCGCTCGCCAGCGCGTTGAAGAACGAGGCGGGCAAGTTGCGCGACACCATCGGTACGCTCTCTGCACGCACACAAACACCGTATTTAAAGAACCTGCGCAACATTTTGGACGATATAGGGGCATAGAGTCTAAAGCTCCCGCTTAGCGGCGCGTCATGGCCGACGGATGTGAGGATCGGTCGGCGGTAAGATCCGTCGACTGATCTCCGCGCTCGTGCAGGGTTGCCGCCATTGCACGACTGAGTTCATACGTTCGATTACATTACTCAAAATTGTTTAAACATTCTAGTAAAAATACCGACAAAGGCTGAGGGCGGGCGAGTGTATTTAAACTATTGTGTAAGTATACCTATGCGGTCATGTGCGAGACGGTTCAATAAGCGATGCTCTGTAGCCTACTTTACATTCAAATTGGAACAAAAATTACACAGGACTTTCCCAACGAAGTAGAAAGAAGACCACCGCATTCCTGTTGTCCGCATAAGAATGGATCGTACAGTTCACGATGGCATTTCATACTCTGCCTCTTTATCGCTTACATGTCACTGTATGCGTTATATTGTTACTGTGTTAGTTCTATCGTTTACGCACTAATCAATCATCAATGTGTGCATACGTACGCTAACATATGTTATAGATGTGTATCTGCACTTAACATAAGTATATTATTGTCAATGGTCATTCATAGAGATTGTCTTTGCTCTGGATGTCAGTCTCGCACAACCTACTTGTGTTCTGCCATGGTTCTAACTTATAAATACATCTGTCTTAATCATCAAGATCGTCTTATTTAACATACTGGATCCACCACAACAACATAACTGACGTTTGCATTAACTCCCCGCGTACCGTGCCATCGTGAAATGCACGTAACGTTATAGTGTCGTGATGTAATGTATTCTTGTACAGCTATTTGCATTATTTAAATGCGTACTACCGTCCATATTTCTGTAATGAATATAAACAACAGCTGATGTCTGTTTCCTTTAGGTATTTTTACACGTTGATAGATCTCAATAAAGATATAACTAATTAGCTAACTAATACGATACGAGAAGTAAATTCCTTGAGTACCTATGTAAGTACAAAAAGCCGGATTTTTTATAGGAATTACTTTCATAAAAACTCGTTGCAAAAAAGGTGCCAACAACATGAGCAAATTCATTAGTAAATTCAAATAAAATACATTCCTTTTATAGTTAGGTGCGAACTATTTGTAATACTTGGGTGATTTATTTTTTACATGCACCAATACATATAAAAAACAAAAATGCACATAGTAAGATGAATTTAATGTACAACGGTTGCCTTATCGCTTTTAGCGATTTCTTCAAGGCAACCTTTCTGGTTCTCTGAACCAGTGAAAGAAACAGAATTGCAAAGATTTGAAGAAATCTTACGTTTTGTTTACTGTTTTACCGACTCTATATTTCGCAAATTATACAAAGGACACCTTAATTTAAACTTTGTTATCAAACAATTGGTCATATGTTTGCATGAAACAGTCTGTTTTGTGACAAAAGGCTGATTATGCCAGCGACACGTTGAAGTAATGAATTTGAAAAGTGAACAAAATTTTCAGCTCGCCACCGTGCAATGCTCGACAAGTTAGTTATCGGCGTCGCTTGTTATAACACATTTCTACCTACTAATGTCAATTGCCCAATACTTGTGTACAACTTTTACGAATATAAACGACTAGCTTTCGCCCGCGACTTCTTTCGCGTAGGTTTCGATATTTAAACATCTTCACTGCTTGTAACGATTTATTTGGTTTCCCGTAGGAATGAGATGTTTTTTCGGGATAAAAACTATCATGTGTCCTACTCCAGAAGCTAATCTATATGTGTGCCAAGTCCAGTCGATCCGTCCAGTAGTTGAAGTAACAAACATCCAAACTTTCGCATTTATAATATTAGTGGGATTGTCTGCTAGTGTCTGCTGAGTACAATATATACCTATAGGCCTATTTGACGCCGCTCCCGGCGCCGGCGCGGCGGCGATCTATTATATGTAGTAAGTAGAATAATCGCTGACGGACATCGGAGTCTTTATCATTAACTGTACTTTTCACGACAGAGAGAAAAGTGTGTGTGAGAGAGAAGGGCAACAGTCGCAGTCTTGTAAACTTATATCATCTATCAACAACTTATACTTATGTTAAATCAAGGGATATTTTATACTGTAGGTTTATACTGACCCCCCAACCTGACCACTCTCTGGTCATCGTTTCAATGCTACACTCCCATTTGCTAGAGAGGAAGTGGGAACTCTCTTCCTACTTTGACTCTTTACTTCTTTAATTAAATTTCTCTGGGGCCCAAGGTAGCGTAGATTCATGACCTGGGACTTGCCCTACCTTCACTTAGAGGAGTTGCGGGGGGAGAATGGTGAGGAGACGGGAATGTAGGTTTATACTTTACCAAGGCGGCAACGGTACCGGCACAGGAAGAGTATTGTGCTGTACAAGATCCGACATTTTTCTAGCGAAAAGCAAAATGCCAGGGAATGAATATTGTTATAGTCCACCTAGTTTCGAAGGTATGTTTGTGACAGCGGCCGTCACGTCGGTGTGTCGGGCGTCTGTCGGGGCAGATATTATTGTAAGGTCGCATTATTGTAAGATCGCTGACTCTCTAGCCGCTTATCGTAATTAGTCGGGCTGTACAGATCGGTTAAAGACGTACCATACTTTCGTATATGGAGCCGATGAAGCGGTTGCAAACACGGCCAAATTAAGAATAGTAGCCAGTGGCTCTAATCTCACTGTATCTAACTCTGTGGGTTCCTCGTTTGACGTTAGTTAGCCTTCAAAGGTGGTCAGATAGGTTTATAATATGTGTCGTAGCGCGCGTAAATCTGCGTGTTTTTGCGGCGCGGGGGCGGCGCGGGGGCGGCGCGGGGGCGGCGCGGGGGCGGCGCGGGGGCGGCGCGGGGGCGGCGCGGGGGCGGCGCGGGGGCGGCGCGGGGCGCGGGGGCCGTCGCGCACCGAGCGGCTGTGACCGCGTCCCGGAATGTGGGAGCATTATGAGTTTTTGCCGCGCGGCTCGTTTCGGCCATCTTTTAAGTAATGGCCCGCGTTTTTCCGACCTAATCGCGGCCGAGCCGCTTGGCCGTGCCGACCCCGCCCGCTCGTTGAATCGGCAATTCGCGTCGGCCGGCTGCGGCCCCCTTGTGGCTTACTGTGTGTGTGTGGTACGATATTTGGTTCTTTCTGAAAAGTGAGTCGGAACTGGTAAAGTGAATAGAATGCCACTTGCGTGGGCTGTCCGTTGGGGGATTTTCCATAATCACCACGCTCGGCAGGCGGATTGGTCATCGCAGTAATGATCGCTGCTGCCCGTCCGTGGCGCAATCCCTTAGTCGCCTTGACGAAACCCACGGTAAGATTGGGGGTGGCCGTACTCTAAGCCAAACATTATAATGTTATTCCTTGTAGACCAAAAACCTGATACACCCCAATAAATTATGTTCCCTACAATGTATAGACTTGGTTTAGATAGACGAACATATATGAATCATATAAAAATGTATTTGAACATTTAAAATATGCTATGTAAAATATGATTTTTTAATTTTAAGTTTAATTTGGGAAAAATATACCTAACCCCATATTATTTATATCGCAATCGACTCCTGTAATACTATTGTGTAAAACACAAACTCACGTGCGAGTCTCACTCGAGTGACTTTACTCACTTCGAAACCTAATCCATTGTTAATTCTGTAAACATTCTGGAGCACTGTCGACGTGAATTGAACAAAGAAGTCACTTCACATCGCCAGCGCTCTGGAATGTTTACAGAATGCCAATGGATTAGGTTTTAAAGTGAGTAAAACTTGAGTGAGACTCGCACGTGAGTTTGTATTTTACAGAATAGCACTACTGGTGTTTCCGACCAAAGTAATTTCATGTTTTGTCACAATCGCTCTGTTCCACGCAAGTAGCCGCAACTCTTTCACATTCACAATGAAACTTGTGCAGTTACTACGCAGAACATTTAGTTATTTACTAAATATTAACATTATTTAACCGTAGCGTCAATATTTAGTAATAATTAAATGTTTTGCGCAGTAACTGCACAAGTTTAATTGTGAATGTGAAAAAGTTGTGGCTACTTGCGTGGAACAGAGCGATTGTTTGGAACGCTCCATCTAGTAGTACATAGAGATCGTTGTTAATACCAGTCTATTTATTGACTCACGAAGATATTAACGAGACTCTAACTCTTAAACAAGGAATTTCGCCTGTATCTGGTATATGCATAGTTCATTATCTACGGTCAGCAGCCTCACAATCAAGCGTTGAGACACGCGTGGCTCTGTGCGTGTGTCCGTGTGGCCACATGTAAGCATTCTTGAAGAAAACTATTACAAGAATGCAATACACGATCAACTAAAAATGACTTCGTAGACAAACGCTACGCCGAGGCTACGGCGACGTAGCAGCGCCAGTCTGTGGAGCTGCCCACTATTATATTATAATGTTGTTTAAATGACATGTAAATCTCAGAGTAATGACATTCCCCATTAGAATATGTAATGGATACGACGGGAAACTTGGAGGAACTGTAAGTAAATCTATTAGTACGTAAGTTTTTGCGTATCACATCAGGTTATTTTTGTCTCCACTGCAGGAGCACAACCCTCTCTCATCTGACGGTGACAGACGGAGGATTTGGCCTACACTCCCCGCGATGGCCAGACGGGTTGAGGGCTGATTGATGTGTTATAATGCATTCCCTTAGTCGCCTTGTACGACATCCACGGGAAGAGTTGGAGTGGTCCTATTCTACTCTACCGGAAACCACACGGCAAGTTCCCAGCTCGTATAAATGTCGGTAGGTACGACTATTGTTCTCGATAAATATAAATAACTGGTCTACAGTTATTTTATTAAAACAATAACTACAAAAGATGTTTCTATTGAATAGAGTTTAGTAGTCTATAAATCTAGTCCACAATAGAGGCACAAGCGAAGCAGTACGCGGAGGTCGGCGCACGAATAAAGAGGTGGAGAGTAATTCAATGAAAATGGCGGCAAAGCGACCGCGGGAGGGGGGGGGGGGGGGGGGACGGGCAGGGCGGGGGCGGGGGCGGGCGGTCGGTGGGTAATTAAACCTGATAGGGTTTAATGAAGGCAGCCGCGCGCCGATTTATCTACTTGTTTCGCCGGACGGCGGCGCCGCCCGGACTCCGGTGAATAAACAATACAATCCCGAGCTCCCATGCGAACGACCCGCAGGGTGTATTCTTATACACGTCGCTCTATGAGGAGGTTCTCGTTTAGTTTTGATTCCTTCATATAATGTTATAAGGTCTTTCAAATTCCTGACAACTTTAATTTTCATTAAAATATATAACACTCACGTCAGACGCAGTATTGAGCATGGCTTCCACTTCCACTTGGAAGTTGTAGAACTAACACTGTGGGGGCACAAACTATTGCGTAAGCAATTAGCCAGCACGAAGCGCGCGGGCACCCCGCTCGCCAGTCGTCCCCGGCACTCGACACATACCACACTATACTTTCTGTTATATCAATACGTGTAATTAGTAAATATAATTACCCCATCGTATACAGTGAAAAGACTTTCATTTACAATACTAGGACTGTTAGATAGACGTCGAGGTAAATCCCGCACCTCGGCAACCCATTTCTACAACACTTTGATCAAAACACAGACCTCGTTGGCTGTAAGATTTCTTTTGGGCTCAGTTGAACACCATACGAAGAGAGGCTCAACATATTAGGGCTCACACCAGTCACACCAGACACGTCTGAGAGGCGACTTCATTTCAAAACTTTCACACAAAACACAACCTGCCATTATCGACTATTGCGAGGAATTAACTAACTGCGAGCAAGCCGCACTGAGTCGAACTCCAAGCCACATTTCACTTTCCGAACAATATAGTTGCTCAACCCGGCACACGCTCCCAGACGATGCGGTTTCCGCCACATCAGTGAGCTCATTCAAGAACCGCATTCACAACTGACTTAACACAATAATTAAAAACTACAACATTTTAATTTTTAATTAACATGCTAGTGGCGTGTGTATTCGCCATGTATACGAGCACATCTCCATTCCAAAAAGAATAGAGAGATGTATAATAAAAAATAAGTATCATTATTCATCAGTAATGCCTTGTTAGCCTAGGCCAAAGGCTAGCGGCTTGGTTATTGGACTTGACCGCCGGAGGCGTGGGTTCTATTCCCACCGGGGACAGGACAAAGAACTTGGACAAGTTGGTCCCGGTCTGGATGTTATATTTGTGAATTGTCCAAACCTTTATAACACACCTATTCATTAGCTGGCAGATTAAGTTCTGCCGCCTACGCCGTAAGGAAAATCAGACAATTAACTGATGTTGCTACCGCGAGGTTAGTGTACTTTAGCTACTTCCACAGTATCATGGCATACGGTATCCTACTGTGGGGTCAAGCAGCAGATATAGAGACCATTTTTATCTTGCAAAAAAAAGCAGTTAGGGCAATCTATAATCTGCGTTGTAGAGACTCATTAATAGAAAAGTTTAAAGAAATAAGCATATTAACAGTAGCTGGTCAACTCATTTTAGATAATATTTTATATGTCAGAAAAAATGTATCTCTCTTTTTGAGGCACTGTGACAATAATAGTTATAATACAAGAAATAAAAATAAACTTGTTTTACCAGAGTTAAGACTAAGTAAGGTCAGCAAATCGTTCACGGGGCAATGTATACGCTTCAGCAACAAACTACCAGAGGATATCTTAAATATGACGGACAGAAAGTTTAAGATTCACATTAAAAAACAACTTTGTAAGAAAGCCTATTATAAAATAAACGATTATTTGAATGACAAAGATGCCTGGTACTAATGTTAATTCAGCTTCGCAAAATCTTTATTAATTGTATGCAAACTTGATTTTTAAAAGATGTGTTGCGTGAAGTTTGTTGCGCCGTTTCTTCTTCACAGCGCTAACACCTATGAAGCGGTAGTCGATAAAAAAAATGACGTGTATAAATGTACCAAGTGTACTCATATGCAATAAATGATTTTGACTTTGACTTTGAAAGGATAAAATCCTAGTTGGGGATTAGCCGGTAGAGTAGAATAGGATCACTCCAACTATTCCCGTGGATTTCGTACAAGGCGACTGAGGGAATCCTACTAATATTATAAACGCGAAAGTTTGTAAGTATGGATGGATGTTTGTTACTCTTTCACGTAAAAAACTACTGAATGGATTTTTATAAAACTTTACAATAATATAGCTTATACATCAGAATAACACATAGGCTACAATTTATAAAGATAATGTGTGAATTGTCCAAAATATCAAGTAAGTAGGAAAAAATCTACCATTCGAAGTAAATAAACGCATGTAAGATACTCTATATTACTAAATATTAATTATATGGAAGTTATTTGATGAAGACTTCGGACGGATGTTTCTGGGAAACAATAACACATTTAAGCAAACATAATAAAATACTTTTATATGACGCCAATGCCTTCAGTAGCTGCGCAAGAAGTAGGTAAATTGTGGCTTCGGACTCGAGCACTTAACGTCGTCGGTTCTTTTTGACAACTTTGTACAATATGTATAATTCGGTTGGTATTTGTGAATTGTTCTTCATATAATACATATATACATACATACATACATACATACATACATACATACATACATACATACATACATAATGCTCACGCCTTGGTCCCAGAGGGGTAGGCAGAGACGATGGATCGCTACTTTGCGCGACCCTGACACATCTCACTAGCCTAACTCACATTCATCAACCTTTTCATGCACCTCCTTTTATACTTCCCACTGCCGACCCCAGCCTTTTTGAGGACGTTACTAACTTGATCCTTGAATGTCCTCCTAGGACGACCTCTAGCTGTAGTTCCTTCCACATTCGCACTGTATATTACTTTTGTCACTCTTCTGTTACTCATACGCTCTAAATGTCCAAACCAACGCCACATACCCTTCTCACGTATCACTGAATTCCTCACTCTGTCACATAACTTCACTCCACATATTTTTCTTAAAGACCGCATCTCAACCGCATTTATCCTGCTTTCATGATTCTTCTGCCATACGCAGCATTCACTACCATACGTCAGCGTAGGAACCAGAACAGCACTATGCACAGCCATCCTTGCCTTTTGAGACACGATCTGATGGACACAAGGCTATTGATAGCCTTGATATTCACTGCATTTCCTTTCTTTACTCTCCTTTCAATATCTTCTTCACACTTTCCATCCCTTGTGAACAAGCTCCCCAGGTATACTAAATCTTTCACTTGCTCAACTTTTTCGCCACAAATGTTCAACTCACAGGCTGTCATACTTTCATCTCTTTCAAAAATCATCACTTTGGTCTTTCCGACATTCACTTTCATACCCTTCTTCTCAAACGCTACATTGATAATTTCCACCATTTTTTGCAACTCCCCCGCCGACGACGCAAGGATTACTTGATCATCGGCGTATACGAGACATTTGATGATGCTCTCACTCATTTTCAATCCACAGTTACTCTCTCGCACATCAGTCAGGCAACTATCCATGAATAGGTTGAACGCCCCTTGAGATGCTAAACCATTCCGTGTATGCGCCGTTAAGTCTAGCACACGCATTGGAACTCTCGTAGAGTGACTCCAGCGCTAGTATCAATTGGCTCCCCAACCCAAGCTTGGACAGCACATCCCACAATTCATTCCTATCCACTCTATCATATGCCTTCTCCAGGTCTATGAAGGCGCAAAACACCTTCTGGTGTTTGGCGAGGTGTTTTTCAGTGATGCACCTTAGGGAGAAAACTTGATCCATACATCCCATTTCCTTTCTGAATCCCGCTTGTACGTCCCATTTTCTCATCCGTTTCACGCACTACCCTTTCTATCAAGACTTTCGCATACAATTTGCCGACAATACTGAGCAAACTGATTCCGCGGTAATTTTTGGCTTCCTGATGTGACCCTTTCCCTTTGAACATTGTTCTAACCCTGTTTAATTCCCATGGTACCTACAGGAGACGATCCTTTTTTGGAATCAGACAATACTAGATGTAAATATGTAGTAGAATTAAAAATTGAAAGTATTCATATCTAAATCGGGAAAAACTTATTCAAATAGTGTTTGGTGTACGAGACAGTACTCTCAGAGTACGAGGGGTTGATACCGTCCGACAGACTGACTCTATAAGATCCGATCACTTTGAATGTTTGCGAAACTAAACGGAGAGGAGACTTCACAAAGATTAGTCTTTTGTTTCTGTGTCATTCTTAACAAAACCTTTACATAGACGGGCCAGATTCTGAAAGCACACATTTAAAATTTGACAGCGCTAAAATTGGTTTCGTCTTTATCTTCATAACACTGTGTGACAAGGATAGCAACAATTTTAGTGCTGTCAAATTTTAACGTTGTGCTTTCAGAATCGAGCCCATTATTAGATGTTAATAATAAAAAAATTAATTATCAATCAGTTGTAATCCTTATCACTAATCGAACTTAGAAAAGTTGCTATCATAAAAAAAAATATTTAAAAAAGAATTATTTTCGTCACTAATTTATCGATACTTGCCACTGTTATTTATTCCATTAATACACACACTCGGCGCGCGCGAGCCGTGCTCGTTTGACGTATTCATTCGTTTCTTACTCTACTATCCTAGTGACATTTCGAGGTTGGATATCGTCAGGGCTATCGATTAGATGTAAACGTAGTGCATACCTAGATGTTTGATTGTTGCGGTTCGGTAGGTACTTGACCTATTTTTAAATGTTGTAATGACCGAACGTATGACTCGGCCGTGCGGCGGCGGCGGCGGCGGGCCGTCGACAGCAGGCGCAGTGTGCGTGTGTGCGTGTGTGTACCTTTGTGCTTGTCGGCGGCGAGCGCGCGGGAGAAGTGCTCGTCGACGACGGCGGCCACGTCGCCCGAGTAGTGCGTGAACACCACGCAGTTGGCGCTGACGTACTGCGCGCGCGCGCGCCCCCCGCCGCCCGCGCCGCCCCCACCGCCCGCGCCCCCGCCGCCCCCGCACTCGCCCTCCGACTCCGAGGACGCGCCACCTGCGCACACGGGCCTGCATTAGACACGACAAATAGCTCGACCAGGTACTTGTAGGAATACAGAAATGACCAGGCATGCAGAGTGGTCAGGTCCTGTGAGTGGTCAGGTCCTGTGAGTGGCCAGGTGCTGTGAGTGGTCAGGCACTGTGAGTGGCCAGGTGCTGTGAGTGGTCAGGCACTGTGAGTGGTCAGGTCCTGTGAGTGGCCAGGTGCTGTGAGTGGTCAGGTACTGTGAGTGGCCAGGTCCTGTGAGTAATCAGGTACTGTGAGTGGCCAGGTCCTGTAAGTGGCCAGGTCCTGTGAGTGGCCAGGTCCTGTGAGTGGCCAGGTCCTGTGAGTAGCCAGGTGCTGTGAGTGGTCAGGTCCTGTGAGTGGTCAGGTGCTGTGAGTGGTCAGGTCCTGTGAGTGGTCAGGTGCTGTGAGTGGCCAGGTCCTGTGAGTGGCCAGGTCCTGTGAGTAGCCAGGTGCTGTGAGTGGTCAGGTCCTGTGAGTGGTCAGGTGCTGTGAGTGGCCAGGTCCTGTGAGTGGCCAGGTCCTGTGAGTAGCCAGGTGCTGTGAGTGGTCAGGTCCTGTGAGTGGTCAGGTGCTGTGAGTGGCCAGGTACTCGTAGTGCTCGTGGCCAGGCAGGCAGCAGGCAGCAGGCAGCAGGCACTCACCGTCTGCGCTGGCGCGGCCGTGCGCGGACAGCTCCTCCTCCTTGGCGCGCAGGCGCGGCGCCAGGTGGTGGTGCGCGAGCGCGTGCGCGTGCGCGTGCGCGTGCGGCGGCGACCCGCCGCCCCCCCCCGCCCCGCCGGCCCCCGGGGACTGCGCGCCCGACGAGCCCGAGCCCGTGCTGAGCGCGCTGCCCCCGCCCCCGCCCCCGCCCCCGGCCCCGCCCCCGGCCCCATACACGTCGCCGGCATTGCCCGCGCCCCCGCTGACGTTGAACTGTACGAAGAAACACAACAGTACCATTAATTCCCCACGATTTCAGCTCCACCTCCACGCCATGGACTGGAACGAATCCAACTTCTGATACAAAACACAGCCAGCATGGACAGATAGGATACAGCAAAACATGACCTGATTGCCAACAAATCGGACACAAAACATCCGATCGACACCGAACACCTTAACGTATTAAACGTACTGGATACCATCCGGACAGTCCAGCCGCAAATTGTGAAGGAAAAGAATTATCAGGCCCGTTGAAGTGATTCACGGGAGCCTCCAGGAACTGAGCCGCATACTGTGATTCAAGATACGCCAGTGCCAAGAAGTAGCTGGAACTGATACCGTCGGGCTCTGAAAGTGTAGTACAGGTGTACTGGTGCAGTGGTGCCGTGTGTACTGACCCGGTCGTACTGGAAGTGCGGCGCGTGATGGAAGGAGCGCGCGGCCCCGCGGCCGTACAGGTACGGGTAGTAGGCGCCGTACATCACCTCGGGGCAGCTCACCGCCATGGCCGCGGCGCCTCCGCCCCCGCCGCCGCCGCCGCCCCCGGCCGCTCAGCCCCCAGCAACATCACACGCGCGCCCCTGCCGGACAAACAAATAATACATTACACAGGCCTGCATCGAGCGCATCTTAGGGTCGCGACATCATATAAACATATCAAAACGTACCAACTCGAATAAAAATATTAGATCACTAACTGTATTCTATATTCAACAATCCAGTCAGTGAAATTGTAGTCAATAAACTTAAAAAAAAAAGCTGTGGCGTGACGGTATATCGCCTCGAGTAGTCGAATACAGTACAGACTGTTTGACTCAACCGCTGACACGCCTGAAGTTTACCCGATACTTTGAAAAAGAAAAACACTCGGCAATCCTATTCATAAAAGAGGTATAGTATTATTAAGTATTCTATGAAAAAGGCTCCAAGAATGGCATGTTCCAGTACAGGCCTATTGCATTATTGAGTGTTTTCCAAATAGTTTGAAAGGGCCGTGTAGGAAAAAGTGTCGAAGTTCTTAAATAAATATGAAATTTTAAGTGAAAACCAGTTCGGCTTCCAAAAAAGTCATCTACCACCTTAGCCATATTTAAAATGCTTAGTAGTTTGTGGGATGCATTAAACACAAAATCACCTTCTGCTGCTTTATTTCTCGATATGTCAAAAGCTTTCGACTGTGTCAATCATGAAATTCTTCTCATGGAGCTTGAACGTGTAGGAATACGCGGAAATGCATTGAATTGGTTTAAATCTTACCTTAGGCTACGCTCACAAGCCTCGGAAGTAAACTATTATGATAGAGATACCAAAACCATTGTAACCGCTCATCAGAATTCAGTTTGGTTAATACAGGCGTGCCCCAGGGCAGCATACTAGGACCATTGCTGTTCCTGGTGTACATAACTGACCTGACTTTCCCTCACTTGAGCGTATTGTTTGCAGAAGACGCTTCTGTTTTATTTAAGAGTAACAGTAAATCTCATACCGAATTTAAAATAGAAATAAACGAAAATTTAAAAACTATAATAGATTGGCTGGATTAAATGTAAACCTAACCAAAACCAATGTAATGCAATTTCACCCCATCAAGCTACTGCACCTACTACAAATATCTCTCACGGCTCCACAGAAATACAAAATGTAAAACACTTTAATTTTCTGGGACTAAATGTCGATCCTCAAATAAACTGGAAGCATCACATAGAAAAAAATTATTCTAAGATTTCTAGTTTTTGCAACGCCCTTTCAATGTTAACGAAGGTGGCTTCAACAATACTTAATACTGCATACTACGGCCACATTTATCCACTGCTCAACTATGGAGTTATCTTCCGGGGAGTTCAGTAAATTCTAGTAAAACATTTGTACTACAAAAACGATGTCTACGAATTATGTTCAATAAAGACTCGCTGACATCGGCCAAGATAGAAAACAACTAGGTACCTAACTCTAATTGGCATATACATTCTGCAGCTCTGTTTATTTGTGAGACAGAACATGCACTACTTCCAATTGAAATCTTTCGTACACAAGCGTAGCTTAAGGTCACGGGACAAGTTAGCGCTACCTGAGACTACTTCGGACATGTGCTCTAGGAGTGGCTACTTCACAGCCATCCGAGTGTACAAACACATTCCTGATGACATCCGTAAGGTGGGCGGTAAACATTTTGGCAAAGCACTACAAAAATGGCTGTTAGGTTAGGCTTTATGACTTAAAAGATTTTTTTATTATAAATTGTGAAATAACACGCTATTACTTATAATTAATGAAATAAAATTTAAACAACTTAACAGAATTGTAATTTTAAATATTGAAATAGTTGTTGTGTTGAATAAATTTTATAATACTTTTAATTATTGTATTCCCCAAAGGGTAGATTGTGAGGATTTATTAATTTTTTGTAAGACCTACATTTGTAAACCACAATTTCAACAATAAATCTTATCTTACAAATTCAGACTGCGGGCCAAACAAATCATAATTCAAATCCAGGTTTGCAGAAAGAATAGATTTCAGATTGGTCGTTATGACGCGTACGAGTTACTGCTTTAGTATAAATAGGTGTGATGTATTTAATATTCTGTATCACGCTTTGCTTGCTATTCAAGCGTGCTTAATCGACCAACCTATACCTTCTTCTCGTACATAAGTGCGAGCGAGAGATTCGATAAAAATGATTTATATCTCCAAGACACAGTTCCTATTTTAGGTTCGTATAATACGAGCAGTTATTTTATTTATTCACATTAATATAATAACCTGAAACCCACAAATCAGACCGACTTGAAACTAGCCTTATTCGCATTATCGTACCTACTCGTACGTCTAAATTAAAACACAGACAGTAGTGTAATTGTCCTAATAACATAATGCAACATACATAGATTCAGAAAGAAAAGTCGATTCGAAAACATAACCTATTTATAACAACCCTTTCGACGCAGTCTTACTTAAATAGTGGCGAGATTACCATTCCCGTGCCAAATGCCAAATAACAATCATTCCGAAACATTTACTGATTGAAGAAAAACATGATGAAGAATTCAGCACATCAGAGATGATCATGGCATTTTATCTCACGGTTCATAAAACATAGTTAAAAACATCAGCAGCCTTGGGGTCGTTCTCAACGAAGGCGGACGGGCCATGCAGCCCGCCACGCTAGTCATGCGAGGTGGCGGACAAATACAATAAAGCGCAGACGTTTTTTTACCCCTGAACCTTCACCATATCTCATTATTTATCGAAAATTGAATAAAATACAATCTGCCTCACAACACCATAGTGTCCTCAGATCAACGAACACTTACTAATTTATTGTTACTAATATTTAGTGACTAAGTAATCAACATCATCAGCCTGCCAGAGCCCACTGCTGGACATAGGCCTCTTCCAAGACACGCCACTGAACCAGATCCTCGGTTATTCTCACCCAGTCACTGCCAGCCGCCGTACGTCGATCGTCGCTCCATCTAGCCACGCTCGTCCCACACTACGCTTGCCCAGTCGCGGTCTCCACTCAGGAACTCGGTAATCGGTTCTCCGACAGATGTGACCAGCCCACTGCCACTTTAGCGTACTAACATTTTGAGCTATGTCGAAGACTTTTTTCTGCGGGATCTGCAGCTGTTCGGCTCCCTGCTCGCCGAGGCACCGCACTGTGACGTATTCGTGGACGGCATGGGACGGCTGATGACGGAATGCAAGGGAATGCCTGTTTCGTCTATAGCATAAAAAATATTGTAATAATAATCTGTAATGTTTCAATATTTTAAATAAATAAATGTCTATGTCTATGTCTATCACCTCATTTGGGATCTTAGTGACTAAGACTAAATCAAAAAGAGAAAAGTCAAAATCATTTATTGCATATGAGAGTGCACTGGGTACATTTACACACGTCATTTTCTTTATCTTCCTAGGTGTTAGCGCTGTGAAGAAATACGGAGCAACAAACTTCACGCAACACATCTTTATATATAATCAATTTTGCATACAATTAATAAAGATTGTGCGAAGCTGAAGCAACATTAGTACCAGGCATCTTTGTCATTCAAATAATCGTTTATTTTATAATAGGTTTTCTTACAAAGTTGTTTTTAATGTGAATCTTAAACTTTGTGTCTGTCATATGTAAGATGTCCTCTGGTAGTTTGTTGTAGAAGCGTATACATTGCCCCGTGAACGATTTACCGACCTTACTAAGTCTTAACTGTGGTAAAACAAGTTTGTTTTTATTTCTTGTTATTATTAAAAGAATGATTTTTGTGTACAATATTAGATCTATTTCGTTTGACTATAGAAAGGGTTTAGTTGAACTTACAAGGAAAGGTATCGAAGAGTCCGTCTCCGAGTTGGAGCAATAAAAAATAAAAGACCTGTATTTTTTACAGCTGCCCAAATTGATACATGTTACGCGAGAAACCGATACATGTTCGCCGTGTGGTTTCCGGTAGAGTAAAATTCCTATTCTACAATTAAATTAATTCCTATATACAATTATATACAAGAGAAATATACAATATAGAAATATTTGATGAACTCCGTGGCGGAACGGGTAGAACCGGACTGCCACGCCGGAGGTTGCGGGTTCGAATCCCGCTAGGGGCAAATGTTCGTATGTTGAATATGAATGTTTGTACCCAAATCTTGGATTTTTGTATATAGTTATATAAGTATGTGTATCCGTTATCTAGTAACCATAGCACAGGCTCTGCCTAGTTTGGGACTGGATAATTGGTGTGAATGACTGACATATTTATTTATTATTATATTTATAGAATAGGACCACTCCAACTCTACCCGTGGATGTCGTACAAGGCGACTAAGGGAATACATTATAAAACGTCAATCAGGCCTCCCCAGCCCGTCTGGCCAGCGCGGGGAGTGTAGGCCAAATCCTCCTTCTGTCTCCGGCAGATGAGAGGGTTGTGCTCCTGCAGTGGAGACAAAAATAACCTGATGATGATGACGCGAGAAAGTATGTGGAGCGCTGCTGTACAATGTATTTCTGTAAGCTGTCGTGTTACGAGTACCTACGGCCATCCGTCAGTTGTTGTTGTACCCACTGGGTATTCCCTTGTTCTCCGTTAGTTTACTACGTTCATAGCGAACGAATTGGTTGTAATATCTAACAGCATTATCCTTTATTCCAATTTTTTTTTAAAGTACTTAGTGATAAAAACCACGAGGATCCATGTTGGAATTAATTATAATTTGGAGTCGATAAACTGTGTTGGTTCTCTCACGATGTTTTGCTTCACTGTTTGAGAGTAGTCAGTAGGTATATGCACATACAAAAATCCATCGTGACGTGACCGGGGATCGAACTTTGACATCTCTACGCATGTTACGTACCAGCGAGAAAGTAAGTAGGTAGGTATGTGGAGCGCTTCTGTACAATTGTACAATATATTTTTTAATTCATTTTTGCTAAACAACCCCAAAAACAGTCACACAGTGAACATAATTTAATTTAATTGACGACCTCCGTGGCGGAACGGGTAGCTCTCGGACTGCCACGCCGGAGGTTGCGGGTTCAAATCCCGCTAGGGGCAAATATTCGTATGATAAATATGAATGTGTGTACCCAAGTCTTCGATGTTTATATATTTATTTAAGTATGTGTATCCGTGATCTAGTAACCATAGCACAGGCTCTGCCTAGTTTGGGACTGGATAATTGGTGTGAATGTCTGAGATATTTATTTATTTATAATTAGATTGATGTAATTATTGGTATGTAGATACATACCTACACCATTTTGAGAATTTTTCATTCGGAAATGTGGCGCAAGTTTTTAAAAGGTTTTTATACAATTATCAATCTCCTGATACCTAGCACTTGACGCGAGTTATCATCAGTTTGTCGCCGGACAAGTAATTACACGTGAAAGCACACCAGTGCAGTAATTGACAGTTCAGACGATATATATACTTATTTTTATATATACATGTTACTTCGTCAACCACGAGTAGCATGTGACATCTCCCAATATCACCCATCAAACCTTTATTAGATATAGTTACCGCCAATTGTTACTAACCTAATCATTAGGTAAGCTTTAATTACCAAAATATGGACTTTTAGTCTGAAATAAATATATTCATTCATTCGTTCATTCGTTCATTCATTCATTCATATACGTATTACGTATGTTTTATCAGGATTCATCTTATAAATAAAATCGTAAACTTCGCGTGTCTGTACATTGACGATATTTGCAAAAAAAAATTGGGGGTCTAAGGATAAATAATAGAACACATTCGATTATTTTAAGAATGTTTGTCTATCTGTTAGTTTGTGCGCGTCACTTAAAAACCTGAACGTATTTCGATAGACTTTTCACAGACACATAGGATTAACATTTAGTTCATATTCATTTATTGCTTCATATATTTATGGTCTTTATTCCATCACAATCGGCTAACTCAACCAAAAGTTATGGGAACTATTAGTTTTCAAATACGTTACTTGGTAGGAATATGCAAAAAAGGAGTAAAATTATTGTTTGGTACAATTCAGATTGCGGTTGGTTTGTACTACATTTGGAGCTAGATTGGAAGTGGGAGCTACTCGTAGATGAGCGTGGGCGTGGGAGTGGGAGTGGGAATTGGGATTAGGAGTGTGAACGGGAGCGGATCCTGTAGTCCACGCGCTTTCGGTTTTCTACAGGTTATATTTTGGGGAGTGTGCCCAGGAATTGCACGATTTGATTCCCCCATCCCCCTTCTATCACCGGACTACCAGGCGTGGTGGAGGACTTCATCCTTATGTAGTAGACATACCACGCTCTCGCACGAAGCGTTTTGCTTCCTCTTTCATAATGTGAACTGCCAGGGAATGGAACTCTCTGCCAGTTTCGGTATTTCGATACCAGTACAATTTAGATATTTTTAAAGGAAGAGTGAATAGGTATCTCCTGGGTAAGCGCGCTCCACCTTAGGCCTCGTCGTCACTTACCATCAGGTGAGATTGAGGTCAGGCGCAAACCCATCAGGAATAATAAAACGATGAGCTGTTGTTGTCTCTTCAACAGTTGAAGGCGATGGTAATGACAGCGGGCGGTTGAAACACTCGCATATTTACCAATTCAGAAGTATACAATAGGGTTGACCCCAACATACTGCCTTATATGTATACCTACTCTTGCCGAATAAGATTCGCCTATATTAATACCAAGATAAGATATCCTTCGCCGTAACTGTTTACAAAACTTCTGTTACGGTAGCGACCAAAGCGGAGCAGTATAACACAGACCTACTTAAAAGTAGGAGTAACATTTATATCGTTATATCAACAAATATAACCTAGGTATGTCGGCCCCGTAGCCAAGTCGGTTGTAAACCTGCCTGCGAAGCTGCGGTTCGCGGGTTCTAATCCCGCCCAGGGCAAACATTCGTGTGATGAGCACTTGTGTTTGCTTTGCGACTGGATGTTATTTATATATTATGTTATGTATGTATATCAGCTGTCTGATACCCATATTACAGGCTCTGCCTAGTTTGGGATCAGGTGGCCGAGTGTGACATGTCCCCACATATTTATATTTATTTTATTTATATTTCAAAAGTACCTACAGTCATACATATATGTCAAGGTTAAATCACTAACAGGTAGGTAGGTACCTATAGCATAAAAGTACCTAGTAATGGCGTGGACTAGGCTCCACTGTGGAACCGTGAGAGACATCACGTTTATTAAAAACTGTATCGACCACCCGTTATGGTGTGATCGAGCAACACATATTAAAATCTTTCATTACTACATTCCCTCTCATTTTATCCAATTTAAATCCACTGTTAAATCTAGTATATTTGGCATGATGAGCTACCAATACAGAAGTCAATAGGATCAAAAGTTTTATTTATTTATTTTATTTAACAATCTATTGCACACACAAAAGAAAAATATATAATAAATAATAAAAGTAAGGAAAAAGGAACATGTACAAATGGTAATGCTCATCTCTTTGAGAGATTTCTGCCAGCCTACCAGCGACAGAGAAAGTTTCTATAAAATGCTTGTAATGCATACAATGTTGCGTGCCCACGTGGCAGGACATAGCTGAGCTCTAACTATGACATGTAATCCGTTCTGCACCTATATATGATCCACAATAAAGATATTTCCATTTGTACAAAAATCCGATTTTTTTTAAATGCCATACTTAGTGATATCTGATCAAAGACAACTGTTTATACGGGTGGAGCAGAAAAGTGTCACCAGCCGATTATTTCAATGTCCGAAAAATTCAAACTGCCAGCTACTAGGTGGCCTGATGCTAAGAGGGTGTAACTATACTACATAATACAAAAAATTACGCGATAAAGAGATGTCGTCAGATATATGACCAATTCGGAATTCAAATTGTAGAAACGCCGCCAGCGTGATGGGCACTCAAAATCAAAATCAAAATATTTATTTTCAAAATTGGAATACTCTTTTTGACGTCAAATTCTCTGGGCGGGTTGTTTGATTAACTAGGTTTTTTTTTATTATTTTTACTTTCAATCATTGTTTATTTATATAAGATGAAATTGACATTAATTGTAATATTTTAAAAGTATAATGGGTATTTAATTGTAGAACATTCAACTCATTCGCTTCAACCGATTTCGAGAAAATCGTAGTTTACATTGTGATATTAGGTACTGGAACACTCCATATATGAATTTTGTCAGATCATGGATACTGCCGTAACATAATACTTTAATCGTAGAACATATAAAGTTTTTCACAAAATGGTACCTACTTTTTTATTGTTGCTGTATGCCAGCTACCCTCTAATTGAGAGCCTGCTGGAAACCACTAAGAATCCTCGGATGAATTCAAAATTATCTTACGTTCAAAATTGGTGTCAACCAGTACAATGATCTAGCCGCGAGAACAACCATGATACGGACGGACCGACGGACGTTTTTGGGAGACTTGTTTTTTTAAGATATGGCCACTGTGATTTAAGATCACATTTTTAGTACCTAATATAAAAAATACAATGACCATCGCTACGCTCGGAAGTAAAAACTTAGCAAAGTGTACGTCGTACGTGAAGTCCGACGGACAGATAGACCGACAAACAAAACAGTTTCGCTATAAGGATAGCCGTTTCGAAGGAACCCTTAAAATAATACAATACAATACAATTGATTGCACAAACAAATACAGTTACAAGTTTTAACACTTAAAAATTATACAGTTTATTCGGTCTTATCGCTTCAAGCGTTTTATTCCAGACAACCACTCACAGAAAATAACTAATCCGTAAACGTTTTTTAAGTTTTATTTTAGTTCATTTCTAACACAGGTTAATTAAGTTTAATGCGTTTCTACGAATATGTACTTACAGCTTTTTTTTAAATAACTGTTTTCGATGACGGTTTTTTTTAATCTAACCCATAACATGTTATTTATATTTTTTATTAGTACTAAAACATAAATATAACGTAGGTACCTATGTTACGCAGCGTTTGTTATGTTTATGTTGTTTGTTTACTGTGCAGTGAAAACCTCGTATAGTCTCCTGGCCACAGTATCATCTACCTACTGCCGTCTGCCGGAAATATTGCCGTCGGAGCTACACGCATCAAGTTCATATATGTATGTTTCAAATCCGTCCGATAAATGGAAATGAATCAAAATTGTATTATAAATATCGGTACGAACAACGAAGATGTCCTTCTCTAATTGTCGTAATGAAGAATTCTACTTACAAAAATTTACAAAAGAATATTGAACATTATATTGCAAAACTTTGAGAAGGGGATAATTTCTCCCAATACCTAGATCTGACCTTGGTTTTTTTATACAAAATTATTTTTTAGAAAAAAACAAAAACCGACTTCAAGGCTATACCTACACGTCCAAACTTAAACTAAAAAGTAGAAAATAATATTTTAATTACTTCAAAGCAAAGAGCATTAAGGGACAATCAACGAAATTATTGATACTTATATACCTATTTACAATTTATAATAAGTTATTTCTGTAGTCGGTGCCAGCCAAGAAGGACAGTTTAATTAACAATTTAAGCAACACGGGGGGATATGCCTGAATGAAGTGAGGTATCCATTAAGCTTATTTTTGCTTTGGCTGGCACCGACTCCAAAAATAACTTATTATAAATTGTAAATAGGTATATAAGTATCAATAATTTCGTTGATTGTCCCTTAATGCTCTTTGCTTTGAAGTAATTAAAATATTATTTTCTACTTTTTAGTTTAAGTTTGGACGTGTAGGTATAGCCTTGAAGTCGGTTTTTGTTTTTTTCTAAAAAATAATTTTATTTTTTACTTTTTAGTGGGAAGTAAGTGTATTTTGTTTATTTAAAACGCGCTGCTCAAATGAGACAGCGCCGTTAGGAAGACAGTAGTGACGAGAAGAAAGATTGTTTAAAGAAAAGTAGGGAAAGAAATGCTATAAATATTTCAAATGAGAGTTTTGATCAGCGGGCCTATAGACTTTCTTAGACACAAGAACTTATCAAGGCTTAATGAAAGTCCAGAAAGTCATGCTCAACGACTCAGTTTGATTCACAATGTCTTGGCTTGCAACACGAGCATTTATCAAATGAATCCAGATCGACTCGGTTAGTTGCTATGCGGCAAGTTTTTAAATCGACCCCACAATGAGAAACCTTTAACAAAAATGATACGCTTGTGTAATCTTTTCAACAAATAGGTCGTTTTCTTTAAGAACAGATATTATTAATGTATAATTATTATGAAGGCTCCTTACAAATACATACAATCTTCTTTGTTCTTAGCTAATGACAGTTAAAAAAATATTGAAATTCCTCATCACAACTTTTGTTAAATGCAAGGATCAAGCATTAAAACCATGGATGACTCATTATAAGTTGAAACCTGAAATAAATACTTCATACTTGTCATATACTTGTCGGTCTGCGGCATACGCAAATTGCTAAATACATGTGAGACATATGCTGAGGCCCATGGGCTGAAGTATAATGTTAATAAAAGTCAGTGCATGGTCTTCGAGGCTGGCTCAAGTCGACTTCCGACAGTGCCTGCTATGAGTCTGTATGGTGTTCCACTGGAAATGGTGGCAAAATTTAAATACCTGGGCCACTGTCTCACGACCGGCCTCAAGGACGATGTTGACATTGAGCGGGAGCGGAGGGCTCTATCGGTAAGAGGGAACATGATAGCCCGCAGGTTTGCACGCTGCTCCAAACAAGTTAAAATTACATTATTTAGAGCGTATTGCACATCTTTTTACACGTGCAGCCTGTGGGCAAATTATACTCAAAAATCGTACGGAGCCCTCCGCGTCCAGTATAATAATGTGTTCCGGGTGCTGATGGGGCTGCCGCGCTACTGTAGCGCATCAGGGATGTTCGCAGATGCGCGCGTGGACTGTTTCCACGCGACGCAGCGCAAGCGCGCCGCGTCCCTGGTGCGCCGCGCGCGCGCCAGCTCCATCAGCATACTGCAACTGGTGGCGGGCAGGCTAGACTGTCCGTATATCAGGAGGTGTGGCCACTTGCACGTGCGCACACCCATGTGACTAATATTAGCAATTTTTAAATTTTGGCATTAACATAGTTTTAAGTTGAATACTAACAATTTATGGATCATTGCTTTCCGAAATAAAAACTTTTATTATTATTATTATTATATATATGGCAGCATTTACTGAGAAAAAAAGAGATAAAAATTGGCACGCGCGTCATCTTGAAAGCCGGAGGGCCACCAGTTTTGACGTCTGAAAGCTTTTGGTATACAGCTGAATACCATTTTGGTTGCGTTAGTTTTTCGTAAATTTCGTGATTAATTCGTTAGTTATTATGTTCTGTGTAACCTGCTTTTATAATAACTATGGCATGTGCTGCTGTGGGCTGTCGAAGCCGAATTGGTGTTTTAACGGAAAACAATTACAAATTATCTTTTCATCGGTAAGTTGATTTAAACAAATATGTCCATAATTTGTTCCAGTAAATACTAAAAAGTTATTTAATGCACTGAAAATGAAGCCTGTTGGCGTCTGTTCACGTGGAATCGTGGAAAAGTGGAGACATTCTACTATTTAAACAATACAGATTCAATATACCTATCTCTTTTGTATTGTACAAATTTGTACATTATTAAATGTGTGAAGGAGTCGATTACACTTTTTACTTTCAACTTAATATGATGGATCCATAGTTTTAATGCATCATCCTTGGCTGAAGGGAACATCAAACTAGCAGGTCGTCTATGTAGGTATATACTAAGACTATATTTGTGTCTTTGTTGATTTTTCAAAAAGCGCTGCATGAATTTCGATAAAATTTATATGGGACCACCTCTGAAGTATGACCTACCATATAAAATATGAACCATCAAAATCCATTCAGAATTGGCGGAGTAATCGCGTAACAAACATACAAAAAAAAAAAAAAAAAAACATACCGTCGAATTGAGAACCTCCTCCTTTTTTGAAGTCGGTTGAAAATACGTTTTTATGGCATGTACACATTATATTAAAATATATAAGTATTAGATAAACAACCCTGAACAAGACTCTCAGAATAATTTAGTGAGTTTAGTTTTACCACTAAATATGAATGGAGTCTATGTCGCTTATTATTTAATGCTCCCCGACATATCCTAAAACGAGACAAATCGGGGACGGACATCTCGAGTAAGCACTTGTCTCTCGTAGTATGGACATTTGGACGGGTGTAGTCCTGGCTATATTTCTTTGTAAAACATTTGATGTGGTCCCCATCGCCGAGACCAGTCCAACAGCGGTACTGTAGTATCTACTCAACATGAGGGGAACCTCTTCGCCTTCATGTCTCAGTCGTATATGTTCTGCTAAGTTTACAATTAGACACAAACTGCACAGTTCTTGGGTTCCGTCGAAACGTATAAATAAATGTGTAACTTTACAATGTGGATTTGAGGTGGATTTTGCAAAATTAGGTTACCTACTGGTTTGAATATAATATTTACAAACTCAAACTTTTTAGATTCATACATACTATCTAATATTAAAACCTACATTTACAGCAAAAGAGAGCGCGTTGCAGTCTTTTATAAAGACTGATGCGGCTGGCCTAGATAAGACGTCAACGCGCTATCTACTACACCTCACTATGCCGGCGGCAAGTTTGTTTGTTTTTGTTTATCTTACAGGTGTCCTGAAGATACCGAACTGAACATTCAGTGGTTCGAGGATAATTCAACAGCGGACTGTGAGTTAATTGACGAATAAACTTTGTTTTGGTCGGGGATAAGAAAAAGATTTGATCGTTTTACACCTTTTTTTACCTGTTGTACTACGATTACGTACCTATAATCAACACCCGTTTTTAGTTCGGCTACTGAGCCGTATTCACGTTGGTCCGACAACTATTTTATATATACCTAGAGGTATGTATTTATGTGAACGCACAAATCACTGGACAAGACACAAATGCTTGCATCGGTGCTCGTATACCGGACACTAGCGATACGACACCAGCGAGCGGTGCTGGCCACCAGCGCACCAGCGCCCGGCCACTCGGCCGCACTCGGGGCAGCTCGCGTACCTGGTCGGACGGCTCGGACACGTGGGGGCGCTCTCGAATGTGGTGAAACGTCGGCACGAACCGTGCGGGCGGGCGGGCGCACGGCACTGGTAATATAATATGATGTATCGGCACAGCACTAGCACAAAGCACGCGATGGCGGCACACGCGGCACTCGCGGGGCCCGCCGGCGGACACTCGGCGGACACTCTGCGACGGCTCGGCACGGCAGGACACGGTCAGGGCGGCGCGCCGCGCAGCACTGAGCGCGGCCGCCCGCGCGCGCGCGCTGCCCGCCCCGCCGCCCCGCCCGCCCCGCCGCCGCGCCCCGGGGCGGCCGCGCGCCTCCATTGGCCCGCCGCGCCCGCCGGCTCCTCCCCGCCGACCGCGGGGCGCCCTTATCGCCGCGGCAGGCGCGGCCCCGTCGCCGCGCCGGCTCGGCCCGACGCGCCGGCGCGCCCGCCATTGGTACTCGGCCCGGGGTCGTGGAGGACGATATTGCACCTCCTGACAGTAGGTACCTGCTCCCATCTGCAAGTTCATCTTCTACTGAAATTAAATATATGCCTCCCGGGCAACGATCTCTATGTACTACTAGATGGAGCGTTCCAAACAATCGTTCTGTTCCACGCAAGTAGCCACAACTCCTTCACATTCACAATGAAACTTGTGCAGTTACTACGCAGAACATTTAATTATTACTAAATATTGACGCTACGGATAAATAATGTCAATATTTAGTAAATAATTAAATGTTCTGGGTAGTAACTGCACAAGTTTCATTGTGAATGTAAAAGAGTTGTGGCTACTAGCGTGGAACGGAGCGATTGTTTGGAACGCTCCATCTAGTAGTACATAGAGATCGTTGCTCCCGGGTTATATAATATTTTATTTGTTTCTCCTTCACGATTGAAGCGTGTATGTAGGTATTATATTAATAACTGCGACGATGACCGCCTGGCAGCAGCTTCTGAATCATGTGTAGGTTCGTAGGTGTAGGAAATATAGCAAATGTACCTACTATAATAATAAGCCTAGGTTATATAGTAGAACACGAACCACGAGATGGATACTTGTAGGTAGGTACTGTACGAGAATCGTCTACTCGCGTGGCGCCGCCCAGCCGCGACCTGCAGCTGCAGGCGAGCGCCCGCGACGGTCCTGCCGCCGACAGCGGCACTGCTGACGGGGCGGCGTCACTAGAAGGTGCCGCTGTCGTGATCACAGTGTATTTATTTATAGAAATGAATAAATAATAATCAAATATACTTACCGTACATACTTACTTTAATATTTACCACACACCTACCTACTATCTTCTCCCAAATTAATATTTTCTCTTGTACGTAGGTACCTAATAGGAAATACACCAAAGATGGAACAATTCATAGATAGAGACCAACGATCTCTATGTACTACCAGATGGAGCGTTCCAAACAATCGCTCTGTTCCACGCAAGTAGCCACAACTCTTTCACGTTCACAATAAAACTTGCGCAGTTACTACTCAGAACATTTAATTATTTACTAAATATTGACATTAAACCGTAGTGTCAATATTTAGTAATAATTAAATGTTCTGCGTAGTAACTGCACATCAAGTTTCGTTGTGAATGTGAAAGAGTTGCGGCTCCTTGCGTGGAACAAAGCGATCGTTGGGAACGCTCCATCTAATATTACATAGAGATCGTTGATAGGGACCAACTACCTATATACAAACAATCAAAGGGACGTTCCCAAAACAACATCATCATCATCAGCCTATATTTCATTCCAGATTAATAGTCCTATGAAAACAAACGCATTTGCGTCTCGAAAACAAAATACACAATAGATGGTGTTCCTAAGTGGACTGCAAAGTTTACATGGTAATACAAACCTGTTTTTGCTGCTGGTGACCCTTTCATGTATACGTTACCGAGACGTAAATAGCGTTGGTTTTCATAGGACTATTAATCTGGAATGAAATATAAATACGTCCACCGCTGGATATAGGACTCCCCAATAGAATGCTACTTTTAGTAAGTTGTCCATTGGGGGATTTGCCATAATCACCACGCTTGGCAGGCGGATCGGTGATCGCAGTAATGATCTTAACATACCTACACACACAGGAGAACACAAAACAAACTTACCTGAATTTTTAAACCGATTTCATGATATTGATATCATGGTGTTCGTCTTCGACATGGTTATCAGATAACGTACCTAATACGAGTAGATATAGTTACCTATGCAATACAGTTATGTCGTTTTTGTAAAAATCCCTTTATCTTCAGCCGATACACGTCCACTGCCGAACACAAGCCTCCCCAACATAATTTTGGTGGGCAGTCCATTGGGGGATTTGCAATAATCATCACGCTTGGCAGACGAATTGGTGATCGCTCCTTTTCTCCCTTCAATTGTATAAAATAGTCTGTCCATGGTGGAAACCGCACCCATCACCTACGGCGCTCGAGACTTATTTCTTTTCCGAAAATCAAAGAATTGATGACCTCAGCCAAACTCTGCAAATAGGCAAAAACCACTTCGAGAAGGAAGCGGATTGGGAAGTTACGTCATATCTTCTCGTCGCGTATACCAAGAAAAGTCTTCAGCATGTGCGTCCTGCCAGCACGACAACGAAACGTTGACACTGACTGGAACTATGCTCGGAGTTTCTCTAAGGGACTGGATCCGAAATGAGGTGATCCGCCAGAGAACTAAAGTCTTCGACATAGCTCAAGAGGTTAATACGTTGAAGTGGCAGTGGGCTAGTCACATCTGTCGGAGAACCGACTACCATTAGGGTAGACGAGTTCTCGAGTGGAGACCGCGACTGGGCAAGAGTAGTGTGGGACACCCCCTGGCTAGATGGAGCGACGATCTGCGTATGACGGCTGGCAGAGACTGGATGAGAAGAGCCGAGGATCGGGTTCAGTGTCGTGCCTTGGGAGAGTCCTATGTCCAGCAGCGGACCCTCCACCTCCCATGGCCCAATTCGCGAGGGCGTGGCTTAAGCGGAGAAAACTAATTGAGCTGCCCGATGACGACGAAGTTAATGTGGTGTGACGTCACGCCCCAGAAGGGAGAAACGTCAAAAATATAAAATACGAATATACTTGTAATGGATTGGCCCGTATAACCGCGAGGTTGGGAGGGCCAAATGTAATTACTTCAATAACTCCCATGGCCTCTCGACATACAGGGCACACAGGCCGAATCACAGGGGAGGGGCCCGGTACTAGCTCAGGTGCTCTTTGTCCGACACCCGGCTTGATCCCTCTACAAATAAAATAATACTGTCCCTTGTACCTTTCTACAGCGGCTCTGCCCATTCTGGGGCGTGACGTCACACTAACACGTTCCTCGTCGCGCAGTCCAGTCAATATGTCAGAAAATCAGATAAATAAATAGATTTCGCCTTGCTCTTCTAATTTAGTTTTATTTTTTTTTCATGTTTTTTTTTTATTTTTGCTTCCTCTCAACTTTTTTTTAAGTATGTCCAGCAGTGGACTCTTGCAGGCTGATGACAGTTAGGTATAATATTTACGGAACCTGAAGCATAGAATACTTAATAACACTACGTGAAGAGCCAGTGATGGCTTTCAGGCAACACGTCGATAGAATGCGTTCATGAGGGGATTCAATTTTTTAAAAATTGATCTCCGTTACATATAAATTCTTCTTTATTCTTCAAAAAAAAATCTAACCAAAGCTGGTTAGAAAAAATAATATGTAACGGAGATTATTTTTAAAAATAATGAATATATTTGTTTAGTTATATTCATATCAGCCTTTAGACGTCCACTGCTGGAAATAGGCCTTCCCCAATGAACGCCACCACACCCGGTCCTCCACCCTCCGCATTCAGCCGCTTCCGGTCACCTTCTTCAGCTCGTCGGTCCACCGTCTCACCCTGCGCGTGCCGATCCGCGGTCTTCACTCCAGAACTCGTCTGCCCCAACGGCCGTCGGTTCTGCGACAGATGTGACCCGCCCACTATCACTTGAGCTTGCTAATTCTTTTGGCTATGTCAGTCACCTTCGTTCTTCGTCGAATTTCTTAATTACGAATCATATCCTTCGAAGACACCCCGAGAGATTGTTTCGTTATAGAAACTCAGTGTACCTCGTAACTAACTGCCAGGGACGACGATACCTAATGTTCCTGTGTACCTTACATTAGCAAGATTCTATTAGCAATATTTTAGGCTCGCAAATTAATGTTTATGGAATGAGAAATGCTGTATGCCACCATCTCGGATTGCCATTCTGAATAGATAGGTATAAAAATGACGGATTGCAATGAGGAAGACGAGTGTAACTACTTTATGACCTAGAAAAATGAAACTTAAAATCAGAAAAATATTGGTGAAAGAATTTTCGCGTAATCTTAAAAACTGTATTTTAAAAAAAAATTCAAAGCCAATGCGCCAATGGGCGATGTGATGTCACATTGGTTTTTTTTTTAAATAGTTTTCAAGACATAGTCATGATTTTTTCGCAGTTGTTATTACAAATACTTAAAGATTTTTTTCAGATTAAGAAATCGTGATTATTTTTCATTTACATCTTCCTCATTCTGAACAGATATAAAACATGTCGGTAATTACTTTCTTAGGCCAGAAAGTTTTACTAACTTAAACTTAACTAAAAATTAAACTAAACTTTAAACTTATTCGTCGTAATTTTTTTCTTTATTTTACTATACTACATGTGTTCTATTATATTACCGGAGGTTGCGGGTTCGAAGCCCGCTAGGGGCAAATGTTCGTATGATGAATATGAATGTTTGTACCCAAGTCTTGGGTGTTTATTTATTTAAGTATGTGTATCCGTTATCTAGTAACTATAGCACAGGCTCTGCCGAGTTTGGGACTGGATAATTGTGAGAATGTCTGACATATTATTACTATTATATTCTTTCTCGCACCAAAACTTAACACAAAAGACATGCAATTTTATGCAATAAGAGATCTCTTCCAGTCAACGTCACGATCGGTTTTATATTTTAACTATAGATAGAGTTTATGGTGTTAAAGAAAATATGCAATAAAGACTGACAGCATATGTCAGATGTATTCGGAATTCAAATTGTAGACATTAAAACGAATTCAACTGATTTAGAGAAAATCTAAGTTTACATTTCGGTAGTGCTAGACCCCTATATCAATTTTACCAGAAAATGGATAATGCCGATAATACGCTAGAACATGCAAAGTTTGATCAAAATCATTTTTGTAGTGTGACATCTACCCTCAAATTGCGAGCCTGCAGGAAACCACTAAGAATCCTCGGTTTAATTGGCCTACAACTCTTAACTACTCAGTACTAACGCTGTAAGTACGAAATTTGGTGTCAACCAGACCAACCAGGCCGCTAGGACGGACGGACAGTCATTTTTGGGCAATAATCTCTATGTACTACTAGATGGAGCGTTCCAAACAATCGCTCTGTTCCATGCAAGTATCCACAACTCTTTTACATTCACAATGAAACTTGTGCAGTTACTACGCAGAACATTTAATTATTACTAAATATTGACGCTACGGTTTAATGTCAATATTCAGTAAATTATTAAATGTTCTGAGTAGTAACTGCACGAGTTTCATTGTGAATGTGAAAGAGTTGTGGCTACTTGCGTGGAACGGAATTGGAATGGAATTGTTTGGAACATCTTGTAGTACATAGAGATCGTTGTTTTTGGGAAATTGCTTTTTTGGGATGCACTGGTGATCAAGAACACATTTATAGTAAAGTTAAAAAAACCGACTAATCGACAACTCCTCGCTACCCACGCTCAACTACAAATAACATAAGCACGAAGTAATACACAATCAATCTGCAAATTATATAGTTTTATTTTAATTTTCTAATATACAATTTATACTGTTGTACACTTATATATATATATAAAACTTTCCTACATATAGTAGGTACTTGTAACAAACAACAAACAACACTATTTCAGTAAACCTGTGTCCAGCCCATCGACATCAACAGTACTTTATAGAGAAATGGACAAGTGTGCGTCGGGCTTGTGCTGTTCACAATATACAAAACAATAAACATACCTAGCTATATCTTTTTCGTTACAAATGTCACTGTTTGTATTTTGTGACGTTCTCGATCTGAGGTGACAATGTGATTTAAACTCTATGGATTTGCAACATGACATGTTCTTTCCCTGTACAAGCCTTCAATTGTTGTATGTTAATACCTTATTGTGGACAAATAGATAAACAATATTTTATTATTAATTTTCGTATTTATAAAACAGAAAAGCAATCAATATATTTTTATAGTTTCACTTAGTTTTACAAATTTTTATTTCCATTCCGAAAGTTAATAAAAAAATTGCATTTTGTAGGCATGTTTTATATTATTTGTACCAGTTTAAGGGTAAAACATGGATTGAAGTGTTTTCATGCTGAACTGAAATTGTTTTTAATATTGATTTAGCAGATTATTAAATCAATATTAGAACTGACAACTCATAGATACACACTATGAGTTGTCAGTTCAGTATTAAAGATTGAGTTTTGAGAAACGAGTATGTATTGTACAAATCCCAAACATTGGTCCTTCGATAGCTCAGTTAGTAGAGCGGTGGACTGCAGAGGAAACTGACATTGATATCCATAGGTCGCTGGTTCAAATCCGGCTCGAAGGACCAATGTTTGGAATTTGTACAATACATACTCGTTTCTCAAAACTCAATCTTTAATACTGAACTGACACTCACTAGTTCATTGCTGAAGTTGGGAATTCGGTAGGTAGTGCGCGTAGCATTTTACATGATTGCTTTGAGATGAGAAAGATATCCGCGCGTTGGGTACGCAGAAGGCTTACCCAGCAAAAACAAAACCAGACTGAGGATTTTGCACACTTATTTGGAATTGATACAAGATCTTGATTATATTAAATACTACGGACTACATACGGCCTCACCCTGTGGCTTCACCAATTTGATCAGGAAACAAAACAACAGTACATGACTTGCAAAAGAGCATCATCTCCATCCCCTAACAAATTCAAGGCAACTTGATCAGCCAGTAACATCATGGGCTCTTCTTTCAGGGGCAGTCGAGGGGTAATGAAGCTACTATTATGTCGACACGTCTGCATATATACAGGGCATAAAACATTTTCGTCATTCGTCTCGTTTTTCTCTTATTTCATTGGGTATGAAATATGAGAAAAACGTCGAGAGGCAAACTCGAGAAAGTGGTTCTGTTTCACCAAGATAATGCCTAAAAGTCTGCAGTTGCTGACATTCAAGATGCTGGCTTTCAGATAAGTACACAGTCCAGAAACTTAAAGATAATGAAAATGGTATAATTAAGCAACAAACAAATAGAGTTCAAAAGATTACACCTTCACATTTATATTAGTTCAACTGTTTGAAAAGTTATGTACACTTACATAATATTAGAGTGTTAACATACATCCAATGCACACCTGAACCCTCAAAGAACTTTTTTATACAAAAGGTTGTATCTAGATGTAAGAATTTGGCAGAAACTGTTGTATTTGCCACGTCAATAAATGTTTAAAAAACAACCTAGACAAATTTTTAAGGGAAAAATGCAAGTAGACTGCTGATATGGAAGCATCCAAGATTTTCCATTTTAAAACAATATATATAATCTGCAGGCGATCAGAACGGGATTGTTACCTTCTAGAACTGAGGCACTTTGCCACCACCACTTTTACAACCACCTTTTTAATGTCCCCTATGCAATAGCTGCATGAAGATGGAAACAACAGCCGCACATGTAGTCTTGGAGTGCAATACAAGTGCAGTGGCTTCAAATCTTCAGCCTGGCACTTCACTGGGGGCCTCCCGGGGTGTCAAGAAACTCGTGAGCTTTTTGGTCGAGCTCGGCTAGCTGGAGGAACTGCCAGCCACATCACAAATTGCAGAGCCCTGAAATTGAGACCAAAAAGCATATAAATCCATTGAAAAATAATATGTACTAAAAATAGATTCCCGATTGAAAGTAACCTGGACAAATTTTCGCGCCAAACAGAGGTTTTTTTCCATAGCGCCCCCTTTTATAAACTCTGACCAAGTTGAGAGATAAAATAGACTAACAAAAAATAAATAGATAGTTACTTCAAGTGAGTGTTAGAAACATTCGGGCCGGCTCTTGATCTCGGCGACGAGGCCGCGCTCCACCAGCGGCAGCGCCAGCCGGTCGAAGTCGGCACCGCAGCATACGAAAACGGGCTGCGCGAGCGACGCCGCCAGTCGCCGCGCCAGCGCCGCCGCCGCGCCCGAGCCGCCGCCGCCGCCCGCCAACAGCGTAGTGGCCAGGCCGCCGCTCGCGCCTGGCGCCGCCTTGCCCAGCCCCGGCGAGCCCGCCGCCACCTCGCCCAGCGCCGGCGCGCCGCCGCCGCCCAGCCACAGCAGCAGCGCGCCGTTCATGCGCAGCGCGGCCGCGCGGCACACCAGCTCGCCGCTCAACACCTCGAACTGGTGCACGCGCCACTCGCTGCGCCGCAACCGCACGCAGCACCGCGAGCTCGCCCTGCGCGATTCCATTGTTTCCACCACAGTGTTACTTGTGTTTTTGTACTCACTCATATTTATAACAATTTTCGTATGTATAATTTGCTTCAAAGAGAAGTTATTTATTCTAGTTAATTTACTTCACAAGTTCACAGTCACTGTTTTTTTTGTTTCATTTACATGAGAAGGCAATGGTTAACATTGATCAAACAGGCTCGTCTTGAGTGGGCCTAACTTAGATTCTTAAGGCAGATAGACATTTACTCCACGCGACGCAACGTTACGCAAAGTTAGATACCAAAAAGGATATAATTCTCAGAAGAACGAATGGATATATCCAATATTCTTCTGAGATATAATTACTATGACCAGAAACATTGTCCCCATGCGATGCAACGCGTTGCCACAAAGTAAAGAAACATACAGAGGTATAGCGTCATACAACGGGCGCGCGGCAGGTACATAACTTTACGCACAGCGCAACTTCAGCACAGCAGTCACTGACAGGCGCGCGGGGAGGTGCACCCCCCGGCGGGTGTAAAAACCGGTTTGAGCCGGCTCCGCGGGAATAGGAACGCAGGGCTGTACGAACGACGAGCGCGTCACGCATTATGTTTATTTTGTCAGTTTGTCGAACATTCTTTGTTGTATGGTTGTTTCCTAATTAGTTTTGTTACGTATTAGATTATGTTGTAAGATTAATATTTTGTATAAACACTTAGAAAAATAAAAAAATAAAAAAATAAAAAATAATAATGTCAGGTAAATACATACACATATTATTAATGCATGTATACTAAACGTGTATTCAATCAACAATGTGCCTAAGTAGGTAGGTATAGTCAGCCCCAAAAGATGTTCACATGAACATGTTTTAAAGTAATTTATACATAACTTTGTTGTGTTATATATTCTATACTTTCAGTTTTATAGTATTCCTTCTTTGAGTAGCAAGATCTGTAACTGTAACAGATATACCAAATATTCTGGACCAAACGTAGTACAAATTTTCTAATGTCTATACTTATTTTAGCCGTGTGGTTCCGGGTTTAAAATAGGGCCACCCTCAATCTTACCGTGGATGTTGTCAAGGCGACTAAGGGATTGCACAAGTGACGGGCAGCAGCGTTCTCTTGTATATATTAAGGTTATTGTTGCGATCACCAAACCGCCTGCCATTATTATGTTTAATCTCCCAATGGATATAAGATAAAACGCAATAACAGATTACTCAAAAATTAAAAACAGGAACATGAAAAATTTACAATAATTTGTAGTTATTTATTTTATCTTAAATTGTATTTCATATTATCTCCATAGGGTATATCATCCAACACAGATTTTTGTAAATTTAATATTAGCCGATTTAATTTAACATTTCTAAAATGTTCTAAAATTAATTAAACATAATTAATCATTTCGGTTTCTGTATACAATTCACGGGAGGGTTTTAACCATAATGGTCATCGCAGTTCTAGGTCTCGCACCCGTGACGCTGCTACCCGCCACCGGTCTGTGGTAATTATGGTCAAATACATGGTTGCATGGTTATACCGCTATTGTCGGTCGCCAGAGCCTCGTTGGTCAATCAGTCGCCAGAGCCTGGTTGGGTGCACCACGTGCAGGTGAGGTTGGCATTTGGAGCGCCGGGTGTCTTTGTTCTCCCTTAGACCCAACAGAAACCACGGCCCTCAGTTCCCCGGCAACCCTACTATTCCTGGCTATGGTCAAAGTTAAAATCGTTTATGGGTACATTTAAAGGTACACGGATTTTTTTCGACGTTAGCGTTCTAGGTAAGAAGGTGGCCGGAAGCTTCTGGATGCGGAGGGCGGAGGATCGGGTGTGGTGGCGTTCATTGGGGAAGCAGTGGACGTCTAGGGCTGGTATGATAATAATGATTCTAAAGCATTCTCGCTGGAACATTCTGGAATCCTCTAGAACATTCTGGACAATCTCGGTCACTTCGGCAATCGATTGCTAGCTGCTTCACCGAATTCCCATAAGTAGTCCATTGGTGTGATGCCAATTTGGATTTGAACCAAATACCGGTAGTTTCAAACCGAAAAAGTCATAATAAGTGTTAATTTAAAATAAAACGTAATTTATCATACGTAATATAAAAAAAAAGCAGAAAATATTTATCTTATTCTCATGTGACAACCCTATCAAAATATGTACCAATTTTGAACGCTCCTTGCACTCTGTATGGGGCATTGCGTAGCGTAGAGTGGGATAAATGCTGATAAATGTGTCGGTTCCTTTATACGCATTTATCACACTCATGTTGCATAGGATTTCATACATTTTGATTTGACTCGTTGCGTGTGGCGTCCATGTGGCGTCGCACCGTGTCGTGTGTTATAAATATGTTTGTGCCTTATCGCTTTATTCAAAAACACATTCACAGTAACATGACATCACGAGCCATAATTTCAGGCGTGACGTGTGCGATTATAAAGCTTCCTAGTTGCTTCCTAGAAACAAAGATAATTATGTTACATTAGCATGAAGTTATCTTTTTTTTAGCAACGCATACTTTATCTTTAATATTATGCCCGTTTTGTTGTTGCAAATGAAAACGGACCGGACATAATGGATATGAACATCGCCATACCATAGAAAATTAAAACTGGCCCAAACAGACTTTGGTTCCAGAGCCGTAAAATAAACGTAAAATCATTTTTTTCATCAGGTTTTCAACCAATGGCGTGCAGACATTTGTATCATATTTTCATTATCATTCGTTAAACGGTATCGTGGTATCTTGTGGTTGGCTGTAGAATTTTGATATAGCTTTACCACGAATGAAGAACCAACGACGTGAACATAAACACCTACATTTTGTTGTTTGTTGCTACGTTCGCTGTGTGCTAGCCAGCGTGCTTCATTTGTCAAACAAATTCATTTATCGGCTGTCTGTGAGCCGGATTATAGTTTTTGTAGAAATTTGTCTGATGATAACTCATTCAATTAACTGAAGCTGAACGAAATAACGATGAAATACTTTTTCTTGCTGGTAGTGGGTGTCCTACTACTTTCAGGTAAGTAATTATTTGTTACAAAACAAGAATTTGTCGACGTTGCAAGTTGATCGGTAAACTTGTGAAGGGAAACACATTACTTTAATGAAACTAAACAGTTATGTCCCTTGCTACTTCTACTCGTCTCTCAGGCCACAGTGTCCGAGGCGAGGCTGCGTGTGTCTTTTTCTTTGAGCTTCCCTAATGCCCTCAGCCGATGCCGGCGTACGACTACTAGAACATTCTTATAAGCGATTTTGTAGTGGGATTATAGGCAATCGATTTGCCGGCAGCTTCACAGCTGAGCTAACGGTGAGTGTATGAAAGGGAGCGTTAGGAAACTTACAGAAAAAAATATTATAATTTGGCTCTGGCGCTCGCCGGCCTTTATAGGTGTGATTTTTTTGTCTTTATCATTTTTGTAATGTCTTCAAGTCCAGTTAAGTCCAACACATGTAATGGAGTATAAGGAGCTTGGTGGAACACGCTGTCTGTGCCACTCTGGACCTCGCCTGCAAACATTTCTTTGCTTTCTAGCTGTTTCTCTCCCCACTGGTGATGTCTCATCCAAGACGGAGGTAGATACAAAAACACACCAACCCCAACTACACCAAGGACTGTCCCATTTTGTTTCCATTAGATTCATATTCTTAATGTCCAGAAAGTCATCTTTTGTATCATACTTTGAAAGATTGTTGACTGACATCGGGCATGATTTTCAGAATTGACTGTTGTTTGATAATATACAGGCTAATGACAGAGTAAGTCATGGGTGAGCTCACTGGCGCTTTTAGTAGTTAATTTTTTTTTTTAATTATTTTTTTAGTAATATGTTCAGATTCAACATATTTGATTAGTGCCAACACTGTGTTGTTATTGTAATAACTATATCTGGACCAGCCAAGTGATACTCATGTGTTGGTTGCTGCAGGATGCGCTCTCGCGCAGGCCGGCGAGGGGGGCGAGGCGGGCGCGGGGGGCGCGCCCACCGCCGACGAGGACCTGGGCGCTTCGCGAGAGGCGCTCCGCACTGGTGAGTGCATGCACACTTATTTACATTGTAGAATTTAGTTTTGTATATTTTTGTAACAGAGTGGCAGATAGGTTGTCGGACATGGGGCATAGGATGTTCGTCTCTATCAGCAATTATAGTAATATCTCTATTCATGCAGTCGTAAATCAGGTTAAATTTTTATCTGCATGTGGCCTTCCACATGGAGCGACTTATCACCGGGGACACGTAATCAAAAGATAAACATTTCTATTAATCCCATTTATTGCTTCTAATTATCGGCTACAAAGCGTATTACGTGAAATAGTAAATTACTGTGAGGCTCGGCTAGTCGCGAAGCCACAAGGGGTGCGAGCGCGGGCGCGGGCGGGGGCAGGCGAGAGACTCAGCGCAGCGCGGGCGCGGCGCACAGCACGCGCAGGCGCGCGCGGGGCGGGGGCGGGGGCGGGGGCAGGCGAGAGACTCAGCGCAGCGCGGGCGCGGCGCACAGCACGCGCAGGCGCGCGCGGGGCGGGGGCGGGGGCGGGGGCAGGCGAGAGACTCAGCGCAGCGCGGGCGCGGCGCACAGCACGCGCAGGCGCGCGCGGGGCGGGGGCGGGGGCGGGGGCAGGCGAGAGACTCAGCGCAGCGCGGGCGCGGCGCACAGCACGCGCAGGCGCGCGCGGGGCGGGGGCGGGGGCGGGGGCAGGCGAGAGACTCAGCGCAGCGCGGGCGCGGCGCACAGCACGCGCAGGCGCGCGCGGGGCGGGGGCGGGGGCGGGGGCGGGGGCAGGCGAGAGACTCAGCGCAGCGCGGGCGCGGCGCACAGCACGCGCAGGCGCGCGCGGGGCGGGGGCGGGGGCGGGGGCGGGGGCAGGCGAGAGACTCAGCGCAGCGCGGGCGCGGCGCACAGCACGCGCAGGCGCGCGCGGGGCGGGGGCGGGGGCGGGGGCAGGCGAGAGACTCAGCGCAGCGCGGGCGCGGCGCACAGCACGCGCAGGCGCGCGCGGGGCGGGGGCGGGGGCGGGGGCAGGCGAGAGACTCAGCGCAGCGCGGGCGCGGCGCACAGCACGCGCAGGCGCGCGCGGGGCGGGGGCGGGGGCGGGGGCGGGGGCAGGCGAGAGACTCAGCGCAGCGCGGGCGCGGCGCACAGCACGCGCAGGCGCGCGCGGGGCGGGGGCGGGGGCGGGGGCGGGGGCAGGCGAGAGACTCAGCGCAGCGCGGGCGCGGCGCACAGCACGCGCAGGCGCGCGCGGGGCGGGGGCGGGGGCGGGGGCAGGCGAGAGACTCAGCGCAGCGCGGGCGCGGCGCACAGCACGCGCAGGCGCGCGCGGGGCGGGGGCGGGGGCGGGGGCAGGCGAGAGACTCAGCGCAGCGCGGGCGCGGCGCACAGCACGCGCAGGCGCGCGCGGGGCGGGGGCGGGGGCGGGGGCAGGCGAGAGACTCAGCGCAGCGCGGGCGCGGCGCACAGCACGCGCAGGCGCGCGCGGGGCGGGGGCGGGGGCGGGGGCAGGCGAGAGACTCAGCGCAGCGCGGGCGCGGCGCACAGCACGCGCAGGCGCGCGCGGGGCGGGGGCGGGGGCGGGGGCAGGCGAGAGACTCAGCGCAGCGCGGGCGCGGCGCACAGCACGCGCAGGCGCGCGCGCAGCCACGCGGAGTCGCGGATGTGGTGGTGCAGGCGGCGGTCGGCGCGCGGCGCGGCCGAGGCGCCACACCCGGCGCCGGCGCCCTCCCCCGCCCACCAGCCGTACCTGCGGACAGTGCGTTACATTTGTGTAGGCTTCTGGCAGGCCGCAAGGGGCCTCCTAGGCCAGGCTGGGCATACTGACTGGTGCGAGGAGAGCGCAGGCGCGGGCGCGGGGGGGCGGCGCGCGGGCGCGAAGGCGTCGCGCACGCGCCGCACGAGGTCCTCCATGTGCTCCTCTCCCGCCTCCCCGCCCTCCCCCCCGGGGCCCGGCCGCTCGCGCGCGTAGAACTTGTCTGTCACCCTCGCGGCTGCGACACAAAACCTTTTATTAAAAACACCGCTTTAACATTTTGAGCAGATTCAGAGAGCTGTGCATGGTTTCATCTGATGCCCACACCCGGCACTAGTATTCGAGTGAACGATCGTGCTTCCTACCTCGCCTGTAAGAAAATAAATGTTAAGATAGAATATTGATGTTCGCTTTGACCCAAAATTAAATAAAGATTACACATGCATTTAAAAGGATGGCACAAATAAAACCTTTAGATACCCTCGAGAGAGAGATTCCACTGAGTAGATGAGCACCTTAAATGGAATGTGATAGTATTTTCTTTCGATCATTGTTTTACGCAAAGTAGCAATTTAAAAAAATACTATCTCAAAAAACTTGGAATAGGTACTTAATTACACAAAATTTGTTGTAGTTAAATCTTCTATCGGTCCACCTTTTCTGGTCGGCAGGGTTCTAAACCACAGCTCGAAGTTCCTACTGCAAGCTCGACTCGGACTCGATCCAATTATTTTTGTATTATTTTCTCACTAGCGAGGCAAAAAGCACTATCATGCACTCGGGGTGAAAATGTATAATGCTTATTCACATCCATCGTATACGTCGGCGCCGTCGGAACGGGATATACCAATACTATACTGTGCAATCAGCAAACGTCAGGTCAGCCTCAGTCCTGCTCGCATTACAGGGCGCATAATAAAAGTATGTATAAGAATATGGTGGGACACGGAGGAGGCTCAAGACTGCAGGCGCGGGGCGCGGGGCGGGGGGAGCGGGCGCGAGGTACTGACGCAGGCCGCGCGGCCGCACCGCCGACACCAGCGAGCGGCCCGCCTCGCGCCCCGCCGCGAACCGCAGCTTGAACGGGCTCGGGTGTTGCACCGCGCCCCCGCCACCACCCGCGCCCCCGCCCGCGCCCCCGACCGCGCCCGCCGGGGCCGCGCGCTCGCCGACCGCCCCCTCCGACGCCATGGCTCCGACTGCCGGCCCGCGCGGGGCGCGACCCGGCGGCGGCTCGTTTTATCGA